>OY720445.1:31367895-31499895 GCA_963082915.1 Dolichopus griseipennis
AATGTAAGAGAGAGAGAGAGAGAGACTCAAAGAGAAGGAATTAAAAGCAAAAGGTAAAAAAGAAAAATTTGTATGTCGATTGTCGGTATGTATTTTCCAATTGTGCGAATACGGGAATTTTGAATTCTGCTTTTTTTTTCTAAATGGAAAAATCTAAAGATAAGAAAAGATAAATAAGAAAAAATATTTGAAAAAAAAAAAAAATTAAAAGAGAAAAGAAAATATATAAGATTTTTTTTTTTTTTTTCTTTACTTAGTTCATTTTTTTTTCCTTATTCTTCCTACTATTTATAAATATACATACGTATGTACGTATATTTATTTTAAATAAGAGTATAAAAAATTTTTTTTTTTAATTTTTTCAATTTTTTAATGATTTCACTGGCAGTCTGTCGCGAGCTTTTGCAACGTTAATATCGTGTGTTATTCGTAATAATATTAATTAAAAAAAAAAAAAAAAAAAAAAAAGAAAGAAGAAAAAATACAATATAATAATTTTTGTTTTTAATTTTTTTTTTTTTAAATAAAATTTCATATATTAGTATTATTACATTATATACTTTATTATAATATATATATATACATAAAATAAAAATTGCACTACATAATATAAAATATAATAAACACTTATACGTATATATATATAAATTTAAATTAAAAAGATATATATATATAATTGGAATGTTTGTAAGGTGTATATGTGTTTATGCACCTTGCACAAACGGTACCCCAACTACAAATTTATTTTGTAACAATTACTTTTAATAAGTTTTTTGGATTAATTTCAAATTAATTAAAAAAAAAAATAAAACGTTAATCAATTTAAAACAAAAAAAAAAACGTATGAATTAAAAAAAAAAGATAATAAATACATAATTATAAAAGTAATTTATGATAAAAAAATAAATTAGAAAGAGAGGGAAAATATAAAAATTAAAGAAAAAGTAAGAAATACCTATAAATTAAAAAAAATTTTGAATTTTAAAATAAAAAAAAAAACAACGGAAGGAAATCAATATTTTTTTTTTTTTATTTTAATTTTAATTTATTAATTAATAATGATACATATATATTATATTACAAAATATTAATTATAATAAAATTAATTAATTAAATATTTTAATAAATCATCTTTTACCCCTAATATACAACAATTAAAAAAAAATATATATACATATGTTATATTATTTAATTATTTTACATATTAAATTAATACATAATTAAATAATTAATATTAATTATTTTAAATTATTTAAATAATTAATATTATTAATATTTTCGTATATATATATACATATATTCCTAATAACTGTGTAAATAAATAATCATTAATTTAAATCCAATATAAAAAAATTAAATTCTTAATATTAAATAAAAACAAGTGATATATTTAATTAATATAATTAATAATAATAATAATAATATAAAATAAATAAACCAATTAAACAAACATACAAATAAATCATAAAATACAAATGTAAAAATAAAAATATGTACAATTTATTTTTAAATTTTTTAAAATCAAAACTGAAAGCAAATTACAAAAACAAAATAGTGATTTCTAATTAAAATTAATTAATTAATTTATAAAAAATATACATATATTAAATGTAAGTACATGTGTTTAAAAATATGCGTACCTACAATAAGAGAAAAAAAAAATGTAGTTTTGTGTACTGATTTAAAAATTATAAATATACAAAGGAATTTTACAATTCGTATTTAATTTACCTATATTTAATAATATATAAAAATAAAATATAATAATTAATTAAAATAAGAAATATCTATAGATTTCTAAACTTTCTGCTATTTTCATTTTCTTATTATTATTTTTTTTGTTGTTATTATTTGTTATTATTATTATGTTACCTGGCTGTAATAATTTGTACAACATTGATTTTGAATTAGTACACAAAATAAAATATATAAAGTATACTACAAATAAAAATTGCTTATATATGTAGTAAATGTGTATTTGAAACTTTGTGGTTTTTTTTTTGTTTCTATTTTATTCTTATTATTTAATTTCAAAAGTTAAAAAAAAAAAAAGTTTAAGATTGACTAAAAAAAATATATACATATGTACATATTACACTTTATATACAACTACATAAAAACAAAAAATAGTATCTATAAGATACATGTATATATGTATATAGAACAAACAATCATTCAAATTAGAAAAGAAAAATAAATAATAAATATATATATACATTTATGTTACAAATAGCGTATTATATATTATTATATATGTATGTATATAATAATAATATTAATTTACGTACGTGTGGTGCTTGGTGATAAATATGTGTAGAATAAAAATTAAAAGAAATTTGAAAATATATATTTTATATATATGATGAAATAAATTTAATGTGGTAAAGTGTATATATATATATATAAGTATATATATATAAATCCATTTTTTAAAGTAAAGAAAGAAAAATACAGAAATATATATATATATATCCTACATGGATAGAGTATAGAAATTTTTTTTTTTGTATGTAACAATATATGTAATAAAAAAAAATGAGTTCAAATTTAGTTTTAAATTATTATTTTATTCTTATTATTATTAATTTCTATTGAAATAAATCTTTATTGCAAATATTTAATAATATTATTAGTTATTTATTATATTTCTTTTTTGTTATATATGTATATGAAAAAATAGAAAATTAAATTAATAATATTTAAATTTTGTTTTTTAGTAATTATATTTTTATTTAACTTTTTTTTTTCATTATTTTCTATTTTGTGAAAATCTTTTTTAATAAGTTATTAATTTTTCCAATCAACAAATTTTCAAATATAAAGTGTGTGTTCTTTTAAATATAAGTATAAATTTAATTATTTTTTAATGTTATACTTTTTATTTTATTCTATATTTTAAATAATAAAAATAAATAATTAAATTTAGTTGAATATTTAAATTAATTTTATTCCTACTATTCATTTTATCTTTTAATTTACTCATTATTAGAGTAACAGAGTTTTTTTTTTTTTTAAATACATTTAAAAGTATCTTAAGATACTTCAAACAAAGAAAAATATAAGTGGTAGAAAAGAAATTTTTATTTTTTTGAATAAATTTTCTAAAAATAAAAATATTTAACAAAATCAATTAAGTGTGATTAAATAAATACGTCAATATATGAATATTTATATATATATATATATATATATTAATATATATATATATTTAGCTCGATATAAATTTAAAATAAAATAATTAAATTGATTAAAAATTATTCTGTGTCAAAAGTTATATTTATATTAATTAAATAATAAAAATTATTATTTAAAGATTTAAAAATTCAAAATTAAAGCGTAATAACTCATACATAATATTATGTACATATATATATATAAATTTATTTATTAATATATAATTAATAAAATAATATTGTCTATAATACTTATTTAATATAATTAAATATATATAAAAAGAAAATGTTACTTATGTATAAATAAATATTTAAAATTAATATTCATAATTAATATTAAATTAAATTAAATTGATTTTTTTAACTCATTCAATGGTGTTATTTTATAAGTTTTTTTTGTTTTAATTAATTAATTATAAATATTTTTTAATAAATATATATAGGTATAGTGTTTTTTATATAAAAATATTAAATAATATTATATTTAATTTTAGAAATAATAATTTTTAAAGGAAATAAAAAAATTAATTAAACTCAATCAATATGAATACAAATACTTAAATATATAATTGAAAATTAAAAAGAAAAGAAGTTATAGTATAAAGAAATTAAAATTATTTTAAAATAATTAAAAATAAATAAGTAATAAAAATATAAGTACAACAAAATTATTTAATTTTAAAAAATTGTATTTATTTTATTTTTGTTGTAAAAGTTTAAAAAAAAAATCAAAAAATAAAATTGGCGTCTATTAATACGCATTGGAGTGGAATTATATATTTCCAACAAAATAAAAATTCACGAATTTAATACAAAATGTGGTATGTATTTTTAATTTTTATTTATATTGTACTTAGTTATTTTATTATAAATAAATATTAATTTATGTAGTGTAACTAAATTAAATGAAAATTTTTTTAAGAATTAAATAAGTATATTATTAAGTTATAAACTTACCAAAGATTTTCTCAAATATATCTTTAATATTCACCCTTGATTTCTTAATTCCTTTGATTTTTAAAAGTATTAGTTAGTATTACTAACAGAACTCTCAGAATTAGTCAGAATTTGAAAAAAAAACTATAGAAGTATATTAGAATATATATACAACAAACTATATAAAAAGTATATAAAATAAATTTTATGTAATAATCTTAAGTACATTATGTTCAATTATTTTTTTTTTTTGAATTAATATATATATGTACCTACAATCCAATATATTTTATTATTAAGATTACTTTGAATAACTAAGTATACTTAACTACAGTTTTCCTCAATTGCATCAAAATAATATACAATAATTTAAAAAGTTAAAATGATATAATAGGAAAATTCTTTAAGGACTTTAAAGTGCATTTACCTGTAGTTTTTCTTTTTTATTTTTCCCTTTTTGTTTTTTTTTTTTGCTCTAAAATGAGTAAATTGCAAAATACATAAGTAAGTAAAATAAATATTGTATTGCACATAAAATATATAAATATATATATACATTCGAGTATGTATATAATATATATTTATATACGTACTTATAGTTATATGATAAATTTCATACATCTGAATGATACATAATAATAAAATAGAAAATATAGTTACTATTTATAAGTAGATACAAAGTATATTTGTACATACATATGTATCTACTATATATATATACTTATTTGTATTTTTATTTAAATTTTTTGCATAATTGCTAAAAATAAAAAATTAAAAAAAAAATTTAAAACAAAAACATTGATTTTTCTAAGTAGAATAAGAATAGAGACAAATGAAAAATAATTAGAACTGAAAATAAGTCCATATTTCCCACATTAATTTTCGCCCCCTGCTGCTGCTGCTGCAAAAATAAAAAAAAAAAAAAATCACAAAAGAAAATGAAAAACATAAATTTTTTTTTTTCCAACTAAATAATATGTAATATGCCTACTTTTGTTTTAAAATTTTATTTTTATATAAATATTATGTACAATATATATAAATGTATCTATAGATATTTGTAGGTACATTAGATATTCTTGTTATTTTTACAAATATTTTCACATTTATTTTCTGCTTCTGCTGAATATTTTATTCTTATTTTTAATATTTTTTCTTCTTTTCCTTTTTCATCGTTGCCTGTTTTTTTTTTGTATTCATTGCGTATATATTATTATGTTTGTATGTCAGTTTGTGTAAAGATGATATACTTACAGTATTTATAGGAAAAAAAAATTTTTTTTTTTTTTTTTTTAATATATTTTCCTATAAAAGTATCTACAAGTATGGAAATAAAATATTATGCATATAGTTACATACTTACATATATGACTAAACAAGTTTTTTTTACTTTGTAAATTTTTCGAAGAAATTTTTTTAGAATATTTTTTTTATTATTATTGATGCTTATATTTGTATGTAACATTATTTAAATATAAAAATATGAATGATAAAATATACAATTATATTATATTATACAATATATATTTTTTGAATTTTAATATAGGTATGCTTTATAATATATTTTAATATATTATAAAGCAAATTAAAAAAAAAATTTGTATCTTGACAATTCAATAAGAAAAAATATAAAAATAAAGGGTTATCTTATAAGATACATTGTTTTTTTGAATTATTAATTATTTTCGATTATTATTAATTAATTAATATTTTAATTTTTTTTTTTATGTGATTCATAAATTAAATAGATACTTTTATGTATGATATTTAAAATAAAATTATATATTTATTTATTTAATAAATATTTGGAGTAGATAAATATTTAGCATACTTACCTATATTGACATAATTTTTTCTAGCTATTCTATTAGTTAGCTAATCCATTTAAGAAGGTACTTGTGGTTAATAGTAATTAATGGTAACGATATAGATATTTTTACTTTAATAATTTCTATTTTAATAAATCATTTTCATTTCGAGTATATAATATACTTACTTATTTTAAATTATATTTATAAAGTACCTTTATTGCATTTTATGAATTGTAGATACTTTTATTTTAATAAATATTTGGTATAATATACTAATTTATATATTTTATTATATGTATTATGTAAAACTGTGTTATTACATAAAACAGTTTTAATATTAATCAAAGATGTTAAGATGATTAGCAGTCATTAAAATAGAATATGGAAATCTATCTGCCGTATTTCGTATCTATACGATATTTCATTACTTCCAATTTCATATTATGTGCTTCTCCTAAGTACTACATAATATACAAACTCTTCCTTTTAAAAATCTTCATTCGAATTTAATAATTAAACTAATTGAATAACTAAATACAATAAAATTTATTCAAAACTCTTTTTATAAATTAATAAAATGTTAAGTACCTAATAGTGTTTCAAAAGTATGTAATTAAATTTAAGATAAATTAATATTCCATTTGTTGGGTAGTTTCAAAATTATTAATTCAATACAGTAGGAACTAAAAATATGCACTTCTATAATCCTTTATTATATTGATTTCAGTAATTTTTATAATTTAAATTTATAAATATCTGTAGATAAATATCTTACAATAAAACTCAACTGAAGAATTCATATCATTCCATTTAAGAATAATAAAACTATTTGCCCCAAAAACAAAAAAACCAAATTTACATTTAAAATTTATACAAATTTGAAAAATATTCTCAAAATATTAAATTAAAAATATAATACTACTTATATAAATATAAATTACCATATAGTTATACGTATATATATATAAAAATATGAATTAATAATGAAAAATTACAATTTAATGATGATTCAGATATTATAATGTTTAATTTGTATTTTATTATTGTATAATCTTATATTATTTGTGACCGGAAATAATTGTCGGAGTTCTCCCAAAACATTCATCATATTGTGTATATTCAGTTCTGTTTATAGTTAAGTTATTTTTTTTTTTTATTTTTGGTTTTATTAAAGAAATTTCAGAATTGCCCATAAATATATATTAAAAAAAAAAAATGTTTGTTCTCATGTATAAATATATATATGTATATATGTAAATATGTAAATTATACATATTTTACAGAAATAAAAAATTTGTATAAATATTTTTCTAAAAATTTAATTTAGGCTTTTTTTTTTAACCATGCTGTTGTACACCATTTATAAATAAAATTGAAAATATATATATACTTATATACAATTTGTATTTCCCTACTTGATTTTACATTTACAGTGCAGTGGTACGTAGAACCGAACAGTGAGGGTATACTAAAAAAAAAACATACTTACACTTAACTTTTAAAATGAAACGATGAACCGTATGTGTATTTAAAGACACAAAATAATAAAAAAAAAACTAAAGAACATACAGTTAAGATAAAGAAATATATATACTCGTAGAAATGAAATAATGGAATATATATATATATATGAAGATATATATACAATTTTATAGTAAAAGGAAGAAAGAAAGAATTGTATCTGTTAGTTATAGCATATTTTTATCTATATAATATTAAAAACTTTTAATATGCATGTTATAAATTCTTAACTTATGCAATTTTAAATTTTGCAATATATTTTCATATTATGTACTTTTATAAATGATTCCTAATAAGTTTATTGATTTAAATATTAATAATTAATTCAACTTCCTCATCGATGTTTATTATTATTTGATTATTATATATGAAAATTGGAACAAAATATAATAAAAACTAGAAAAATAAGAATTAACTGATAATATAAATATGCCATAAATATATATTATATGCTATTTGTTTTATTGTTTAATAACTTTGCATAATGTTTAAACTGATATTATTATTTTAATTATTATTATTAATATTAATTTTTTTTAAATATTGCTATTATTACTTTTATTATTATTTTTAATTACTATTAATTTAATTATTATTAATATTATTATTATTAATTATTATTTATTTTATTATTATTATTAACTATTATTATTTATTTTATTGTTATTATTATTATTGTTATACTTATTATTATTATAATTATTATTATTATTAATATTATTATTAACTATTATTTTCATTATTAATATTATCATTATAATTATTATTATAATAGTTATTATTATTGTTATTATTATAATTATTATTATTAAAATTATTATTATTATTTTGATAATACCAAGGATGCAATTATAAAAATAAATAGAATAGAAAAACTTTATTTAAATATACATGAATTTATCACTAATTTAAATTATCTAATTGAAATTAAATAAATTAAAATTTAAATTAAGAGATAAAATAAATAAACTAAAAATCGTTCTATTTATTTATTTATAATTATTATTTGTTAATTGATATTGCTGTTTAATTAGAGTTGATTCTACAATGAAATCCAATTAATAATAATAGTTTATGCTTATTTATAATAATTATACTTATTTGTATAATAATATTAATATTTTGAAATACATTCCTTTGGATCAGAAAAGTATAACTATATATGTATCAACGAGTATAATAGAAATATTTTATAATTTTCTAAAAATAATTAACCTACTTGGGTATTTATACTAACACAAGTTATTTAAAATTTTTATGTATTATACATTAATTATTTAATATATACCTATATTCAGTTTATATTAATATTATATTAAAATATTCTAAAAATATTAATCAATCTAATTTTTACTTTGATCCTTTTAATTTATAAGTTAATTAATTAATAATAATTTAAATTCACTTCTTACAACTACTTATCGGAAACTCTAAAAAAAAAATATTATCAATTAAAATACATAATATGTTTGTTTAGCACTTGAAGATTATAAAATACATATTCTAAATCTAATCTAAAAATTGAAATATTTTAAATGAAAAATAATCAAAATTATCTAATTATAAGTACCTACTTATTGATACAAATTTTTCGAATTATTCGATACCAGAGGTCGTGTTAAAGAAAAAAACAAATACTTAAACAATAGAAAATTTTCTAAACCTCTTTCATTCACAAAAATGAGGTGAACAATAACAAAATATGAGTCTACATATATACTTGTATAAAATATAAATATTATTAAAATAAAATCATTATTTAGTACTTACCTACTTGAATTAAGTTACAAATTTCTTTTTAATCAATTATGTACATAGTTTATGCATTTCATTTATTCAATTTTATTTACATACATATACCTATAATCCATATTCAATAATAAAATAAATATCTACTCATATAAATACTGTTCATTTCAATTTAATTTTTTTTTTATTTTATTTAATATTTTAACAATAAAAAATCGGATTCTACATTTTATTACAATTTGTATGGTATTTTTACAATTAAAAAAAAAAAAAAACCAAAAACCTAAAATCGCTAAAAAAAAAACCGTCAAACAATAGTAATAATAATCATAAAAAAAAATATATTCGATAATAAAAAAATTTGAAAAAAATAATAATAAATGATAAAATAAAGCAGCAACAACTTCATTCAATTCACGTCAACATAAATTTTATAAAAAAAAAATATATATATATATATAAAAATATAATAAAATATAATATGTAGATATATTTCCAATATAAAATATAAATAAAAAAAAATATACAATAAATTTCTATAATATCTTCAAGATACATTTTCATAATAATACTCATGGCTCATTTCTACATAACTTATAAATTAATAGTAAATGATAAATATCAATATGTTATATTTTTTTTTCCATTATTTATTTATATATATATATATATATATATATATATATATATGTAGGTGCACAACAGCTACTATACTACTTATATTTTACATAAACCAGAAACATAAACTTTTTTAAATATAATATATCTGTATACAATTTCCAAACATCCAAATTAACATATATACATACATATTTTTTTTTTTATAAATCTAAACAAATAATCGTGTATAAATGATAATGAACCTTTTTTTTTTTTTCTTTATACAAAAAAAGAAAAAAAAAATAAAACAGAAAAAAAAATAAAAAGTCGACATTCCGACGAAAAATAACGCGATAATAATATCAAAATTAACATCATACAGTTAACAGATATAAAAAAAATGTTAAAAAATTGTAATTTTTTTTCTCTTATTTTTTATTTAACATTTTTTTTTTTTTTGTTGTTATCTACTGTACTGACTACTACATCTACATGCTGATAATATACAACTAACACCTACACAAATTTCAAATTTTCATCTCCTCAAATTCTCATACAACTACATCCATACTGCATACACTCATTTAACTGAACTGTTGTTTTTTTTTTTTGTTTTGTTGAAGTGTACAGAAAATTAAATATGGCAACACTGTTTAATACTTAAATAATATAATAATAATCTGTAAGAGTATTAACATTTAACAGATTTGACAATAGATTTACACATACGCATACAAAAAATAAAAGAGACAGAGAATAAAATGTAGTAGAATGAAATGCATGCAAAAATAAGTAGAGAAATTGACAAACTAAAAAAAGAATATTAAATAAAGGATAGAAATGTACAATACATATACAAAATATACAAAAATACATCTGCATATAACATAACATAATGTATATGAATTTATATATATAATTTTTAATTTAACTTTGCTCTACTTCGCTTCTTATTTTTTTTTTAATTCAATTCCATTTTAAATTATTTTACTCTTTACATTTTTTTCAAACTTGTTTTCATGTACTCTCTCTCTTATTTTTCAATCCCAAATTCCCAAATAAACTTCGCCATTCCATTCTCAATTCGTATGCATGTATTTGTTTCTGTACTTATTTTTTTAAATTTTTTTTTTCAATATTATTATTTTAAAACAATTCAATGAAATTCAAAATAAGTTAAAATACCTATCTACATTGAAACATGTTATGTTATATGTTATGTTATAAGTATGCAATACATAGTATGCAAATGTTAATATTTAAATTTTGTAGTTTCGTTATTTTCTTATCGTTATATTTTAAATTTTAAATTTTATAGTTTCTTTCTTTATCATGTATATGTGTAACAATGTACATTATGTATTTTAAATTTAATATGTGTGGTTGTGCGTTGTATGTTTTTATGTGTATTATATTCTTATTAGTTATTATTATTTACATTTATTATATTGTTATAAATTTTCTCTTTTAATTGTTCAAAAAAAAATCTTATTGCTTAGTTTAGTAAGTATGTATGTATATATTTTAAAATGTGTGGTTGGAATTTTTTTCCTAGTGACTTGTCGTTGTGTTGTTGTTTTTTACTTATTTTTTGTATATTTTCAAAATTTGTATAATTTTTATTATACATTTTATATACTTAAAAAATTTTATTTAATATTTATTATTATTATCTTTATTGTTATTTTTCATTTTCATGGTTTAATATGAAAATGCATACGTATGTATGAATGTATGTATGTTTATAAAATGGTTATTTTATTAATATTTTTTTTTTTTTATATTTATTTATTATTATTAAATGATGAATGATTACTATGTTATATATATGTATGTATCATGTACAAGTTCAAGAGAAAAATAATAATAAATAATAATAAGTGATGTCTCTATATATATACATATATCTATACTTATACATTACATTTTAATAAAGAAAATTAAAAATAATATAAAGTAAAAAAAAAAAAAATAATAAGAAAAAATAAAATAAAATAACACAAGTTTTTGTTAAACAAGTTTTTGACATAATTTTTTTTTTCTTGACTACTTAACTTTATTATTCAATTTTTTTTCTTATTTTTGTCTTTTTTTTTTCTTATTTTTATTTTTTTTTTTTTAATTTATTTTGGAATTGTTGTAAGGTAATAATTTTATTTATTTATTATATTGTCTTTTTGCTTTGTTATTTGCCATTTTTTTTTTAAACTTCAACGACGACGACGATATTATTTAAACATGCATTGTGTATTTTTTTACTACGTCTGTATGTACGTATGTATGAATGTAGGTATATTGGAAAAAAATTTACCTTTACCTGTGATGTGATCTTCCTTTTCTATTGTTTGTGTGTTTTTTTTTTTAAATTTAATAATGTAACTATTGTACTATAGATTTTTGTACATTTTTAAGGGTGAATGTAGGAAATTGTAATTGGATTTTTATTTTATTTATTTTGTTTTTTTTTTCATTCTTATTTTGTAAATTTTTTTTGTTTTAAAAAAATTTTTGTGACACGTCATAATATTAATGTATTTTTAAATAGAATTTTTTTTTTTTTTTCATATTGCATAATTTATACAAAGTGTTATTTTTCTCACCTGAAAAATATTGTTATTATTTATGAAGGTTTATATATGGTTGGTTAGTGAAATGTGTGTATGTAGTATACGTATACATATTTAGAAGTTCGAAAAGGTTTATTTTTATTATAGGTAAATATATATAGAACAAAGCTACGTAATTTTAATTTTGAACAATGTTATTAATATAAGTAGGTAGGTAGTAAGCACCTATATTAAAAACGTCGTAGTAATGTAATAAATTCTTTAAAAATAATACATTCTTTTAAATATTTTGATTTTGATTGAAATCTTAAAAATTTATTTTAAGAATTCTCAAACTTTGAGTTGAAGACGTGTTGGGCGGGGTTTAGAAACCTACTTTCAAGCAAAAATTAAACTTTATTTTAAAACAATTTTTTTAAAATTTATTTAAATATTTAAATTAAGTATTAAACGGCTGGATGGCACAGTGGTTAGAGTGCCGACCCAGTGAAAGTGAAAAAACTTTACTGGTTTTCGAATCGACTCAGCTACCATTCGCCATTGGGTTCAAATTAATGGCTTAATCAATAATTAATAATTATAAACAAATAATTTAATTGAATAATATAACTCACAGTTATAGAATACCATATAATTTAAATACAAAATATTACTTACAATATAAATAAAAAATTGAATAGTATCTATTGAAAATCTAAGACTTTTCTACATGTTATAAGGCCTAGCACCTACTATCTCACGTTTAAATTTTTTGTGGAATTCATTAAGATCAATTCTAATAACACGATTATAATATGACCCCCTGTTCCAAGATGTACCTAAGGTATAGGCAGGCTTATTAACATAACAGTTGAACAGTTAGCACTTAAAAAAAAAAGTAAATAATATGTAGGTAATATGGAAATTTTTTAATCATTGCAATTTTAAACGAGTAAATTAACTTAGTTTATGTGGCAACACTAGTTTAGGGTATTTCAATAATTTATTACTTATTTAGGTGGGCATTATAAAAAATCTTTAATAAAAATTGATAACAATATAGGACACCTCAGTGCAATAATACATTTGATATAAAAAGTTATTATACACTATAGGTTCGAGACCCCAAGGAAGAATTTGAACAGTTGTTTGTGCATCTTTTTATGATTAAGTACTTTAGAACTCCTAAAAGTAATTCATTATTAAAGCATTGTGTATCTTAATTATCTTTTTAGATTTTTATAATAAAAAAAAAAAACTATTATACTAAATATCAAAACTAGATTCAATATCAATATCAATACTAGATTCTGTTGTATGTCGACATTTTAAGTATTAAATACAACTACACTTGATTCGATATTTATTTAACAAATGCGTAATTGAAAAATGCATCTAGTTAAGAAGTGAAGATTTAATTATAAATTTAAAAAACCTTAGATTAATTTGCTAGATTATTGATTTAATAATTATTATCTAGTTATCTAGAATTTAATACGTAACTATACATCTATATTTTCATTAAAATAATTCTAATTGGAATATCATTTGTATTATCTTAAATTATTCCAATTATACATTTAGAGAATGTACAGATCTAAGCTTCGGGTAATCGGTAATCGGTAATGGAAGCTGATTTTGAAATGATCCGATATTACAGGACTACAGGAAATAAAAACTAGTTACATACGATCTAATTATAGAATAGTTTAAAGAAAAAGATTCAACTAATTGCTTTTAGTTAATAACTACTTATCAAAAAAAAAAAAATACAATAAAAACACGTTAATCATCACAAGGTTCATGATAATAATTTAAATAAACATTAAATTTTTTTTAGAATTAAAAATTAAATACTAGTTTTTTTTTTTTTTTACAATTATGCAATATTACTTGACTAGATTATAAATTACACAGAAAACAAGTTAGTTGTATTTTATAATTTAAAAAAATAGTTATTACAAAAAAAAAAAGAAAAAAATCACATAAAAAAGTTCCCATTTATTATTAAAACAATATATTGTATTTATTGGTACTTTATTTTTATACATTGTAAGTTATATGATGACCTTTTAAAGTCATATGAAATATTGAAAGATTATCAATAATAGTTTATTGATTAAAGAGTTATTGAAAATTCAATTTTTTTTTTTTTATTTTTTAAATACAAGGCAAAAGGAAGTAATCAATATATGTACTTATATTTACAAAATATGTTTTGTAATATGTACTAAGTACATACATAGATATGTACTTTATCGAATTTTTATTAAATTATATATTGTAAATTATGTTGTTAATTCAATTTATCATCTTATAATAAAAATTAAATTAAATACGAAGTTTTGAAGTTCACATTGTCGTAGAAGTACTTATATTCAACTTTATTTGTATACTGTATCTAATAAGTACTCATACTTATAAATTATTTAGTTTATATCTATAGTAGTTATCTTAGTTAATTAAGTACTTACTTAATATTGAATTAATTTCACATTATTCACCACAGATAAATATAACTTCTTAAGTACTCAGTTCTTTGTTTTAGTTTAATTTTTTTAATATGAAGTAATTTTGCTATTGTTTGATAAGTTTTTTTTTTATGTCAAGTAGGTACTTACTACCTGTATTTAGTTTTATTCTATTTAAGTACTTATTATTTAGCGAGGATTTGCTTTATTAAATTTAAATTAAAATATAGAATAATTATATGCGTTCTAAGTTCATTCCATGCATCAAAAGATATGAGTACTTATGATAGTTATAGTACTTATATATGAGTACTAAGTACTTATAAACTTTTTTTTTGAATTACTCCTAGCTTTTTTTAAATATTTAATTTTTTTTTAAGTTAACTTTACTTTTTATAGTTCAAACGTGGTTCAAGCAAGTAAATTTACTTGTTTTATAACCGAAAACTTATAAGTACTTAATACTTATTTAGTTATTTAAAATTATTCTTGAAAAAAACACGTTTTACCATAATTTGATCAACCATATTACATTTTTTATTAAAGAATAAAATGGCTGGCTAATCAACAAATCAAAACGAAAATAAAAAAAAACTATTGTTTCAAAATCAATTCAATCAAAAACCCCATTTAATTGGACAACAAATGTGTCAAATTATCATTTAACTAAAAAAAAAAAACAGATTAAGGCAATATCAATATTTTTTTTGCTCAAATTTCAATTAAGTTTTAATCCAATTAAAGTTTTTTTTTATATGAAAAATGGGTAACAGATAAGTATATATATATATGTGAATGTGTATGTATGTGTATGTGTAGAAAAAAAATTAACATAACTATTGGGTCATATTTAAAGATTAATAATTTTTTTTTGGCATAGTCAAATACAAAAATGTGATAATGATAAGTTAAAAAAAAAAAAGATAAGTATTATAGAAAAAAAAAGGAAATACTAAAAATAAATATTAAGAATCATTTGAATAAACATGGTATGGTACATTTGTAAATACAAACTATAGGGTAAATATTACAAAAGTTGACATTCAAATTTCAAAAAAACCTCATTTAAACATTTGGCTTAAAGTATTGGGTTACTTAAATGATCTTATTATTTATATGATCATTCATGATCATTCTAATCACACTAGTGCTAGATTCTTTAGTATTGCAATTTAAATTATGGGACGTTCGATCTATATGAATCAAAAATAATTAATACTTATAATTTTGATTGTAAAACGTTATTTCATAAGTTAATAAGTTAATTGATAAAATTATTTCTTCTTTCCTACTCCTTTTTGAAGCATAAGGCTTCCACAAAGCCACGTAATCTAAATCTATTATGGACTGTTGATATGACTTCTATACCCATATTAATTATCTTCTCATCGTATTTCTTTTTCTATTGTTCTTCTACAAGTGTTTTTTGGTCTGCCGTAATACCTGTTTCACAATGAAGCCACTTCTTAGTGTGTATCCGATCCGTCTGTATTTCCTTTTTCTTATTTGTATCCGGAAAGGTTTTTGTTGTGTTATTATTTATTATATACAGTTTCTTCAATAGTAATTCTTCGTGGCTGGGTAATCAATACTATATAATCTGCTTAGCTTCAAAAAAACAGATTGAATCTACATTCAGCTCAAATAGACAATTTTAGTTTTTTAATTTCAAAAACCACATTTTATAAAAAGTATGTAATTGTATGGTCAGGAGCGCATTGTCATGTGTTCGACTACTTTGTCATATTAAGTAAAGTACACTATCAATAATTGAAATTAATATGCTATTATTTTTTAAAAAACTTATGATCAACTGGATGATCAAAAGAGGTCCCAAAATTTCCTTTATATTACTCTATTTATTCATAATATTAATAAAACTAAAAAAAAAAACCGCGAATTCTATAAAAAAAAAAAAACACAACACACAACTTATAAATATTCAAGTCAATAAAAATTTTATTTCGTATATATAGTAAATCGAGATGGTTCCGAAAGATAAACCTACAATACTACTTGAAAACCTTCTTGAAAATTGTTTTATTTTTATAAGTACATAAAACTAAATATATATATAGGTATATATATATATATATATATATATATTTAACAAATAAGCGCAAATTAAATTATTTTTTAAATAAATAATCAAATATTGAAAGGAAAAATAATCAGAAAAATAACTAAAATGAAAAAAATTGTAATAAAACCCACACATAGTTTATCAGGTCATTAAAAAATAACTCACATCACATATATGTATATATATATATATATATATACATATTTATATATGTATATCTATAGATTTACAGACATACATATATAGGTATGTTAATAAATGAATATAATCAATATATGCAAAAGTATATTATATGTACGTATATAATAGCATTTATTTGATATATATACATATATATATATATATATAATAAAATATAAGCCTGTGTATGTGCTTTCGATAATAATATACACGTTTAATACTTGTTTTTATTGTTGTAAAAAATAAAAAAACAAAAATAAAAATTTCATAGATACTTTGTTCTTGAAATGTTTATTTGATTTTGACTAAAAATAGAATTATTATTCGATATTTTTTTTTTTACGTATTTTTATAATTAAATTTTTTTTTTTTCACTGTATTTTTAAATTTTGTAGATTCTAATTTTATTTATGTTTTTTTTTTGTACTTTTATTCAATTTAATTTAATCTGAAATCATTTAAATTTTAATTGACTTAATGATTTCAATTGTGCTTACAAGATGATTAAATGATTTACATATATAGATCTTGGATTTTTAAAGGTCTTAGACCTAGGCATTTGCGATTACTTAATAATTGTACAAAATGTTCGGAACTCTAACTTTTATACTGTATTTAATAACAAGACCAAATAGATTCTAGTTTAATTCCATTCCATAAAAGCAATTAAACTCAATTAAATAAGAAATTTTTTAATGATTTTGAAATTTAAAAAAAAAAGAAACTATAGATGGCAAATAACGCAGTGGTTAGATAGACCGACGTTCGATTTGAGGTACTGAGCGCCGAATCCAAAAGTTAAATCTTTAATAGCTTTATTTTTAATAGATTCCACTAGATTTTGTCATTAGCATTAATGTATAAAAACAATATATAAAAAATATATATTTATTTACTTATTCACAAATAAAAATCTATAAACAAATATTTCATTTAAACTTATAACTCACAGATACACAAACACATAAATCAAAATGTTTAAATATGCATTATATTGATATTACAATATTAATAAAGATATTAATTACAGTAAATAAGTGAGTGATAATTAATTAAGAATACCTTCCTTCTTGTTCCTACATGTACTTGGAGTACACATCGACTTCCCTGAGTAGTTTAATTAGTATTAAAGAAATACTTGAAGTAATTGGGTTATTTGAACCTATTCTTGGAGTAAAAAAACCAAATAAGTATTATTCATTCATATGTAGTTAAGTCACCTTCAAAATACTTAACACCCCTTAAAAAGTTTTCTTATTTATTTTAAGAATTGTTGATTTTAGGTCAAATTTAATACTATAATGAAAGATTAGATAACATTTTAATGTTATCTTTATTAAAAAACAAAAAAACGTATTTAAACTTAAGTTTTCATTATCAAAAAAAAATTTATTTGTTTTTCACTGTTGATAAGTAAAAAAAAAAAAAAATGTAAATTGTAATAATTTTGTAAAAAAAAACAAATGATTAACTTATAAAACTTGTTGTAAGTAGTTGAAAAACTGATAGGAATTACTGATAAGTGATAATTTAATCAAACACGTTTAAAAAAAATATATTGAAAACTTAGTATAAATATACAATGTAATTAGTATGTATGTACATAAGTTGGTTAATTTGTTGAAGTTTGAACATTATTGATAAGTGATAAGTATTATTAATTCTATTAATTTTAAATCCTCCTATTAATTTGTTCAATAAGTATTTCAAGTCCTAATCCTTATACCTGTCTTTATATATAGGTTACTTAAGTAACTATTTTCGTATAACTTATTCAAAATCTGATCACAAATTCGATTAGAGTTAAGTACTTACTTTTAATTACCTAATTAGAATGTGGGTAATTCATACGATTTAAATTGTATTTATATAAGCTAATGCCTTTTTAATAATATTCTAAATTTCTACTTCCCATTTACCCAAACATTTTTTTGTGTGTGGTCAGTTTTAATTATAACTTGTAAAAATTTTTACAATTGTAATTATAGTTAATTTTTTTCATGACCTTCAATTATTTATGTACAATACTTATTTATATTAAAGCGTCATCTGTTGCAAATGACTTTAAATTACTTAACAAATAAAAACAAAAAAAAAATTCATTTACTCGTATAATGTCATATTTTATTACTTTTCTGTGGTGACTTGAATTAAAGCCCTGCGAAATAAAGCCCCCTTGGTATTATTTCTTGTTTAATGAGAAATAACGTCCTGGGGTCTTTTTTCTCATAATAATTGAGGAATAGAACCCTGGGGTCTTATTTCTCTTTTGAGTTGAACTACGACTTTTGTAAGAAATAAAGCCTGTGGATGCTGTTTCTCTTTCAATTGAATCTTCGACTTCTTGAGGAATAAAGCCCTGACTTATTATTTGTCATTAAATATGTATTAAAATCCATTTTTCTACATTTCAAACCTAAATAACTTATATATATAAGTAAAATATTAGATATCAAATAGTATGTATTTAATATTTATATATTTGTCTATGCGAGATTCTATATTAGGAAGCATATTTAAGTAGGTTAAAAGATCTAAGTTGACCTTTTTTCCAAAGTATTAATGGATTAATGTATGCAATACTTTGGTTACAACATCTGGTTGATAAGTGTAGTAGTATAAATGTAGTTTATATGTAAAATTATTATTCGATCTTTAATTTCAGAAAAAGGGAATACCCCTGATTTCGATCAGCTCCAAAATGTATGCTAATTAGTTTTGATATTATAGTTGAAGAAAATGATGAATGATGTTATATAATTAAAATTAACTTTTTACTAAAAATATATGAAACCATTGGTGTTTTTTCATTTGCAATTTCAATTGAAATGGAAAATAATACTCCTGGGCTTTATTTCTGAAAGAAGTCGTAGTTCAACTTAAAGAAGAAATAAAAACCCTGGACTTTATTTTCGATATTTTGCGGGCTTCATTTCTCAATTACTATGAGAAATGAAACCCCAGGGCGCGTTATTTCTCATTAAATGGGAAATAACACGCCGGGGGCCTTATTTCGCAGGGCCTTAATTCAGGTCACCTTTTCTGTTATAAAAAAATCAGAAGCGAGAATTAAAAAAAAGAAAATTTAAATAAGTATTTAGCTTTTAATAATTCATAAATTATTTTTACATATATACTTACTTATGGTACATAAGTACTTACTTATACTTATTTAAAAATAAAATTACTTTTCAAATACTTTATAACAAATTTATAAAAAAAAAAAACTATAAATTAGCATTTTTATAGTTTGTCTATTATTAAATACAAAATTATTATATGCATCTGATATTATATAATAAAATTTTAAAATGAAGTTTTTTTTTTAGATGTTCTATACACAACCAGGTTACATCATTTTATTTATCATAAATTTTAATTTATTTTTATTATTTAAAAACTTATTTAAAAATAAAAACTTTACTGTAATGAAATAAAATTGTAAAATTCTAATTAAAAATACTTATTACTTTCATTTTTTAGTTTTAAATTAAATAAATAGTAAATTATTTATTGTAAGTAAGAGTCATATTTAAAATACAATTTTTAAAATAAAATTTTAAGTTCGTGTCGGTATATAAAAGTTTTAAAAAATTTTTTTTTTATTTTTAAAATGTAATTAAAAAAATTTTTTTAAATTGGGTCGAGAAAAGGTTAAATAAATATTTTAAATATGTCGATTACTTAATATTGTTGATTTGATAAGTTTGTAACTAAAATGTGATTCCTTGCTTGGAAAAGAATGAGTATTTAAATATAAAAGAAGAGTTTAGTTAGTATAATGGATTTGCATTAATTTAATCTTATTTGAACTTGTTTCAAGTACAATTTACAATAAGTAGTCAGGATAAGTATTCAAGATAAGTATTGATAAGTATTTAAGAAAATGATTGATATTTTTTTATAAAAAACTTCATAATGAATTAAAAACCTCATAATCAATTAAAACTCTATTTGATAGTTTTTTTTTTATAACTTTTTCAATTCTTTAAACAGTAAATAGTGCGGCCTCAGTTTCTTTAATCCTTATACTCACTTACCGTTACTCGGCTAAAACTACAAGGATATAAATACATCAAATGTTAATTTTGTGCGACATCTATTATCTTATAAAAGAGTTATATATATAGTTTTTATGTAATATTATTCTTTATTACAGTACAAACTATTACAATGTATAATTATATGAAAGGACTCTAAATGGTCAGATCTACTTGATAATTTAGACTCTAGACATACTTTAGGTTGTGAATCATACTTTAGGTTGAAGATTTTAAAATAAGTAACTAGGGAGGTTTTGAAAATTAATTTAAATATCAGAAATTATATTATAACTGATAGCACGATAGAAAAATGTACGGGCTAGTTATACTGTCGTCCTAAGAAAGAAAGTCGTTTCTACATTTTCTTGGTTTTAGGTAATTTAACTTTTAGTGTTTTATACATATCTTCGCGCATCTCTTGATGTGAATTATTTTTGAATTTTTGAAAAATAAATATGTTAAATAAAGAAAAACAATTTTTTTTTGAACTTACTAGAGATAAGATAGTATTAGGCGTTCATTGTTAATTTGGACATACGACTTTTTTGCTAATCAATACTAGATTTATTAAGTTATTAAAGCTTAGACATAGATGCGACTTAGAGGTATATGCGACATATTAGTTATTAGTTTTAAATCAATTTCCAACGAGATTTGCGACATTTTTTCTTAGTACAAAGTTGTGAAACATTTATCTGATGTCAAATATGCCATTATCTCGAAAATTCACTTTTGGCGCTTACAACTTTTACCCTTTGCATGGCAGTATGTCTATATATAAATTTTTTCGTCAAATTTGTGAGTACAATCAAAAAAAATTTTGGAAATTGTAAAATAATACACAAAGTTTAAAGTTTTTTTGGATTCTTCTCATGTACTGAACACAATTTGAAATAAATACTCAATAAGTACTCGTATATATATATATGTGCAATAAAAAAAAATTATAATTAATTATTAAAAATAAAATTACAATTAAAAAAATAAAATAAATGAAATAATAACAATATATAAATATATATATCACCAATTTGAGGTTATTAACGTTTTCAAACAGTGTTATAACCTTTTACTTTTATGTACATGATAATTATATTTAATTAGGTTTTTTTTTTTTGAAATACATATACAAAGCTTTAATTAAATATAATACATATATATTATATATAATATATTAAAAAAAAATTTTATTATTGAGATAAAAATAACAAAAACGATTAATTTGATTAAATTATCACTTTCATTCTAATTATCACTTCATTTCATAATCAAAAAAAAATAAAATTAATTTAAAAATAATAAAAAATTAATAAAAACTGTGCAATAAGTATTCATTGTTATTTTATAAAAATTACTAATTATAAAGTATAATTTTTTATATAATGTTGTTTTTTGTTATTATTAATTTTAAAGTAGTCTGAATAAAATAAAAAAATCAATTAAATGTATAATTATGATATTGTTTTTTTTGGATTATTATATACATATATAGGAATTATAGGTATATATACTTTTTGTGTAACTTTACATAAGATAATCTAATTGAAAAATAACGTTATATTTAAAACATATAATCCGTAGATCAATGGTTAAGGTAATAAGGCCTGAATGAAAAATGGTGGTCATGCGATATTAAAAACTACATAATTTAAACCCTGAATCTCTTAACTTTAATAAAAAGCAAGGACGCTTAAAAATTTTATAATTTAAAGATTCTTTAACAGCTACACTTTCACTTGGCCAAATAAAAGCTCTGATTTTAAAAACTATTGCTTTTCGATATGGAATTTAAGATTTTAATATTCCGAATCTAGGCCTTGGTACATTTAATTGCGTTCATTTGAGTTAAATTTTACTTACATTTATATTCAAATTCGGTATTAAAAGTAAGACTACTTTTAGTAAAGGATTTATTAGTTTCAGAGGTATATCACAATAATTGGACCACCTTCTTATTAATACCCAATACTTAATGACTCACTCTTTAATCAATTAATTTAAACCGAAATACTCAATTTAACAGAAATACAAGTACTCGTCCATTTTTTCAATAATTTTTTGTGTATATAAGTGGGCCCAATATACAAAATGTCCCTTGTTATTTTAGTTATTATAATTAGGTATTACTCATTATTATTTATTAATTATTACCTATCAAATAATGAAAAAAATAACTAATGTATCTATTTTGTTTTAATAATTATTTTTAAACTAAAATACTTTTTAGTACTTTATTAAAAAGTACTTATACTTGAAAAAATTCTTAACTTTGAAAGACGGGTAATCGTAATAATTATTTTTCAATATCAATAAATAAGTACATATATACGTATATAATAAATAGCTTAAATTTTAATTTTAGTATTAAATTATTAATATATATATACATTGTTATACTTATATTTATTATACATATACATACTTATTTACTCAATAAATAGTATATAAAGTAACTTATCTGGTACGAATAGACAACAATAATATTGATGATAAGTAACTAAATGATTATTATAATAATTACTTATTATACGTGTTTTAATTGTTGTTGCTGTTGTTGTTTTTTTTTCTAAGTTATATAAATAATATCAGTTAATAAAAATAATCGTTGATAATTATATATAGTAGCTTAAAGCTTATCTCTATATATATAACTTACTTATCTAACATTAATTATCATAAAATAAATAAATAAATTGCAATTAAATCAGAAAATAAATATAAAAAAAAAAATGTTAAGTACTTGAGTAACTTTCAAAATTAGTTATTATTTATTAATTATCGAATAAAAAATGATTACTGATTATAAAAATAAAAAAAAGGCGCAAATTATTATATTAGAATTGTGGGAAAATTATTATAGGAATTTAAAATGAAATTAAAATTATAATTTATGTAAATAATTTTGAAATTATTTACATTTAATAATAAAATTGTAATTATAGAAAACTATAAAGGTTTTAGTTGTGTTTGTTTAAATTATTCAAATAAATATCTCATTAGCATTTGAAACAATTTCAAAATAATTAAAATAGGGTTAATAACAAAATTTAAATGATTATTTTAAGTACTTTTGCTTTATTTATAAGAACTTTTAAGAATACTTACTTTAAATACTTTTTAAGATTGAATTTGTTAGATGTGAACCTAAATTATTCTAGAGCTTGAGCTCAGAAATGCCTTTACAAATCTAAACCAATATACGTCTAACTATCTGATGTATTATTTAATACTTAACTGCGGAGTATTTTTGAGTTAAAATATTAAATAAATTAATTTTCTTTTAGTTAAGCAGCCAAATATTCATGTTTTCTTAACTCCATTTTTAATTTAGAAAGAAAATTTAGAATTTAAAAGTTATTAAAAAAGAACTTTAATTCTAAGTACTTGATGACTATGCTTTTGTAATTATAATAGAATCAAATAAATAAACGTTTTTATATTTTCTATAAGAATAATTGAAGTAATTGATATTTTTCAAAAATAAATTTATTAGTAATTGAGTATTTTAAAATATATTATTTTTTACCTTTTAACATAAATTTATAATTAAATAATTAAAAAAAGATTCATTTACTGATAAGTTCGAGTTTCATATTATAGGTTTTGACTTTAGTTTTAAATCTTTAATAAATAAATCATTAAGTTTTTAGAAAAGTAATAAGTACTTCTGAACGTTTTCATTTCATTGGAATTGTATATGTAAAATATATGTGTTCCATAATTTAAAATATATATAGGTACGCATCTTGTAAACCTATAATATTTTTAATTTTTAATGTCATAACATATTTTCGAGTTTTCAAATGAAATTTAAATAAGTACTTTTTAAGTTACATTGAAAACACATAATTCAAGTACTTGACATTAATTACATTAATTGAAAACTTTTAAATTAAATAAAAAAATAAGTACTTAATAATATAATTGAATATAAGCAAAAAAATTTCAAAACTTAATAACTTAATAATATTAATAAAATTAAAAAAAATTAATAACTATAAGTGTATACACAATACACATTCAGTACTTTCTTTAGTAAGTACTCACAATATAAAAAAAGTTTAAAGATTTATATTTTTATTAATTTTATTTTTATATATATTTTATTAATTTTTCTGATTTTTTTTTATATATTTTTTTTAAATCTTTTCATCACTATTTCTGCATATTTTTTTTTTTAATATAATTTCCCTTTAATATTATTTAAATGAAAAGAAAGATTACTTACTTAGTTACTATTATTCAAAAAAAAACTGAATGCATTAATTTTAAATATCAAAGGAGTACATAATAATATAAAAGAAACGGATTTTTTCATTATAACTTCGATTCAATATTAAGATACAATAATAATTATCAGTAACAAAGATTGCATACAAAATGCGACTTTGAAAATTTCAGGATCTGAAACCATCTTGTACTTATTCTTTTTTTTTTATATTTTATATTTTATTTAATGAATACTTAGTAAGTTAGTATTTAGTTATTCTCTATATACTTATTTAATAAATTTTTATTTTTACTTTACGAAAGTTTTGTTAGTTTTTTTGTGTCTGTTTTTTTTTTTTATTCCTCCATTTCTTTTATAATTTTATAATATAGTCTGTCTTGTTCTTTATAACTTATTGTCTTGTCGTCCTGTCTCCATATATTTTTCCTCTTCTTATACTGTCGGGACGGAATTCATCTTATTTCTCTTAATTCTTTTATCTTATCCTATTTTATTTCAAAAAAAACTCTTTACCTCAATATTGTCGTTTGCTTGCTTATTCATTCTTCTGTCTGATGTACTTTACAATTGTATACAAGGGAGTTGAGTACAAAAAAAAAATGGAAACAAGGAAAATTAAAATAAAAAAAAAAACATGATGAATTTAAAAAAAAATGGAAATAAAAAAAAAATTAAATAAAAAAAAAAAAACTAAGCATAAATTTTTATGCAGCATGCTTTTTATGTAATGCTATTAAGAACTTTGTTTCATTTCTCTTTACTTCTCTAGATCTTGTCATTCTTTTATTTTATGAAAATAGTATGTGTGTTAGTATATATGTACATATATATAAAGTAGATTATATTTAAATATGTATTTAGAAAATTTTTTTTTAAATGTTCCTAATAGAAATAAAGATACAAAAGAAATTTTTAAAATTTTTTTTATACTCTTTAAATAAAATAAAATATACTGGAACAAAGGGTATTTGACTAGTCCTTCAGTACTTGAATTTGCTAAATTAATTTTTTTTAATAATACCATATTATATATGTATATAAATAATATTATAACTTTAATTTTTGCTTAGCAGACTTCACTTTTATATAAATTAAATCTAGACATAGCCCTGTACCTGATACAATGTGATTTTATCAGTAAACACTCAATAACTAAAGTATATGAGCTAGAAAGTAGAGACGAATAGGATATCACTGAAGTTTGCTCGTAAGCTCTAATTGTGGGGGTGGCTATTGTAAAGTATTGGAAAGTTCTGATTGTGGGAGTAGCTATTGTTAATTTTTGTTAGATTCACACTGCACAATGTTTAGAGTACCAAACTTTTATTTGAGAGACTCGGGTTCGAATCCCAGTAAAAAATGACAACCTTTTAACTGGGGTTTTCGACTAGACTCAAATACAATTCGACATTGGATTAAAACTAATGGTATAAATAATAACCAAAAAATTAAATATCTTTTATAAAAAATACATTAAGAATGTGAACAAATAATTTAATTGAATTATATAACTCACAGATACAAAAATACTTTGTATTCAAATATAAATATATAACAAATATTATTGCAAATCTTGAGTCCTAAGGAAAATAGTATTTTTGGACCCCAATACTTCATATACACATATATATATATATATAAATATACATATTGCAATATATATATTGCCTTGTTATTAACTAAAAGTGTCTTATTTTCAGGCAATGTTACGTTATTAGAGAAAATTAAATTAACATTTTAATTAAAGATATTATAAAGTTTTTATAATATAATTTATAGAAACTTTGGGGACTCGTAAAATATTTATTAAAGATCAGACACAACACAAATATGTATATATATACGAAAATATACATTTTATTAATAAAAAAAAAAAACGAGTTCATATTTAACCATAAGTACAGAGATGAGAGCACAAAGTATCTTTGAAATAATATTCTATATATTTACATAATTATATAAACGTCCTTCTAGATACATATTTAAATATACTATAATATATATAATATATATATATAATTTAAATATATGTATATATATGTACTTCTCTATACATATAAGAATAAAATAAAATTAAAATATGTTAAAAAGATAGAAAAAAAAAACATTTTTTTATTGTTGTTTTTGTTTTTGTATCTTAAAGTTATCATAGGTTGAATATTATTTTATTCTAATGCCATTTTTATTTTTTATATTTTTATTAAATTTAATTTTTTTTTTTTTTAATAAAATTATACTAAATGTTTACCTATAGGATTATGTATAGATATATACTATGTAAAAATATACATACATATATTGTAAGTAGAATTTTTTTTATAAAGGAAAGAATTTTCATTTTCTTTAATTTTTGCAGAAAATTATAATCTTTGGTGCGGTTTTTTTTTTTGTTATTTTTATTTTTTTTTGCAAAATTTTTTTTTCCCTCTCTATTTTTAACATAAGAAAAAATAGAAATTTTTTTTTCTCTATTGTTTCTATTTTTTTTTTTTAATTTTTTATGCCCTTTGCAAAAAAACAAAAAAACACTGAAACAAAAGGAAAAAGAAAAATATAGAAACGAATGTTCTAAGTTTTACATGAGTTGCCTCTGATGATAGGATCTTACTTAGTATAAAAGGATTTTCATTATTATATATAAATTTATGTACTTTACATAGATATATGTACAGTTGGCTATGTACATTATAAACAACTATATGCTTATGTATATATATATATATATGTACATATGTAAATATAAATATATGTATATTTTTGAATTTTTCTTTGGTATTTTTACCTTTGTCTTAGAAGTTCACATTGTTTTTTAATCCACTTTTTTGTTTTAATAATAATAAAAAGTATATACATATATACTAATAAAATAATCTTAAGTTCAGTCAATTCATTTATGTATGTGTATTTATGTACTTATGTATAATGAGGAATAGAAAAATACATAAAATTATATTAATTAAAAAAAAATAAAATAATGAATTTATTTTATTTAAGTAATTTTAATCTTTAAAATATTTTTGAAGGCAACTGAATCTTTTTGAAGAATTTATGTATCTATAGGTTCAAAAACTTATTTATGATGATAGTTAGCAGTTATGACTTATATATTATAGAAAATTTTATTTATATCCGATACCGATGAAATCCAGATATTATTAAAGCTTGTAGATCTTCATTATGTTAGATATGTTCAGTGTATTTTTAAGTTCAAAAGTTTTTAACGGCTTTGTAATTTAATATTTTAACTTAAATTCTTAATTTTAATTACGACAAGATACATACAGTTTTATTTAAAGCCAATAACACTAATTTTAACACAAAGTGTTCTATAAAAACTCTTCAGAGTTATTAGTATCTAAGGGTTCTCTCTATTTTCACTAGTTTCACAAATTTTTACAATCTTCTTCCAAAAAAAAAAGTTATTTAATTAAAGTGAACATAGGTAGTATAAAAATAATGTAATAAAAGATATAATAATATTGAAATAAATAAATTCTATAATATAATTTATACTTAACTTAATATAAGAATAGAAACATAAGTACGTTTACAAAGAATTCGACCTTCGCAAAAGAAAGCAGTTGATATATACAAATCTAAATAAGAATTTCTACTTAAAAATCCTTGAAAATACTTTTAGTGTAATTTATATTATATTTTATATAAAAATTCTTATATATAATTGTTGTATATTAAATTTCCTATTTATAAAAATAGGTATACTCTTTTAAAATGTATATTAACTTAGATACATATAAAATATCTTAAGATTAATAATATTTTTAAAAAAAAGTTGAAGTATTAAAAATCAAATTTTGTAAAATATTTAAGAAATATTTTGATTATAATGATAAAAAAAAAGTATATAATTAAGATATGTTAAAATAAAAGTATATATAGACTTTATTTATGAGGAAAATTTTTGAAAATAATGTTTTATTTTTAAGGTTATGTATGTAGATTTTATTATTATTGAAAAAATTTTATTCCATTGTAGGCACTTTTCTTACTTATAAAATAATCAATGGATCGTTGTTTTTTATTTATAGACAAGTTTTTTAATAAAATATCAGTTTTAAATGTTGTTTTTTAAGTAAAATTAATAAATTACTACTTATTAGAACTATTGGCTATTAAAACAACTACATATTAGTTAATAAGTTATTATTAATTCAGGGCCCAATTGCAATATTCACAACTTATCACTGATCAAATAATCTAATAACGATTTTTTTGATAATTGAGTGCTTATTACAAATCAAAAACTGATTAAAAACTTATCAAAAAAATTACTATTGGATTATATGATTAGTTATTCAATGGAACCCTATATTGGACTCTGAAAAATTTTATAGATAAATAAAATTATTGGAGACTTATTCGTAACATTCAAATTTTGGGTGATTTTAGAATTTGATTCAAAATCAGGATCTCGATCAGAAATATTGAGCCCTACTACATAACTGTAGTCATTTTTGGTTCCTATATATTGTCTGATGTCAAAAATATGATTTTTTAAGTAATATCCTACAAAAAGTTAAGAAAATTTTGTAGTGGATTTTTCGAACACTAGATGGTGCCATCGGTACTAATGACATATATATTCGAAAATTAGAAGATATAAAGTACCGTTATGTGATGACGTCATCTCAATATTTTGGGTTCCCTCTGTGGAACAATATCCCAAATTTTTATATTATTTCGAATCCGAACCAATTCATTTGATCAAATATAGTGAATGGAGAGCGTGTAAAACTTATGTAGATTATATATGCTAAATAAACATTAATTAAATTATTTATTTAAATTAATAAAATTGAGTTTAAACACAACGTGTAATTTAAATATAAATAAAAAGGTTGACGATATTTGTCATATATCTTTTGTTTTAAATTCTTTTATATGTATTTAAATTTATTCAAGTATAAAAATTCGCGATTAAAAAGTATCTTAAGTTAAAAAAAAAAACTTTTTCGAAAAATAAAAATATTGTGTTTTTTACCCACCTGAATACACAAAATTTATATATTTTACCTTCAAAATTAATCTTTCATCAATCAAAATAAAAAACGATCAGACCAGGTGAAATTTTGTGACAGCATATAAATACTTACAACTAAAATACAACAACAAAAAGGTTTTTTTTCTATAAAAAAACTAAGAAATAAAAAATAGAACGGCAAAATTTCAATAAATAAACCGTTATATAAATAAAGAAAGAAGTTATTAAAAGAAACCAGAGTAAATAGCTAAAAAAAAAAGACAAAACTCAGTAGGAACTAAAGAAAATACTTATATGGAACTAGGTATATAAAAGAAATTTTAAATGGTTTGGTTTTTGTTGAGATTTAAGAATCTATGAAATAAAAGAAATTTTATATATCTGCACTACCACAAACAAAGCTGTTAAACAAATAAAAAGACTTTGAATAATTTTTAACCAAAGAAAACTTGCCATAAAAGGTGTAAAAAGGTGAACAAATTTATTAATTTAAAAAAAAAAAAAAAATAGTAAAATTAAAAAAAAAAGAAAACCATTTTAATTTATAATAATAAAAGATATAATATAGTGGGTGGTAATTGATGAATTACTAATTTGATATGGTATTCAGGTTTTTTATTTCTTTTAAATTAAAAAAATAAATGATTTTTTTTTTCTAAAATATTCAATTAGGTGAAATATACATATATATATATATAATTTATATATGGTATGTTTTTAGGATTTAATTCTTTTATTAACATGTGCCATATGTTTAAGAGTATAGTAAATATATCTTCAGATATTTATAATGATTTGTTAATTTTTCATTCCAGCCGATAGCGCAGAGGTTGTGGCGCCGGCCTTCGATCCCTGGCTGGTTAAACTCAATAAATAGTATATAGCAATATAAAATTATATAAAAATAACTTATAATTAAATATCCAATAGTCTAAAAATAGAAAAATAATAATTAATACAAAAAAAACAAATAAAATAAAAAATATTTCTATTATCGTGTTCCCTAAATAACCTATAGCTTAATAGTAAATAAAAAATTAACTTTATCTATATAAACAAATGCATCATGCGACATGACATATTTCAACAAGAATCTATTCTTTACGTCAAAAGATAGGGGTATGCAAAATCTAGGAAAAACGCAGTGTTATCTTACGGAGAAATTTGGCGTCGTCTTTTCCACAAGGCGTGAGATTCTAAATCATGTGGAATAGCTACAGTAGACCAATTATTTAGCTTAGTGAACAAATGATTAACGACAGAGTTTCGGACAGGAGCTTTGTGAAAGCCCTTTGAGTAAACTTTGAGAATCCCAGAGTATAGCTAACTTTTGTCTCACAACTTCAGGAGTAGATACTTAATTATCAGATTAATTGTCATATTTCTATATATTTGACATTTTAAAACAATCTGTCATTTGGGAAGTCTATTATTTTTAATATATTTAGATATTGAAAATAAAGTTAAAAAATTAAGGTTTATTGCTGATACGATAACATATAAATATATAATATTTTTTAAAATGGAAGAAGTATGTTTTTATATTATTTAAAATTGATATTTTAAATAATTATTAGATTATTTAAAAAAAAAATATGATTTAACAATAACAATAATCTATTCAAATGAAAACCCATATATTATAAAAAATTTTAATTAAAGCCCTCCTCCAAGTTTTTTTTTTAATTTTATGCTATTTTGCCAAGGCTAGTATAGAAGACAGTAACAAATAGAAGTACACCATCATAAAGGAACGCAAGCATTAAAAATTAAATAATAAATGCACAATCAAAATACTTAAGTATTATTTATTTTAATTTTCTTAATAATGTATTTAATCTTATCTATTCTATCATGCGTTCCTATCTCTTATCAAGTTATCTATAAAATCTACTTTTATTATCTACTTATTATATAACAAAAAAAAAAAAAAAAATTATGATTAAGTGTAAAAATGTTTCCCCAAATACTTATATAATAAAAGAAGATAAACTTCTCAACAATTTACATAGGTAACCAAAACCCCATTAATTATATTACAAAAAAAACTCATTTTCATTTCTTATCTTTCTTAAATTTGTTTACATATTTTTTCAAAATATTAAAGCTTATTTACTTGATACATACTTTTTTACAAAATTCCATTATCTATATATTTACATATTTAAATATATATATACTAAATACAATAAAGTATATAAATATATATATATATATATATATATATAACACACTTATACCCAAAAAAAATTTTTATCAAAAATATATTCCTCTTTAAATTTAATCTGGATTTCTTCAATTCTCCCTTTGTACAAAACAACGTTTTATGAATTCAAATTTTTTTCATTTTCATTTCTTGAATGTATTTGTGCGTGCTACATTTTTTTTTGGTGTATTATCATTATTTTTGATATATATATATACATATACCTATATATGTTTATTATGATGGGGTGCTCTCTGTCCACGTGCTTTATCAATTTTTTATTTTGTTCTTATTTTTATTCCATAAGCTTTAAATGAATTTAAGAGCGTATGAAAGAGAAAAAAAATACATTTGAATGATGTCACGTCAATAAAAAAAAAAAAAAAAAACAACAAAAAAAAAATTAAAATTTCTGGAACATGACGTGCCATTTTTTTACTTTAAAAGGAAAAACGTCAACATTAAAACAACAACAACAACATGAAAAACCAAAACAATGAGAATGAAACGGTTAAAATATATTCTTAAAAATTTTATTTCCTCTCATTCTCTCTTGCGAAACGTGTCAGAAATGAATCCTTAAGGAATAAAACAATGTTTAAAAAATGGAAAAAACAAAATACGCCCGTCTTATCCCTCTTATGAAACTGGGGGTGGGTGAGTAATTTGGGTGGTTGATTGTTTCATTTTATTTTTATTTATTGATAAAATGGGAATTCGAAAAAAAGTTTTTAGAATTTTGTTGAGAAAAAATGTATATATATATATATATATATATTTATTTTTCACTGTTCCTTTGTTTTGCCTTTGTTTTTTTTGCTATATTTTTTAAATTTACTGTTATTGTTATCTACCCCGCATTGTTATTCTCTTTGTTTTTATTTTAATGTATGCAAGGGTAAGACAAAAAAATTCAAAAAAAAAATGTGTGCTATTTTTTCTTAAATTTAATTTTAAAGTGAAAATTTTTTGAATAATTCAAAAAAAAAAAAAAAAAAACAAAAAAGTGAAAAACCAAAAAAAAAGTTATGATGTGGTAACATTTTTTCAATGTAAAAAAAAAAAACGTATTTAGGATAAAGGAAAGTAATTTTCTTTTTAAAAAGGTGTTTGTTTGTTTGTTAATTTGTTTAAATTTTTTGAATTGAATGGATATTATTGTTTTTGTTGTTGTTCTTTTTTTACTTTTAAATTTTTCAATTGAAAACAAGAAATACGTCAATACTTTGTGTATATATATTAAATATAATGTCCTTGTATACTGATTACTGAAAGTAAATATGTATATATATTTTATAATTGAGTGGTGGGATATTTTTTTTTTTTATTTTTAAATTTAAGTAACTAGGGCACATTAATATCAGAGTTGCCAGGTTGGGCTCTTTTTCGCCAATTGGGCTACTCAAAAAAAATTTCTGCGGGTAGAAAATTATGAAAAGAGCCCAACGCCCAATTGGGCTCCCTATTAAAAATTCTTGCGATTTTGGGCTATTCAAAAATCTAAAATCAAAATTTTAAAACAAAAAAAAAATTTTAAACTCAACTAGGTATAAATAAATTATGTTTCGAAATATCTATCACAAAACACAATTTTAAAAATTCTACTACTTTTTTTTCTTCAAATCGAGAATTGATAAATCAAACGTCAAATTTATTATAATGCTAAAATTACTAAATGCAATGCATTATTGTTCTGTTTTCTGTTATTGTTATGTACAGTGTACTTGAAACTTGTGTATATTATTATTAGATAGTAGTTATATTTATTATTTAATTAAAGTAAGTAAACAAGCACTGTAAGCTATGGGCAAATGGGGTAAATACGAAAAAAAATATAACCCTGCTTGGGAAAAAGAACGAAGAATTATGTGATATTCTTGAAGTCATCAATTAAGTTTTGATGAATAAAAAATAAGTAGATATTATTTTTCAAATAATTATAACTTAAAAAAAAATGGATTTAATTTGATTTGTTTTTAATTTTATTTTGTTTAAAAAAAAAAGTGGATTTAATTTGATTTGTTTTTAATTTTATTTTGTTTATTTTATTAGAATTGTTATGAATTTGTTAAATTTTGTTATTTTATAGCTGATGTTAATAAAATATAGCATCAATCGATGAATTAAAATAAAAAATTAGTATTCACTTTTTATATAAAAATTATTGTCTTCTTTGACTAGACGATTTTCGGACCAAATATGCGATTGGGCTCTTTTGGGCTAAAAATTTTATGGTTTTGGGCTATGACATCGTAAAGTGATCTGGCAACTCTGATTAATATGTTAATTTATTTTCAATTAAGTGTGCAAGTATGCGTAAAAATTTTTAGTTTGTAAGGGAATTTAATAAGATTAGAATATTGAGAAGTTTGATAATAGTGGTTAATTTCGAATAAAGGGGGTTTTATAGTTATTTCTGAACAAAAAGTTTTATTAAGAAGTAAGTGCTCTTTGTTTTAATGTTGTTTTAAGGCAATAGAGCTTAAAGAATAATATAATATTAATTGATTTAATATTGTATTTATTTGAAGCTGGAAACTTTTTTAAAAATTAAATAAAAGTTTTAAGAAATTTAAAAGAGTGCTATATTTCATTATTTTAAAAGATGTCTGAATCTGTTTTAAAATCTATTTCCAGTCTAAATCATAATACGGTAATGAATTACTTAAGTTTAAAAAGTACTTAGAACTAAATATTTCAACAATTGTTACTTAAAAGTAATCAAAAGTCCTGCCATATCTAACGGATATTGAATTGTCATATTTTATATAAAATCTGCTTATAATTGTTTAAAGTTCTAATAGGGCGTTAAAGACCAGTTATCTAGTAAAGGGTTTAATATGGATCCTATTGCACCAATCATTTCATCAAGTACGTATAAAAAATTTTATTAAAACAATGTCGAAAAATTGTATAATAATATCGTAATAGTTAATACCGTAATATAACATAAGATTTAATATAAATATGTAAATAACTCTAGTATTGGATAATAGATGGCGCGCACACAATTAAAATTTGTGTATTCATAATCTTATAAAATAGCCATAGCCGAGTTATTAACGACTTAGTGAATAAAACGATTAAGGAAACTGAAGGCTAATCGAAATATAGACTTGTTGAATGCCTTATGCTTCTTAAAGGAGTGGAAAACGAGTAAAAATAAAGAACACAAAGTTAATGATGTTGTTATCAACATTGTGCAACCAAAAATTTATCAACTAAACTATTATTTCAGTATAGTGACAAGTTGTTGATGCAATAGGGACCAGATTTTCAGACCAGAATAGGGACTTGTTGAAAGGTCAAGCTTCCGTAATTTTTAAATAATTTTTTTAACTTAAATGCTTAACCAAAGGATTAACAAGGAATCATAACAAATATATGTACACACAATTTTATAGGCGCCGTTTGATTATTTTATACAAACCCACTGCAATTCGTAAGAAAAAGGTTCTGCCTGTTCTAATAGTATTTTGTATTACACCTAATACACCTAAGTATAAATATTTTTAAAAAATATTCTTATTAAAATTGGAGTATCTTATATCTCTAATTAATTAAATTTATGTCACTTAAAATATATATATTAATAATGTCAAATTTTTTTTAAATCTCCTAAGAATTTTGTCTTGTTATTGAAAATATGCCTTCGGATATCTTATAGATTATAATATTATCTTTCGTAAAATATCTCAGAAGCAAATATATGCCAATTTTAAATTTATTTTAATTTAGATAAAAATTAAGAATATTTTTAAATTTCAAAAAATAAAATTTAAAGTAAAAACTTCAAAAATTTTAATTTATACCCATATCAATTAGTTTTTAAAACTACATACATATAATATCTCTTAAATTCTTAAAAGCATTTTATATTAAATTTTTTAAGTTTTGAAAAAATTTACTTCAAGGTCTGATTTAATCAATACATGAATAAATTTGTAACAAATATCTTTTTATAAAAAAATGGTTACCTGAACTGAACTTAAAAAAAAAATTGATTTAAAAGTTTTTTTATGTAAAACTTATTTAAAGTTTTTTCTTTTTTTTTTTTTTTTATATATCCGATCCGATATTTAGAATCAACTTTCTATATTTATAGTTTTAAACATTAAAGGTTAACCGCAAATTTGTTAAACAAAAGGTTATAAGTAGTTATCTTGGAACAAAATATTATAAAAATTGTTGTTGTTTTTATTTTATTTTTTTAATTTAGTGCCTATTGAAAGGAACAAAGTTTTAGTCGTTGTATTTATAAAAAATAAATTTATGAGAATGGCTAAAAAGATATAAAATGCAAAGTTAGTTCTTAAAATGGAAACAAAAGTGGTTCATTGAAAAAAAAATATAAAATTAAACCCTTACAGTTTATTTAAAACCTATAACTAATTATATATATATATATATATATATTTTTTTTGTTATGTAAAATGTACCTATATAAAAAATGATAAAATTTGTTACATCCAACCATGGCTAGCTTGTTTGATTTGGGTCTTTTGCTTACCTAAACATGTGATAATCTTTTTAGTACGAGTGTATAATTCTTCTACTTTAGTATCAGAATATAATCGAAATTGGACATAAGTAAATGGATTCAAAAAAAATATATTGTGTATCATTTCAATTGAATAAGTATGTTTTGAATCCTGGTCATGATCAAGTTTTATCTTGAATACACAAAAACTTTTAAAGAAAATGTAATTAATACTATACTTTAGGATTAATGTGACTATAAATAGTTTTGTAAAGTGTGGTGGTTCTAAATAAATTCTGTGACTTATGTCTTTAAGGATGGCTCGACTTTTAAAGGAGACGAAAATAGTATCTCATATTATCTAGTTTACATATACATCTAAACCTAAACCACTTATATCTAAACTTTTATTATTTTAATTTGTTCACAAAACTAATTTAATAATATTTGATTTTTAAATTGATTTATTTATTTATTTTATTTATTCACTTATCCCTTATCATATTCAATGTGATTAATGAGTGGTTCAGCCTTTTATTTTCAGGTATATATTTTATATTATGATATAAATTATAAATTATATTTTTTATTAATTTTTTAATGAATTGTTTAAAGAATTAATTTTTTTAACTGATTTTTAAATTAAATTAAAAAAAGAAAATAGCATTGTTCTAAATTAAGAAAAACTTATCAACTATACTTACAGATTCTCTAAGTAAAATTTAAATTTTAATTATACAGTTTCTGCAGTTGAAATTGACATATAATTTTATTAAAATATTACAGCTGACTTGTAAATAACAAATGCAAGCCGGCTTGTCTTTAGACTAGCATACATTATTAAATAACTTAGGTTTAGTTGATTAGAAAAGTTTAGAAACTAATATGGGTATATTAAATTGGTAAAATCAAACTAAGGCGTTCAATTAGTGTTACAAAACATATAGTTAAATTCAAGTACGATTGTATTTTATTAATTATTGAAGTTATTCAAAATTTACATTGACCTGTTAAATTTCTTTTATTTATTTTTAGAGTTTTATTTAAAATTTTTACTTATTAATCGAGGAGGGCGAGGGAATGGAAAGCTCGAAAGCCACCCATTGAAACCTTGCGGTGTTTCTTTGGATAGTGTGCGATTTAAGGAGGGAACCTGTGATACAAATGTACAGTTTGGTTACAGGGATGATTATATGAAATAATTTAGGATTATGGTGAAAGTTATTTAGAATTTCAGGATTATGGCGAATGGGGAAAATTGGATAGGATATTTAGAAGAAAGATGTTAATGTTCTTCCTAAATTTGGTTAAATCGTACATTATATACATTATCAACTTTGGGGAACACATTTGGTGAAATATGGTTCCATAAACGAGATGAGCGCATGACAAACGAATTTCCATAAGCCGTTTTACGCCATCTGGCTAGCTTAGCTGTGTATGGATGAGAATCTATTGCCCTTCTCGTTTGACATTGGAAAATCTTGAATGGAGATATAAGATTTTTGATTTCTTTAGAACAGGTGTTAGTCCCTACAAGATATCTATAAAACAAGGTCAGTGACCCAACAGTGCGACGACTGCCGAGTAAAGTGAGCGTCGAGGTAACATTGGGATCATTTATAAGACGAATAGCTCTATTTTGCACTTTATCGAGATATCTCAGTGCCGTAATGGGAGCAACAGCCCAAATATTTGTATTATACTCTATTTTCGGCCTAATATTACAGGCCACAATTTAATAATATTTAATACTGCAATTATAAAACATATAATATTTACCCATTCCAATCCTATAGTATTCCAATCATTCTACGCCTGAAAAAGATAGACAAGCTTCACTATTTTACAACATTGTTCTGTAGTAGGGGACTGTCTATAAAAAAAATTAATAAAAACTTTTATTTTTATTATACTTACTTAAGTTAAGTGTTTTAAAACTTTGTGTTGTTGATACAAAACTATTTGTTTTTTTTTTTTATATATCTATGACATTTTATTACATAAAATACTTAAATATTACATATATATAATATATTTTAATAGATTTTTATGTAAAAATATATATACAATAAAGTAATAAATTTTATATTTTTTTGATTTATTTGCAAATTTTTATTGCCATTTTTATTGATTTTTATGTATATTACTTTTATTTTTATTTTATTTTTACATAATATACTATTTTATACTATTATACTCTATGTATACATATATATATATACAATATATATATATATACAATTTATAATAGTTATAAAAAATGTTAAAATATCAATCAAATTTTGAAGTAGACAAACATTAAATCAATTTATTAAACGTGTAAATATAAATCAATACATTAACAAAAATAAAATATTCAGATTTTATGTTAGAATTGAATTTATTTTAAATTTAATTTAAATTAAAATTTTTTTTTATTTTTTTAATTAATTTTTTTTATATTAAAACGTGTTTAATTATAAATTGATTTATCTCAATTATTCATAAATCTATACAACAGAACATAATGTTAAAATTATTTTTGAATATCATAAAAAACAATGGTGACATGTCACAGGTCCCTTTGTCATAAGGGATTTATGACATTTTGTAAAATAGTACAAAGTGGCGTAAGTCCCTTAAAAAATATGTGTTATAACTCCCTTTATGATTTATGCCTTATAATTTCACAAATCGAAACTTTTATTATATATTTCTCCATTGGGCTGGTTCTTTGTTGTTCCTTTTTCCAGAGTGCTGTCTATATGAATATCCAGAGTGCTAGATTCTATATTAGAAAGTAAGTTAAGTTAGTTAAAAAATCAAAGTTGATCCTTTTTCCAAAATATTTATGAATTTCATTTGTGCGAAACTTTGGTTATTTAATCTATTTTTGTTTAATAAAATTAAATCAATTTAGTTAATAAAATTATAGTAAAATTAATATTTCTTTTAATTATTTAAACTCGCTCAATTTTCGTCAAAATCCTTATATTTATGAGAAAGGGAATATATTATCCCCAAAATTCTGGACCGTTTGGTTTAACTCCTGGAAAAGATTGCATATTGTCATGCATCAATATAACAACTTTTTTCGTCATAATACTCTTTAAGGGACTTATGGCACTTAATAAAATATTTAAGTGTGTCAAAAGTCCCTCTGAAAAAAAGTATTATAACTCCCTAAGGGACTTATGACATTTTACAAAGTGTATATTGACAAAGGGAGCTGTGACATGTCACCAAAACAACACATGTGATATTAAACGTGCATAACATGCATGTATGAATTGTGAATGGATGTGTGTATTGTGTTCGGTAGAATGGTGAACTGGTGAGTTGTGAGTGGTGAGTTAATGCCTTTTTGAATGGAATTTTTAAAATTAAAAACATGACTTTAGCATGTTTAGTTTTTTTCTTTTTTTTAATTTATAATTTTTCTATTTTTCAATCAGAATTAGAAGTGTATACATACATATATATTATAAAATATGAATGCCTGTTGCTTTTGTACATATATCTTTTTCATCAAAATGTACACATGTTTTCATGTTAAATATAATACACTGTTTTTTTTTTGTTTTTTTTTGTATTAATAATGATTTTCTTTTTAATTAATCTTTCTTTTTATTTAATGTATACCTAGCTAATGTTGTTGTTGTTATTGTTTTTTTTTTAAATTTAATTTCATAAAATGATAGGCACGTGAATTTAAGTATATGTATGTATGTAGTTGATTAGGGTAATAATAAGTTTTTATCTGAGTTTTTTTTTTGTTTCTATCGAAAATAAAATTTGGTATTTTTTGTTTTAGAATAACATGTTTTAAATTCAAATATTTTATTTGAGCAGGTGTATATAGGTACAAACAAACATCAAATATTTCTAAAGTTATGAAAATTTTTTATTAAATTATTAATTTATTTTGATTAATAAAATTTCATGTGTTCTATTATTGTTATACAAAACTTTAAGTGTACACACTTATTCAATTATACTTGATTATTAATTTAATTTCATAATGATATTCATTAATTATGTATTAAATACCTTGCTTAAATTAATTAAATTTAACACTTTTTTAATTTTATAAAATGGTTGGGGTGGTTGGGGTTTAGTAAGTCGTTAAAATTTATAAAATATTTGATAATGAGAACAGACAGTCAGTCAGTTTATTTTATTAAAGTGTAGTATTAAATATTATGTTAATATTATACATATGTTTTATCATAAGTATGTATTGAATCTGTTAAAAATGATTTTACAGATAGCTGTAAACAATATAGATGTCAGTTTGATATCAAGTAGAGATTATAGTTAATTTGCATAATTTTAGGGGTAATCATTAACAAAGAGTTTTAACATTGAATATATATTAATTATTTCCAATTATTAGTAAGATTATAATAAATAAGTATTCCTCCATTATCAGGATCCGTAATACCGTATAGTTTACAATATTTTCACATACGTAATTTAAGTATATAAGAAATTTTAGAATGGAAGATTTGGTTGATGCCTTAATAAGTCCTACTTACATACAAATGAATAGTATTAGAATAAAGTATAAATATTCATATAATTTATACATTATTTTATGTATTAAATGAAAAATTTAATACATAATATATTTAATATTTAAAAAAAAATTGTATAACCGCATATTATTCATATTTATTTAACCTTTTTATTTATTTTACACACAGTAAGTAATTAAAAAAAATATTTGCTAAATTTTTTAAATACTTTGCACATAAAAATAAAATTAGTATAGGTATATATAGATAAGTAAGATAAGTAAATAAAATGTTTATTTTTATTTCTAATTTGGTTTACAAAAATGTAAATATAGACATAACCCATAAATTTTAAAGAAAAATTTTTAAAATAAACTTTTAAGTATTCAAAAGTGTAAGTAATAGTTTTTTAATTAAATAAAAAAAATTATTTTAACCCATTACAGAGAAATGTAATATTTCAATCTGTTAAATTCTAATGTATCTTTAGTTAATCGATTGTATTCAACATTTGGTAGACATTTTCGTATCACTGATAAGTTTCAAATAGCAAATTCAATATAAGTAACCTGTTATATATTAGATTTTTATTGGCCTGACCAACTTGGCCATCAAAATACCAAATTCCTTACTAATTTCGGATTAGTTTTTATTGCACTAAAATCCTATTTAACAATTGATTAATTAAAAACAGTTACTTATCAAAAAAATATTATCCAATAAGTGATGATTGGTTGTAACTCTGTAATTTATAAATATTAAAGCTCTTACTTATTTATGAATGTTTTGTGAAATTCTTTTAATAATGTCTGCCTTTTGAAATCATTATTTTAATGGAATTTGAATGTGGTAGTGTAATATGAACGACGGAACTGAATAGGTTAATAAAAAGTTTTTAAAAATTTTATAATTGCTTTGTAACAAACTACATAAAAGTTATATTCTTTTTATTATACATTTTATTCTATACATTTCTATATAAGAAGTATATAATAAATATATAAGTATATTAATAAATGAATCATCATTCTATATTTTGGTTTTTTTTTTGTTGTATATACTAAATAAAAATAATATATATCTACAGATGTATTTAAAAAATGTTTTTAAAGTACTTTGCAAATTTAATATAGAATTTTTGTTTTTTAGTTAAAATATGGAGGAGGGGAGGGAAAATTGAAAAACCGTGAACAAAGACAAAAAATATAAAAAAGCATAAATACTTATATTTAGAAAACTAAAATTGAAAAAAATTAAAAATATAATTCTTTAAAACTGTATTTGTTATTATTTATTTTTTATTTTTATATCTATAGTTTCTTTTTTTTCAAGTTCTTCTTTTTTATTATATTTTTTATCTATTTTTTTTAATGATTTTTTTTTTTTGCAAAAAACTTTCGCAAAACCTATAAAAAAAAGATATAAAATGCGGCTCTTTAAATATATTGAATAGAAAATTTCTATATACTTATTTATGTATCTATGATTTGAATTAAAGTATAGAAATTATGTATTCTCTTTCACATCTATAATAAATCTGCAACTCTTAGAGTATGTATATATATTTATATAATATGTATGTATATTTGGAAGAAATAGTTTTAAAAAAATGTAGGCAACATAAAAAAATACAAGAATTGTAATGTAATAAATAAAAATCCACTTCACAAATCACAAGTTGAAAAAAAACGATTGAAAAAGATATTTATATGTACTTAGTTATATAAAAATAAATGAATAACATAAAGAATACTAAATAATTAATATAAATCCTTGAATTTTTATGTTAAAAAAATTAAAACAAATATTTTAATACTTGTTCCTAAAAATTTACAGTAAACGATCGCTTTGACGATCGGCAGTGATAAGTCAAAATAGAGTTGAAATAAATTGTACTCTGTTATCTTACTAATCGGGGTTGACACTTCTACGAAGCTTTGAAATGTCAATTATTTGTTATTATTTATATATCTTTGTAGTAAACAAAATACGCCAGCGTACTTTTAACGCGACTGTGACGTCTATGAGTGAGCGAAAGAAGATTCATATCAAATAATAAAGCTTTACCTTCTAGAAATTCTTCACCTCTTCTAGTAAGTCTAGTTTTATTACAAAATAATTATTAGATAAGAATTAGATATTCAATTTAAAACTCCCCTACAAAATAAAATGACTTGTAAATGTAAGCAAAGTTTTAACTCAAACGTGAGGTTAAGGAAAATTAACTAAAGTTGACCTTTCATTTTTGGATTACTAATACATGCATTACACAATTACACTTTTAAAACTCGATTTATGTTGCACACAAAAACTGAAGACATTGCTTAAGCCTTGTCATAGGCTTTGTCTTAAGCCTAAGAAACGACCTTAATCAAGTTTTATATCCCCTCAATTTTTTCTAAGCCGTGATTATTTAATTCAGAATGAAAACGGCTTAAATTCGAATTATACAAATTAAGTGTTAAACCTTCTTTGTTCCCAACCGATTTTTTAGAAGCGAATTCTCTAATTATCAAGGTAAAGCAAAATTGAATCTTGGAATTTCTGATCTTTTAATAGGTAGATAGCTGAGAAAGCTGAACATTTCATTCAGCTCGATCTCAGCATTCCTGAATTTCTGATGGGTAGCTGAGATAACTGTTTCATTCTACACGACAGTAGTTATATGTTAAAAAAAATTATTTTAATTTATTAAATGTATGTATATACCAAATATGGAGTCACTGGTTCATTATGTTGTACAAACATTTAAACTTTATACTATTTTTTTTTTATTATACATAACTACCTATACATAAAATTTGGCTCATCCATCTTTTATAGAAAAATAAAATAGTCAAAAAAAAAAAAAAGAAATATAATAAATAATAAAATATATAAAAAATTAAACAAAAAAGAATTAAAATAAAAAAACAAATAAAACAAAAGTAAACGTTAATCAAAAGAGATTTTGAATTGGACTTGAAAAGGAGATTGAACTGAATCATACCATTTGTATATACAAACGTATATAAGTATACGTATACGTTTGTATATCACAATTGTCTGTTGTATATAAAAGAAATGAATCAATTCAGTCAAAACTAATTCAGACTGAACTAAACTGCAAAAAAAATAAATAAAATTTTTATGTTTTTTAGACTTTGAATTAAAAGAAAAGGGAAAAATAAAATAAAATTAGAAAAGAAGGGAAATATAAATAAAATAAAATATTAAAATAATTTAAAAAAAATATATATTAACCTTAGTGAATTTTAGATACAAAACTTTAAATACTAACTGAATAATAAATATTAAATTGTTAATCATTTAAATTTAAAACTTAGACACTTTAAAGTTTTTATAGATTTTTGGGATTTGGATTTTTGGAGGAAAGTATTGGAGAGAGTTGTTCAGTTTTTGGATTTTTGAATCTCAATAAAAGTGCCTATATGATCAGGACATAAATTTGGTTTTTGAACTGTTTCTTAGCGAATTTGAACCCTTTTTCAATGTACCTTTCACTATAAAGCTCTTTCAGCTCTTTGAATTCGACTCACAAACTGCTAAACTGCAGTTAAGTAAAATGGTATCTATAATATTTGATATTTTAAGTAGTAAATAAGAATGAAATTAAATTATAGCTAGATTTATTTCAAATAATATTTAAATTATATTTGATGAATGGTTAATTCTGGACAGTAATTTGATTATTCGGACAGCAATTTGATTATTTATAAAGTACCTTTAGGCGGGATGTGGTTCATGTGGCGCCTGAAATATTGATTGAATAAACTTAAAGAAATAAAAATTAGGAAGTCGTATTTCAGTTGTATCAGGGTTTGGCTATATGCAACTTCCCTATAATAAAACTATAACTTTAAATCTATATTATAAAAATATAATATAAACAATTTAAAAGCAATTTAATAAAAAAAAATGTAATAGTATATACTTTAACTTATCTCTTAATTTAATTGCTTTAATAAATGTTTCCATCTATTTTGTTGCAGTTTCGAAGTATTTTGCAATAGATTGCTACAAAGTATGTGCCCTGCAATTGAAGATAAACCAAGAGAGTCATAAAAGCAAAAGAATAGTATAAACTTTAATAATATTGCATAGTATGGAATTTAAGTATTACTATAGAAGTATCTTTATCTAAATGTTCTTTAATATATATTTATATATGTATATTTCAAATCGATTCACAAAAAAAAAAAAATTAACCTCTTGAATTTTTCTTTAAAACCATAAAAAATAAGTTCTATTTTTGTTTTTCTTATTTTTTTTTGTTATGGCTGTCTTCTCTGTCAGTTTATTTGAAACAATTCAGAAAAGTTTCTGTTTTTAGTTTTTAGTTCTTTTAAGTTGTTCTGCTCTTTGTTAAATATGTATGTAGATTGTATAGATTGTAGTTATAAAAATAATTTTTTTCTTCTTAATTCTTATTCTTTTATTCTTTAAATTTTTTTTGCAGTAAAATTTAGCAATAAATTATATTGCGTGAAAATGATATTAGTTGATTTTGATGAATTTTTAGTAATAATAAAATAAAAAGTATTTAAAAGATTTTTATTGATGAAATTACAGTTGAACCGACAAATACCAGAGAAAGATATAACTTTAGACAGACATATAACTTCGTTTTAAATGTAAAAAGTTAGATATTAATTACGGATTAATGAACAACGCGGAAAGAAAAGGGGACATAAAATTGCAATATTATTGAACAGTATTTTATTGCAAGAATATTCAGTTAAAAAATTTTGAAAATCAAATTTCAAAATTTCCATAATTTCCATTACTTAATTATTATAACAATAGCATTTTTACTAAACTTACATAATAAGTTCAGATACTGTTTTATTTTTCGTAAACTAGTTTTGAAATTAATACCGACAAATGGTAAAATTTATTGATGATTTACTGTAAAAAATACTGCACAAGAATGATGAGAGAGTTTGATAACAAATTTTAAATGTAAAATTATTTTAATTATAAACTAAAAGAATTTTTAATGTAAAAAAAAATATTTTACTGTATTATACAATATTAATTTTAAAAACTTATAAAATTATACTGGCAATTTTAAAATAATTACTGACCATAAAAATAAAGGATTAGTAAATTGTAAGAAATTATGAAGTGGATAACTTATAAAAAATTTTAAAGTTCTAATAAATAAAGAGTTGTGTTTTTGGGAGATTTGTCATATACACTTATATGTATGTACCTAAATATGTATATAGATATCTTGTAGCCTATAAGAGTGTATATTAATATTAATAATAGTTTTAATTTTTAGATTTTTCAATTTTTAAGTTCTTTTTTTTTGTATATAAAATTTTTACGGAAATAGTAAAGTTTTTTTTTCTATTTTTTAATTCTTTTTTAGTCATTTTTTAATTTCAATTTTTAAAAAAAATATTTATGAAAAAAAAGGCAAGGTTTATAAAACATTTTTTTTTTGTTGAAAACAAAATGCGAAATTAAAAAATTTTAAATAAAAACTTGAAAAGAGGAGAAGATAAAAAAAAAGGTCTGTTGCTTTGTTTTAAAATTTATTCTTTAGCAGAGCGCAGAGTTTAAAACTCATTTTTTGTATAGTATCTATATGCTATGAATCTTTATCTATATGCTAAAATGTACAAAAAAAGGTTCAAAAAAAAACTTTTAAATAATTCATGGATTTTTCATTATTTTTGTATTATTTTTGAGTATTTTGAAGTTTTTTGTTTTAATTTTAGATTTTTTAAAGCGATTTTTTAAAGAAATTTACAATTTATACTCCTCTCGGGAAGTTATACAATTATAATTGAATTTTGTTAATTTAAATATTGCTATTAACATATTGATTTGTTGTATTATTAATTAGTTAACTTTTTTTTCTATTTTTATTTTTACAAAATTAATTTATAAATTTAAAATAAAATGAAAAAAAGAACGTTTATTTGTTGATTATGATACAATTTATGCGTATCTGAACAAAGGTTATCATCATCTTTAAATTTTGTTTATAAATAATCGATTAATTTGAAATTAATTTTAAATATTTTTTTTTGATGGATTCGAATTTCTAATTTGTTAAGGAAATACGAAGTCAAATTTTTGTATAACCTTATTTATTAAAAATTATTAATTTTTTTATTTTAATCCAAAATTACCTGAAAGTTTCTAAAAAAATTAATCTGTATTTAAATAAGTATACTAAGTATATAATAATATTAATCTGTATTAATACTATAAAAATCTTCCCCTGGGATCTTTAAAATGTCTCTTAAACCGCACGATTTAAATTCTTCAATTCCCCTTAAATAAAATACGAATTTTAATCAAAGTTTTAAAATATCAAAAAAATTTTTTTAAGTAATAAAGAAATACATTGAGGCATTTTTAATTTATTGAAACTCATTTTCAAAATCATCAGATAATTGAAAAATATTAGCCTATAAGAGTTGGAAATACACAGTTTTCTTTTACATACACAAAAAATATAATTCCAACTGATTATTGAACTAATTTACCATTTTTAAAATACGAGTACTTAATATTCTATTATTTTATTAATTTCTTTGAGTTTTAAGTATTTTCAAGTGGTATTTATATAAAACCTTAAAAATTTTTAAAATTGTTCAAGTATATAAAATGAGTGAATATACCCCATGATACTTGAAAATCCTTATTATATATCCTATTAATTTTTTTAAGTCATTCAACAAAAAAAAACAAACAAATTAAATAATTGAAAATATTAATTAATATTAAGTATCCCACAATTTAGTCCTTAATATATTATTATATCATCAGTTATTTGAACTGTTTTGTCTTAAGGCAAAATACTTGAAAAAATTTTTAAGTAAATATTCAAAATATTTTAAGGAATTGGGTATTTCCCCTTTTTTAGATTATGAATTTTTTTAAGATATACATAATACAGAATAAAAAATATATAAATTCAACAAGTAAGAAATTGCTTTTTCCTCAGATAAGTACCTAAATACATGCATTTTCAATTCAGTTACATATTAAGAAATTTTAAAACTTTGTGTTTTCGAGATTTTGTTTTAAATTCAAAGTAAGTACTTAATGGAAAAATTTTAAATTTATTTTAACTATTTCTCTCCAAATTTATCGAAAGACTCATTATCCCTTTAATTCACTATCATTATAAGTATTTTAGTTGAACTTGCCTGCGTCTATTGCCTGCTTTTTTTAAATATGTCATTCACAATATCATGTTATTAATCTCGACTTTTTAAGGTCTTTTAGATAAGCTTCAATTTAAAATATTAAATAAATTAAACTGGTCAATATTGTACCATTTATTTATCACTAATCAAATAATCAAAAACCACTTTTTTTGAAAAGTGAATCTTAACTAATCAAAATTCTATTGAATTATTATGAAATTTCAAAATATAATAATTTGATTATGTGATTAGCGATAAGTGGTTGGCGCAATAAGATCTGGGTAACAAATTGACTTAAAAACAATAATATAGAAAACCAACAATTCAGTAATAAATCTCATCAAAAGTGATTGGTGAGAAGTAACCAATATCCGTCAAAAGAAGTCAAATTCTTGCATTTAACTTCAAAAAATTGCATTTAAGACTATTAATCTTTCATCTAAATATAAATATGTAAATGTACCTTCTAATAAGTATACAATTAATTAATTAACTCAATTAAATTATTTGAATAAACGCAATTTTACCAAATGATAAGTAATTAATAGATTTATTAAAAATATAATACTGTTAACTATAATTTAGGTAAATATAAATTCAAATTTTCCATTAACATGGATCACGATATCATCGATTCAAACTTTGAACGAAATAATACAAAAAAAAGTGATGAAAAAAACCAACGGTTTTTAAAAAAGCACATTTTCAAAATAATATAGTGTTTCATACTAAGTATTTTATCGGAATATAATGTTGAAGCTTCAATATTAATCTTTAATTTAGGAAATCTATACGTTGGTGACTAAGTTACTGCTTACTTATAAAAACAGTAAATTTTTAATTTTTAAGTCCTAGTAGGCCCTCTATGGGGAAGGTTGCCAAATTTCTCAAGGATATAATCCTCACTACTCCCCTTCCCCCAAATTTTTTTAGGTTCTAGGAATTAAATTGTGAATTTCACCAAAATTTGGAATTTTACTTAGTATTTTACTATTTAAAATTTTAATTTTCGAGCCCTTTTAGCTACTAAACACGGGGCTTGACAAAAAAAATTTGTTAAACGACTCCTACTATTTTCTGAGGATCTAACTTCTCTTCAAATTTCAAGACCCTAGCTTGAACCGTTTAGAAGATATGTGGGACCAAAAATTTTGCAAAAATTTAGTTTTGCGTAATGTTAAATTTTAGTATCGTATGGCAACCCTTAACATTTAACTTTTAAAATTTTATAAAGTTTATAAAACCAGCTTTCGTTTGCCGTTTTCAGATTGGAAATATTTATAACACAACTTTTGTTATAACAATTTAAATATAGGGCTTTTTCCAACTTTGGGGGGCTGTAGGTCCGTAACAGGTCTTCTACGAAATTATTTTTTTTACAATACCTACCCATGGTTAAAATTTTTTTGCTCTATTTCAAACGGTGTAAAAGTTTTTGTAAACATACGGACGGACGGACAGAGTGAAGCTATATAGGCACATTTTTACAAAATTAAAAATAGTACACAAACAAGTCAGAAAGTAAATTGCACATTTACATTACAATGTATATTTATATATATATGTACTAATTAATGCATTCTGTTGATTGGCACAAATATTCCGCGCTTTTAAATTATGCAAAATTTTTAACTCACATAAGTTTATTTTTATTTATTTTTATTTTATTTTTAAACGTAAAAAAAAAAAGAAAAAAACGCGAATTAAATAAAGTGCATATTATTGCGTGTGGTATCATTTCAAGCAAAGCAATAAATAAAAATGCAATAATAAACATAATAAAAACAATTACTAAGCATGTGCAACATTTTACATATTTTTTTTTTTTTAATTTTTATAGCATTTAAAAATAAAAAAAAAGTCGTCCACCGTAAACTGTAATTAAGTGTAAGTAGAGTAACTGGAAACATGTATATATACATACATATTATATACATATAAATAATAAATAAAAGAAATCAAACTTCAATTTACTTATTAAAAAGTAATTCAATTCAAAAAATAACAAAAAACTCGTGTTCAACACATTGGAAACATATTTATTTATTATTTTCAAATATATATATATATATAGTATATATATATATATTTAATTTTAACATTCGTGAGTTCACAGACCACAAAACAGTTGGTTTTGCAGTTATTTTTATTAATTTTAAAACAAAACAAAAAAAAAAAAAAAATAAGAAAACAATAAAATAAAAAAAAAAAAAAACTTTTAAAATGGCGTGCCAATCGAGCGTAATTTTGTAATTGACTCAGTTTATTTATGTGCATATTTTTTTTTTGTTTTTATTTTTTTTTTTTGCTATTTTATTTATTTTTAATGTTTTTTAATGCAAATTTTTGAAGGCCAGATGTCGTTGTTTTTTATTTTTCGATCAATGTTGTTTTTTTTTCTTTATTGTAACTGTTATTAAAAAAAAAAAAAATAAAAAAAAAAAAACACTTTTTCTCTTTTGTAATACCTTCCATAAAAATAAATAGATGCAAAGAAAACAAATTGCAATTATTGAAATTTGTGAATGGAATATGATTTGATTTTTTTTAATTTTATGCAAAATGTTTATTACTTTTATTGCTATTTAATTGTATAACTGTAAAATAAGTCAATTTTATTCCATATTAAATAGATACTTAAGTAGGTATATATATATATATATATATATATATATATATATATTTTATGATTAAAACAGTGAGTGGAATCTTAATAAGTCGAATAATATATCTTGCAATTGCTTTAAAATATTATAATATGAGGACATTACGCAATCATAGATACTATAAAATATCTTAAGATGCATTAATTTAAAGAAGTTGATTTATAGTAGTTAGTTGAATTTTTTAATCAATCGAATTATAAATATCGATTCTCGGAATAATAATACATAATAGGGGAAATATTTCTATAATTATACATTTTTTAAAAGTGGCAATATGTCAAATTGTGAATACCTATGAATTATGATGTAAAAAACCTAAATTGCTTTTTAAAAATTTATGAATAAATTAGTATAATTAAAATATTCTTAAAATTGTTAAAATAATGCTAAGACTTTATTAATTTGTACAATTTATTTAATTACTTATTTGTAGTAACAGACAATAGTAAATATTTCCTGATAATATTAATTCCTTTGCAGATTTGACATTTGGACTTCTTATTAAATTATTTTAATATACACTATATTTTTTTATTAGATATGATCCGACCATGATAAGAACCCGAAACTTTTCGATTGAAAAGCCGCCACTTTACTACTGAGCTATCGGTCAAATTTAATTTACACAATTTAAATACTTTTATCAATCAAATGTGTTACCAAATTTAAATTGTTCAATGTTGCAGACATCCTTCCTTAAAAGTAAAGGAAAGTCTTAAGTTCAATAGTTACTAAGTTAAAACAAAAAAAAATGTATTGGTACTTTATATTAATTTACTAATTTAGTTTCCTCTTTCCGAGGCTTAAATACTTTGGTTGCAATTTAAGTTCAACTTTTATTTTTTAAAATATCCTATTTATTTTTTTATCCTCAAGATGATCTTTTAATTATGATTTAGTTTTATTTCATGCTATTTAATATTTAGATATTAGGTGTCAATAGTCGAGATCAAAACTGATCTCTAATTTCTTATTGTAAATAATTAAAATGATTTCTTTTAAGTTTGAAGTGAATACAGTAAATATATATTGTGATTTGTGAATCAATTGATTACTGATTAGACTAGGTCTATGAGCTAATATAACTAATATACTAAAATATATTCTATAAACTAATCCCTTAAATGTTTCCCTTTAGTTTAACCTTGCTCTTTTTATTCTCATTAAAGCATTCTTTAACATAGTCCAATAATAAACGAAGCCTTGAATTAAACTGATTTTTTAAAAAATAAGTACAGTTCATTTGATATAAACTTAAGCAATATAAATTAATTATTTAAAATTCATACTAAAGTCTGTCAATTAACTATTTTTAAAATAAACTTAATTTTATTGTATTTTATATACTCGCAGTTTGTACTGTTAATTTAATTTTGAACGCATAAAAAAGTTTTTTTTTTTCGCTTTTATTAATTTTTTAAATATTTTAATATATTCAACGTTTTTTCAATTCATGTTTATATAACTTATTCCACTTAAAAAATTCTTTATTTAACATTGAAATTTTAATTTAAAAGTGACACCAATCTTTGTTTAATTTATTTAAAAAAATAAATTCTAAAGTGTTTTTATGAATGTGAGAAAACAAAATATGTGTAGATATTCATATATTATATAAAATGTTTTTTGAAAGTCTGGAATAATATTTAAGTTTATGTATTATGTTATGTGGATGTTGTTTTATGTTCTTAACAAACATTTTTAAAAGTCTCAAAATATTATTGTCTGTTATTAAGATATTAAACACTCAAAAAAAATTTGGAATATTCATTCCATAAACAGTTATAATAAATTGCAAACAAAGGCTTCAAATAAGAAGGGGTTGTTTAAAAAATCATACGAAACAGAATATTTGTATTAGCCCATACAATTTCTTGTAGTACACTAACTACTATGTTAAATTAAATTGATTCGAAATTTAATTTGATATTTTTCATTAATTTTAAGCGGTCTTATAATACGAATATATCCTTCAAGTTTTTACGGGCTTACGTGGTTTCTAGATGTTTACCCTGGATTTATATTTGTTTCAGTTTTTTGAGGGAATATTTGAAAATTAATATTCACTGTCGGCTTTATTACTACGTTCTACAAAGGTTTAAGTCAATGATTTAAGTTACCATTTTAGATTTTTGGAATTTTCACTTTCAAATATATGGTAAGAGAGCGTAAAGTTCGTTTCTTCATATTTTTAATAGAAATACTGCATATTTCATGCTAACAATTTGAATGTAAAATAGGCTTTATCATATTAAATCACTAAAACTAATTTGACTTAAGTTAATTAAAAGCTATTCGTAACTTACAGCTTTTATTGAACCTCAGATTAGATCCAAGTAAAATAAAAATATATAAAATCAAATGGATTTGCTTAAAAGAGTCAAAAACTTATGTTCGGGGTCCAATTTATGCGGTTTATACCTTGTTAAATAACTCATAAACTTTTGTTAATAATTATATCACTTGTTAAACAATCATAGATTCTATTTAGGAGATAAATTCTCAGAAACATAAAAGTTTTATTTCTTTCTTATAGTACTCTTATAGTATATCATACCTCTTATAACACACTTTTTTTAAAATAAATAAAGTCGATAAATTAAAAAATATATTACGTTTCTATTTTAAAAAACAAATTACATACTTACCTCAATCATTAGCATAACTTTTAGTTAAATTAATTTTTTTTTATTTTAAATTAATAATAGGGAAATCCCTATAATTTAACTTGAGTAATTTATACTATTAAATACAAATCAGTCGTTTTAAGTTAATAATCGCAAAAATCAATAATTTTATTTCATTTTATTCTAAATTACTGAAGTAATAATCTAAATTTAAGTAGCTACATATACAATACTTAAGATTTTTCATATAATTTTTGCTCAGTCACGAACTATTTGTCATAAAATATACTTATATATTTATTTTTAAAATAATTATTTTACCATTATAATTTAACTAACTATATTATCATTATTATATCACCTTCTTTTTTTTTTTTTTATTATCCAATTATAATGAGAATCTAAAACAAATGAATTTATAATATACATGGTAATAAGGTATACATGTATCTATGTAAATATAAATTATATTATATAATAACAATAATTATATTTTTGTACTTAAACTCAAGCCAAACTTGAAATTAAAATTAGCGAACAAGTTGACATTTTGTAATGAATGTGATATGATTTTTTTTTTTTATGTTAAACACGAAATATTCTAAAGTTATTTTTGGGTATTTAACCCATGTGTGGTTTGTGATTTTTTTTTAAAAAATTTTAAACTTTTAATGTCAATCTCTTAATATCTTAATAGGTACTACAAATAATACCAGATAATAGTAAATATTGCCTGATAATATTAATCCTTTGCCGATTTGAGATTTGGACTTATTATTAAATTATTGTGATAAACATTATATTTTTTTTATTAGATATGATCCGACCAGGATTTGAACCCGAGAATTTTCGATTGAAAAGCCGCCACTTTATCAATGAAAAGAAGATCTTATTATTTAATATGAGTTTTGAAAAATTTTCTGATTCTAAGGGGAAAGAACCTTCTTGTTTAAAAGCAGTGCAGTCTCTAAAATCGATATTTTACAAATTGCAATATACACTTTTTACATTTGTTCTAATAAATTGGTCTTGGTCTAATAATAAAATAGCTTATTTTATATAAATTCAAATTGAAGCTTAAGTCATATTTCTTTGAATTAAATGAACAGACTTATAAGGGCTGCGTTTTAATTACCTTCACTTAAATCAATAGTATAGCTTCTATTAAGTCATCAGGTTGTACAAAAATGGAGTTTGTCCAAAAGATTACCCATTTTTAAAAAACAAACAAACTTTCAAGAACAGAAGCTTGAATCCATGACTCAGAACAATTTAAATGATTTCTTCACAAAATACAATTCCGAACTTAAGAGTTTAGCGATGAACTTTAGAGTTAAGCCCAATGTTCATTAAAGATCTAATTTTATTTTTAATATGAGATATTTTTAGTACTTTCGACAATTTTATTAATTATAGGGTCTGCGGCAAATGAGACTACTTTATATATAGTTATTTATATAATATATATATATATATGTAAGCTAATTTTAACGATTAAACATTTGTTTATTGTGTTTTTTGAAAGGTGGAGTTTCTTTAAAAAAAAAAAAACTGGGCGTGACCACTTAAATTAAAAAAACAAAAAACATATGATATTTAACTTTTGAGTACTAATTTAGGGTTAATACTTACATTATTATTTATTTATTTCCATTATTCATTTTGTTAAATTCTTCTTTTGCGATAATAAAAACAGAATTAATAAAAAAAAAAAAAAAAAAAAAAAATGAATAAGTAGTCATTACTAGGAGCAACAAATAAATTAATGAAAAATAAAACAATAACAACAACAATATGTTGAATATGACCTTAAGAAATCTTTAGGTTTTCACTAATGTAATTTTTAAATTAAATACCTATATATACATATATATATGTATACACCTAAGAAAATTTTAACTTTTCTTTTCTTATAAAAATTTTTTCTTAACATTTTAATTTCCCATTTTGTTGTTGTTGTTTTTATAATAAATTACAATTTTTTTAAGATCATTCAAGGTGAAACACCTGATAATTACTCAAAGTCATCATCAGATGCTAACAAAATAATAAAAAATAAAAAGCAAAAAAAAAAAAAATTTTTTTGTAAAGATTATTTTTATTTTTTTTTTTTTCCTGCTCTTAAAGAATCATGAAATATTTTACAGATACGGCAATTTTGACTTTTTATTTTATTTTTTTTTTTAATACAAAGTGTTTCATTCTTTTCTTTTGAGTTCTGATTATAAGTCTGAATATACAACAAACAATCAATAATATGATTTTGATCTGAATTCTTTATTTACTCATTTTCTCAGCATGACAAAATTTAACATTAAATAAAATTTTAAATATTTTTATATATATATTTTTTTTTGAGGAAAGATAAAAATTCTTTTATACTTTTGTTGTAAAAAATCAAAAAAAAAGTATTTATAGATTTGTGTGTTCCCCATAAGTCAGAGTTGGTATAGTATAGAATGTTTTATTTTTTTTTTGGTTTTAAGGTATTTAAGGTATTTAATAAATTTATTGTTTAAATACTGTATAAAATAATTTGTAAACTTTTATATCTTATAGATTTCTAAGTCCTTTAATCATTATTAGAGATGATATGGTTTACGTCCTGGGAACTTTTAATAATTTTATCGTGTTAATACTGTATCAAATAATTTGTAAAATTATTAGAGTTTCAAGGCTTTAAATACATTATTAGAGGAGCTACAGTTTGTGTCCTTATAACTCTTAATAATATTATTGTCTTATACTCAATTGTAGATATAACTATATACTTAATTGTAAAATTCTATAATAGATTTTGAAGCTCTTAAACACGTTATTAGAGATGCTATGGTTTGTGTCCTAGGAATTTTAAATAATGTTATTGTTTTAATACTGTACTGACAAACTTAGAAGTTGAAGGCTTCTCTTTTGTTCTCATTGGTTTTAAACAAGCTCAATTTTCAAGTAGAATTTAAACTAGTGTACATTTGAAGCTTTACTAAATTACATAAATGTCAATTTTCTTGACTTACAAGATTCTTGATGTTTTATTAAATTCAAAAAAATTTAAAATATCAATTTTTTTACAAGTAAAATCTAGTTTTAAAATTTTAATTTAATCAACTAAATTTACAAAACTCATTTTTGAATGCTAATACCAGTGATTAGCTTTAATATGTACAACAATAAGATCAACTGAAATTTAAATGATCGTAATCAAATTTTAACAACTGAATTTCTGAATAAAGTGAAAATTTTAAATTACTGAAATGAAAATTGAACAGATAAATGATAAATTGCAGCTTCTTAAAAGTTATTATTAATTTTTTTAAACTTTATCATTATTAATCATGCTTATTTTAGCACTGTTGATTAATTTTTGAACCCCTTAATTAGAGCTATTCCTTGTGATTAGGGTAATGAACTTGTTCGGTAACTTTAGACTAATTGAATATTTAATCTATGAACTCATAAGGCGATCGGATATTTTCTATTCAACCTAGTTCAAGATCCAAATTCCTTATTTTATTTCAATGCTATATTTAAGAATTTTTAAAGATATAGTTTACATCTTCCGTTATTTATATATCATCCGTTATTTATATTTCGGAACCCATTCACAATAATGAACTTAAAATTTTTCCACAATTTAATGCTTATTTTTTTTTTTTTTTCAATCACATTTAATATTTAAACTCGTAAATTTAAATACGAACACGTTTTAATAAACTACATTTATACTAAGTGTAAAAATACAAAATATCTGCAGATACTTACGTATATAAAATGTAAAACACCTTAATTTTGTAACCATATTTATGTATATGGACTTATTTTAATATATATGTATGTACTATATGTACGTATATGCACATGACTAAATTATGTTTGGAATGATGAACACCCGCAATTGAATTTTATTTTTTTTTTTGAACAGAAAGGAAAAACTTTGTAATACTTACTTGTTTTTGTTTATTTATTGTGTTGGATGTTGTTGTTGCATTTTCCTTTTTTGTTTTTTTTTTTTTTTTTATTATTTCTAAGGAATTTTCAATGAAAATTATGGGTTACTTTGTTTATTGCTGCTGTTGCCGATGAATTTTTTGTAATTTTTAACATTATTGTGTTCCTGTTGTTAAAAATGTCTTTGTTTTGTTGTTTTTTTTTTTTTTAATAAATGCTTTTGTTGTTGTTGATGTTTGCTGCTGTTAAATTTAAAATTACTCCACAAGAATTTTTCCCCCATTTTATTGTTTTTGTTAAAGCCTATCATTATAAAAAGTTTTTTTTAGTTTTTTTTTTTATCTGCAATTTGTTTTGTTGTTTTTTTGTTTTGACTTTGGAGTTTCGTTTTTTTTTTTTTAAAGAGAATTTATTTAATTTTTATAAATGGTATGACTACTAAAAAAAAAGCCAACAACAGAGTCAACAACAACAAAGAGCAACAAAGAACAACAAGCGAGATTGGATATAAAAAAAAAGAAATAAGTAAAAACTCAAACCTTTTTTTTTTGGTATTAAAGAAATATTGCGCAAAAATAACTTAAAAAAGAACTTTGAGTTGTTGTTGTTTTTTTTTTTATATAGAAAAACGGAGGAAACCAAAAATGTTTTAAAATTAAAAAAAAAATTGTATTTATATATATATATATATATATATATATAAATACTTGTTATATTATGAATGTTGCAGACAACAAAAACTACAACAACAGCAGCAAAATAAATATTAGACAACAACATAGCACATGGTTTTAGTTATTTAGATTTTTTTGATTTTTTACTCTACTTATTCCTGGGTTATGTATGTTTAAATGTGTGTATATGTTTGTATGTATAAATATGTTTGAATAAACCAAGGTAAATATAGTGGTTTTAAAAAGGATTTTCAATTATGTTTACTTAACATTTTTAGAATTTTTTAAAAGTTTCGCTGTTTTTATTTCATTTGGTGGGGTTTTTTTTGCTTACAAAATAAAATATAAGCAGTTTTTTTTTACAAAAAAAAGAGGGTAGGGGGAGGGTGGAAATTTAGCTGTGTTATTGTAAAATTTATTTTTTTTTCACCCTGACATATTGTAGCAATTTTTATATATTTAGTACATAGGTATAAGTTTCAACATATTTTAATAAATACATAATACTCGTAGTATGTAATACATAATGTGATGTAATGTTGTATGATATATGTTAAATATATATCTATATGTTATTGTTTTGATATTTAAATTCTGAACATATATTTTTGGGTGCAGGATCAGAACTCCCAGGGACTTATGACCCACTTTAAAATATTAACGTGGGATAAAAGTCCTTTTTAGGGAGTTATTACTCATTAAGTGAGTTGTATGAGTCATAACTCCCTTTATTTTTACCCCAAGATACAACTCACTTAATGAGTCATAAATCCCTTTATTAAATTATTAGTTCCTTTAAGGAGTTATGACGTATTAAGTGAAATATAACTCCCTTTGTTAATTTTTGAGTTATAAAATCATATACAATATACATAACTTAAATTGTGTGATTAAGCATAATATATTAAAGTCAATATTTTGAAATAATTTCTGAAAGTCTTTTCTGATCTTTATAATTTAAAGTATGATATATATTACTAAAATATGTATAAGTAAAATATTAGATGTACAACAATATGCATTTATATATTTATCTATGCGAGATACTAAGTATATTAGCAAGCATATTTGGTTAAAAAATCAAAGTTGACACTTTTTCCAGAGTATTTATGAATTCATGTAAGCGAGACTTTGGTTGCAAAATCAGGATTACCCTTTTTTCAAAAAAGCCTTTCAAAGTGTAGTTTAAATGTGAAATTATTGTTGTTTTCTTAGTTTTGGAAATAGGGAATACTCTGATTTCGAATCAAACCCCAAAATGTGTACCCGTCACTGATATTTTAAAATTAAAATTAATATTTTTTAAAATATTACTAATAATATCTCAGCTGAGAACTGTGTAAGGAAGTTATGACCCACCATGTTGAGTCAAAACTCTCAGGGTCATAAGCTTAGGGAGTTATGGCTCACTGCTATAAGTCATAAGTTCTTTAGGAACTTATGTTAAACTGGGAGTTCTGACCCTGCACCATTTTTTTTTGTATGATTTGTTGCTTGTCATACAAAAACTATATTTTTAAAATTCTGCTGATGCTGTTGTTTTTTTTTTAAATATATTTTCGCAACACATTAATTTTCTATACGATATTTATAGATTTATTTATTTTTGATTTTTTAATACTTAAGTTTTTTTTATACGTATATATTTAAGTATATCTACTTTGAAATCACCTACGCGTACAATTTTGTTATAAATATATCTTATTTTTTTCTGGTAATGGAAATAATGGTAATTGATAGAATTTTATTGAAAAAAATAAAAGAAAAAATTTGTATGATGACTAAAACCATTAAAATTTTTTTCTATAAAAATAGATCAATTTTTTTTAATGGTATAAAAATGTCAAAATAGTAAAATATGTAATATGGAGGTAAAAAATTTAAAGGTAAATTATTTTAGGACGTGTGGGAAATATATATAGTTGGTATTATATTAATATCGCAATATGTTATAAAGTATATTATATACAATGAACAGCCTACGCGGAGTTATTTTGAGTTTGTGATCCTTTTTTAAACACTTATATTGTGTTAAGTGTTAAGTGTCAAGTATACTTAGTTTCTTTTTTACATAGATGAAATTTATCAATTTCCTTGAGTACATCTCATTTCTTTCTTCTTTCGAACTCCATTTAGACATTTATTTTACTTCCCTTTAAGTATTATTGATTTTATTCTTTAGTTATATTCCTTTTCTGAATATCGTATTATTCTTTTTTTTAAACCAATTCGTAATTTACGGCCAAACCAAGTTTAGTTAAAACTCCAAAATTTAACGTCTATTGGATTAATAATAAGGAAGGAAAAACAAATTCAAATTAATCTAAAACCTAAACAAATCTATTTTGTAGTTTCCTACAAATATCTAATTAATATAGGGCATTTTTCTTTTTCTCATCAGATCAGTGCTCAGAGCAGATGTCAAGCGCTCAGAGCAAACTATGCTCAGATTAAAATTTTATCCGAACTCTGACGCTCTGAGTTAAAAAAGAAATGCTCAGAGCACAGATTGCCAATTTTTATCCAATTTTTATTATAATTTATATTTAATGACGTTTTTATTATTTTATTCTTAATTTGACATTTCCCTGTTTGACAGTGTGAAATCTAAGACAATTTTACGAGTTCACAGATCCTACTCTGACCGCTCTGCGAGTTAAAAAAGAAACACAAAATGGATAATCTGGATAATTTGAGCACAAAAGAAACATATTTTTTTTTTAGCTTGACAGCTGTGACTTTGACTTTAGTAAAAAACACTCACTAATCAAACAAGGATTATTTGATGAGCTGATTACTGATAAGTAGTTGGTATAATCGGGCCCAGATTAATGTAAAAATTGTCAAATCTCTTTATTAATAGATTGTATAATAAATATTTCTTCAAAGGTCAATTCCGATAATTTTGTATCAAATACTTAAATACAATACCTTCCCAATGTCAATGTTGTTTAATTGTCAATTCAAAAAATGTCATTATTCACTATTCATTTTGCATAATAATCAAACAATTTAAAATTTGCATAATTCAAACACTTTCATAATACTTATACATATATAATTGTTACAAAATATTTTAAAAAAGTCATCAAATTAGTTTTCTTGGAATATCATTTTGTTTCCTTTTACATTTTAGTTACAAAAAAAAAAAGAATGTGTAAAAACATTTTTCCTGAAAAGCCTGTCAATTTTTATACATTAATATATTTATTTTATTTCAGTTCCTTGCCTACTTGTCATTTTTATTACACAAAAAAGCAAAAAAAAAAAACTTATCGCATGAGACATTCATTTCTTACTGTATGCTCATGAATTAAAAAGTCATATATAGGTACATATACATACATAAGTTTACTTAAATATGTACATGCATCTACTATGTAATTATTTTCAAATAGACCTATTCCATTTTTATATACCTCTTCCTGTTTTTAATAAAGTATCTTGTCTGTTTTTCAATATATGACAACACGCAGCTTTACTTCATATATTCCCCCACCTCTGCCCAAACTTATATAAGACCTTCTATCATATAGACTTGTATAGTTGGAGTAAAAAAAAAACACACACATCATTATCTTTGTTTATTTCAAATACCTGTACTTTGTTTTTTTTTTGTGTATAATAAAACTATTGATAGTTTTTTTTTTATTTCAATAATTCGAAGTTGAAAAAAACGGAGAAAGGTGAAAATAAAAATAAAGAAAAAATCAAAAAAAAAAAAAAATCCCTGAGTCATCAGAAAAAAAAAAAAAAAAACCAAAGACAAAACAGGAAAAATTGTAAAAGAAAAATGAGGTTGAAACCTGTCCAATTTTCTTTGTTATTCTTATTGTTTATATGTACGTGTGTATACGTACACTGACGTGTATCTTAAAGATACATTACTATAAAAAATAGTGTGGTTGTACTTTTGGTTTTTTGATTTCTAGTTGTTGTTGTTTTTGTTGTTGTTGTTGTTTTAATTCAAACTATTATGAAATTCATATTAAAAACACAAAATAATAACAACAAAAACAACAACAACTAATAAGAACGTCAATGTTGTATTTATGTGTCAAGAAAATGTAATAAATTTTAAAAAAGAGTAGGGAGGTATTTATATATATACTTATGTATATATATCAAATATGAAATACATGTTTTTATCGTAATTTTTTGACAAGTAGGGAATTATAAACATTTAAGTGAGTAAACCCTTAAATATATAATATATTAACGTTGTACGATGTATGTACATAATATATATATATATAAATAAAAAAAAAACATGTGTGTAAATAAAAAAGTACATATATATATATAGTTTTGATTACGTATTAAATTTTAGGGTAAATGATTCTGTTGAAATGCAATAAATGAAAAAATTTAAATTCCGTTGTACACGAGTGATTATTTTTAGTTTCTGGGATCTGGTTTTTAAATTTATTTTTTTAGTTTAGTTTTTGTTTTTTATTTTTTTTTTTGGTTTTTTTTTTGAAAAGTGAAAAAGTCAAACTGTGATCTACAACAAGTGAATCACATATCAAACAAGTGATTTATTGCTCAATTTAATTTTGTTTTTGATAAATTACATTTGGATTTAAATTTTCAGAATTTTAAAGATTCTCACTGACATGGAAGATTGGAATTAATTTAAAACAAAAAGTTAATTAAGTATAAAATGGCTTAAAATATTTCCAAAAATTTTTTTGCAAATTCATATATGTATATTTATAAATATATATGTATATTATAAGTATTTATTTAATTATAATCACTTGTAATTAATTAAAATTATACTTATATATATGTTAAGATTTGATTGAAATTTTGAAAGTTAAGACTTCGTTAGTGGACCACCTAGTTTGGGATCTGTTAAATGTGGAAAAAATTTATTTCGATATCTTAATTTTAGATCTGCCATAAGTATCCTCCTGGTTCTTTTTACTCATTTCTATAGAATGAGGGAATATTCGATAAACTTTATACGATACGATCTTCGCCAAAAATGAATTGTGGCTATGTCCTTGTGATCTACAGAAATCAATAGAATCTCCTTGAATTCTTTTGAGCAAAACTTTGCTTGCCCCTTTAAAATTTGGAAATTTTAACTTGAGTTCAGAATATGTTATACATAGTGATCAGTGACTAAGAACCAAAGTGGCCTAACTCACAAAAAAATTAAAATAAAAGTCATAGGGCTTAAAGGCTACTTTAGCACTTCAAAAAATATTTGGAACATTGCTTAGACCAAAAAATTACCACAGATTCAACCGGAAATTGAGCTTGTCAAGTACACAATTCGATTTTATATCTAATTCTTAAGCGATTTATTCAAAAAAAAGGAAACATTTTTTTAAGAGGGTAATGAGGGACAATATTTAAGACCTTGAATCCTTTATTTAAAATATAACAAGTTCAACAACAATTTATTTTATTTATATGCTGGGGAAGAGTTTATTTTCAACCTTTTAAAAGATGAAACAGAAGTTATTCGAAATTCTTTTACAAGATATGAGGGTGAAGGGTTATATACAAATTATTCTTAAAAATTTCAATCTTTAACCTTTTATTTTGATATATATACATATATATATATTTACTTATATCTCAGATAAATTCTTAAAAAAAAAATTAAAGAATACCGGAACAACTGTTTGAATTACAGATGTGATTCGATGGTACTTTAAATACTCAAATCTCATGTTAACAGCTGTAGCAACTCCTTTAAATTTGTCTGCAAAATATAATTTAGTTAGAAAATTAATGTTTCATTTGACTATTAAAAAAAATAAATCCTTTAGATACTTCAATAATATATTTCGATTCGCTTTAATTTGTTTGGCAAAGAATCTTATCTTATTTTGTGAATAGGAAATGGTAAATTTCTTTAAACAAAATCCAAATACAAAAAAAGGACATAATCCATTAAATTAAACAAAAATGATTGATTATCATTTGGTTTAAGTGTAACTAAAAATAAATTGACTAAAAATTTTTTCCTGTAAGATAAAAAAACAAAACAAAAAAAAAAAGGATCTTCTAGGACAAGTATCTTTTTATTGTTTGTTTATGGAGATAAAAGATAAAACAATTTTTTATTTACTTTTAATGTAAATAAATAGAACAAAAAACCAAAAATATCACGAATTCATAAAAAGGTGTTTTTTGAGATAAGCAAGTTAAATTTTTCTAAAGCAATCCATTTTTTCTCACAAATTTAAAGAATTTAAATAAGTTAATGTCTTCACGAATTTTAGAATTAGGTATACCTTTTATTTGATTGTGATAGTGTTTCCTATTTTATCAGCTACAAGTGCATTGTATTTTGATCTTTAATGCATAAACGCTTCGAACTCTATTTCCAAAAGTGAAGCTCAGCATGAAAATACCCCCAGTGGATTGCTGCTGAAACAGTTAGTTTACCTATTTGTCTAATCAGATATTATATATCTTACCAATTACCATCTAACTCGAGATAAACTTGATTGAGATATTAAAATAAAAAAATCCAAGATTTATAATTTTGACACATTAAGCGTAGGCCATGACGCAGTATCGAAATTACAAAACGTCAAAAAATTTAGCTATCAAATATTTTAAGCACAATGCACAATACTAATTTGAAAACTTTTAAGTGTCATTTAATGTAAACAAACTAGGCAAAAAAAACATAATTAATTTTTCAATCAGTTTACTTAAAGTATACGTATAATTTTATTTAAGATCCTTTAATTTTGTTATTTTATATTCTCCAATTTTTTAATTTAAAAATCAATTAGGAAGGTCGACAAAACATAAACCGGTCAAAGTAGCGTTGAAGTTAAAATTTTTGCGCCAAGGCTGCGTTGAAATTTTGTTACCTATTACTTAAATTTTGTGCATTTGTATTATTTTCCATATATCTAACTTTTAAAGTAGTATTTCAAAGTATGTGGCTGCGCTCATTGTGTTTAGGAGGTTATGATAAACACTTGGGCAAAACATATTTATCTCCCTTTTTAACTCTTTTATTGTTCCTAATTTTATGTACAAGTATTTAAGCTAATTAAGGTTTTATTTATAGCGTCATTTAGCTACTTTCTTCTAGGTGATGAACGGTACTTTCCCACCAACTTCTTGCAGTTTTTTTAAAACTGAAGATATTTTTTTTCTACATGTGCTTAGATGATGTAGAAATTTTTTTTATGGAATCTGTTTAAAAATACATTTCAAGTTGGTTAACGACTTCCTACTGCAGTTTGCACAATTTAAAATCTATTTAGAATCTGTTAAGATCCGATAACATAGCTCTAATCTGAGATAAGTACTTACATTATTTATAAATATCAAATACATGATTGTCAAATATCACATGCATTCAATACATTTAATTCAATGATTAATATTAGCTTTATTTAGTAGGTATATTAAATACTAATTTGTAATTTAATTAGTTCTAAATATTAATAATTAATTTAATTACTAGGTATTTTAAATGTTAAGTATCTATAGTATTATGAAATATAATATTAATAACTTTCTAATTCGAATAATATTTTATAATTTGTTCTAATAATAAAATAATTAAATAAAACATTTTTTTTAATAATTTTATATTTATTTATATATCTTAAGTATATAAATTATGATTCACTTGTAAATATGAAAAACAAAACTGCTTACCATTGTGAAAATAAAAAAACTTTTTCAATAAATAACAAAACTTAACTTTTTTTTTAAGTTATTGAAAAAATTGCGAAAAATAAATGAATCATAAGTTCAATGTATTTTTTTTTTTTATTCAATAAAAAAACCTATTTTTTTTTTTGAAATATTATTTAAAATTTGTTAAGTAATCATTAAATTAGATAACAACACCCTGAATGATGACAAACAATTTTAATATTTATACCCGTATGACTATATAGTCAAAGGGTATAATAAATTTGCCATTACGTTTGTGACGCAGAGAAGGAGGGGGGTTAGATATAGACTCAAGTGTATGGATCGGATCAGAAACGAAAAATAAATCGATTTAGCTATGTATGTCTGTCCGTCCGTCTGTCCATCCGTCCGTCCGCACGATAACTCAAAAACTAAAGAAGCGATCTTGAAATTTTCGCAAATTCGTTTTTTTTGCAATAGCCGTCATCGCTATTTAAATCCAGCCATTTTGGTCCATGGGTGCGGGTGATTGCCATACATTTTTTTTTTGTATGAGTATTACTCAGTACTTATTATAGCTGCGTGTCTGAAATTTTGTCGAAAGTAGTTTAGTTTTATGGCTAAAGTTTCTGCAAAATTTTGTTGTACCACTGCAGAGGGTTCGAGTAGCTGCCATACAACTCCTTCTTTTATATGAGTATTGCAATACACTTAATAAAGCTGTATGTATGAAATTTTGTCAAAAGTAATTAACCGGATGATATAATGTATATGTTACGGTCATACAGGTATCCCAGAGTTGACACAGTCTACTCTACTACACTCTTCCTCGTTTTCAACATTTTTTTTATATATATATTTTTTTAATTTATTTGTTAATGTACACGCAATTAATTTATCGTGATAATATTTGGTGAATTTTTTTTTTTTTAATTTTGTTTAAACAAATTGTCTTCAAAATCGATATTTTATCATTCAAGTGCGAATTTTAGCACTTAAATTTTAAATTAACAACTAATAATAAAAAATTTTCCAAAACCATGAAATTCTTTAAGAAAAAAAAAAATATAACAAGTTTCTTAAAATGTTGTTATAAGTAGAAATCGGTAGTTTTTTTTTTCAATTTTGTATTTAATGAAAAACATGTTAATTTAATAAATTTTTTTAATGAATTCAGAAAATAAGGGTAAAAGAATAAAGTTTTATTTTTTAAAATAGAGAAATTTTTATTTTAATGTCGTTGCTCTTTGATTATGTACTACCTATGTACTTATTATTAAAATACAACTGATTCATTTAAAATATTAATTATAAAATGTTAAGAAAATCTTTGATCCTGTTATAAATATTAATCTTGATAAGTATCTTATTATTTTCAAGTTGTATTAAATAAATACAATTAATACTTAAGAGATCTCACAGATATCCATAGTATTAAAAAAAATTTATTTTAATTAGTTATACTTTTTAATAACTAATTACATTATAAATTAAGATCAAAATATTAATATGTATAAACTAATTGAATTAAGTAGTTATGTAGATTTAGATTTAATGAATTCTATATAAAACTTTATGTGATAAGTTTTATTGGTAAAGGTGCGGGTAATAGCTGGACCCTATTGTGCCAGTAACTTATCAGTAATCATTGATTCATATCAAGTTTGATTAGTAAAAAAAACACACACTTATCAAAAAATTATTATTTGATTAAGTGGTTGGTAAAATAGGACTCTGGTATACCCTACCCTCTGGTATTCTATAAAAAAAATTTTTTAATTTCAAATTAAAAATGGTAAAATAATTTAAAAATTTGGCTTTTCTAAGGTTGTCTAAGGTTAAGTATTTGGCTTTTCTAAGGTTTCTAAGGTTTAATATCTCCAAAACGGCAGCAGACCGTGATCTTAATTAATAGCTTTGATTGAATATAAATATACCGAACAGATCGCGAGATATAACAGTTTTTATAAAAAAAGACTAAAATAACAAGGATACTTTCAATACATTTTTCTTTTCGTATGACTATTTGGTCCTACGCGGATACTACTTAAACCTTAGAATCCCCAAAAATTTCAAATATTGACGCTAAAGTTGACATATAGGACGAAAAATAATTATACCAACTTAATAAATAAAAATCTTCGGCTATATCTAGTTCATTTCTGAGAAAAAATTTGGAAGCTGAGCCAATTTATTTTACAGAATTATTTAATAATATTTTTGCTATTTGTATGTAAGTTGAATGATCCAGCTGCTATTTAATTTAATTATTTACAAAAAAAAATTTTACCCTTAAATATTTACTAAAAAGATGTAAAAAATTGTACAAATTAAATTAATTACTTATTTAATTAATAAAATTATAATCTTAAAAATAACATACACCATGTATGCGAAAATCAAAATTTTTTGAAAAATTAAGTAAGTACATATTATATTCGTGTTTTTGTATATAAATTCTTGAATTCGTGACTCGTATAAACGACCTTTCTTGTATGAGGAACTTTAACATTTCAATAGAATTTCCGGAATAATCTAACATTCAAATTCAATAAGTGAGGATTTAAAATGAATCTATCAATCACCATCAATCAATTAATCAAAAATGTCTTAACCTAACTTAATTAAATTTAATTATGTGCCATAGGTTTATACTTTTATTTTTCTATCGATTTATTGGTTAATCGGCAAATTTTAAATATAAATGACTACCGGAAGAGATTTTGGTAGTTACTTTTGAAAAATTGTAGGTTTAAGTTCTCAGTAACAATATTCTATTTCACAAAATATTAATAGAATTCTAACATATTTAGAGTAATTTTTATATTCATGGGAAAAGGTCAGTAGTAGAACATTCCTATCTAATATCTTTAATGCATAATATCAAACACGTACTTAAGATTTTTCCCCTTTTTTTGCTCTAATCACCTTTTTTTTTTAATTAAATTGAAAATTATTTTTAATATTTTTTTTTTTAGGATATTCACCACACCTGGCAATCCAATTTATTTGGTTTAATGAGAGACAAATGAAAAAATAAAAAAAACATAATTTACGCTTTAAATCCTTTTACAGTTGAAAAAGTTGAAGAAAAAAAAAACAGTAAAAAGACAGAAGAAATTTTTTTTCACTATAAAAAGAAAAGTTGTACACATTTTTCGTTCCCCTTAAACGGAAACAAGTTGTTGTCTTTTATATTTCATATAATTATATACAATATGCATGCATAAATACTTATTTTTATAATGTATGTATGTTTTAAGCATATTTTCAAAAAAAAATTTGAAAAAAATATGCCTATTTAGTTTTACTATGTCCGTCCGTCTATTCGTCGGTACATTCGTGGGTTTAAGAAATTTTTACACCGAAATAAAAAATTTCAACCACCAGTAGCTAGGTATTGCATAAAAATTAATTTTATTGAAGAACTTTTATCTCTAGCCCCCTCCGTTACGGAGGTACAGCCCCCTAAAGCAACAGAAAGCTTTACATATAAATTTTTATAACAAAAGTTCTATTAAGTACATTTTCAATCATGGAAACGCCAAACGATTGATAAACTTTTTCTTGGATCTCCATCCGTTACGGAGGTACAGTCTCCCAAAGCGCGCAAAATCCCTATATTTAACTTATTATAACAAAAGTTCTATAAGGCAATTTTTTAATCATAAAAATGCTAAACGACAGCTGCTTTTTTGTAAGCTTATACACAATACATAACTCACAAATTTAGGGTCGCCATACGGTACTTTAATTTACAATTATGGAAAACTCAATTCTTGCAAAATTCTGGGAACTTGAAGTTTTGAGGGAAGTTTAATCGAAAAAAAAAAATTAATATTAGTCTATATAAAATTTTTTGGTATGACTCTCGGATTAGAAGCTGTAAGAGATCCAAAACTGAAAATTAGTAATTTTTAATCACCTGTATCTCGAATACCTGTCCAATTTTTTTTTTTAAAGTAATGTACTCTCCAACCTTATATTTTAACATGTATTTCAAGTTTTTCTTGGGTCTATTTTAAATTGGGGAAAAAATCTAAAAGAATTTTTTCAGTGTACCCTTTTTACCCCAAATTTATTATGGCATTGCTTAAATTTTGAAAATATGCAATTTGGAAACCCCTTACTTTTTTTCATTACTTATTTCTCTTTGTAATTAACTTTCATATTTCGCGTCCACTAATTTTAATTTGTTTTTGTTTTCTTTTTTTTTAATTCCCGACTTTGTTATCTGAATTCGGACTAAACTGGACAACATGACAATTTTGTTTTTTATTTTTTTTAATTTCATTTTTTATTAAGTTTTTCTTTAAATGTTTTTTTTTTTATTATATTCTGCTTTTTTTTTAGTATTTCGTTATGGTTTAACACTCCTCAAAAAATCTTTTATGGTTGTTTCTTATTTTTATTCCATTTTTTTTACTTTTTGTCTGTTAACTTTTGTATTAATTCGAATTTTTAATATAATTTTTTTTTCCAAATAAAAATTTATGTTGGCCTTGATGAATTGACCGTTATAATGTATATTTTTATTGTATCTTATAGATTTAAAAAAAAAAGTTTTTTTCTACTTTAGTTTTTCTTTCTTTATAAAATGCGGCGTTTTGTTGTTTAATTTTTTTTTTTTATTTTTCTCTTCTTTATTATGTCATGCACGATTTTTACACTTTTTGTTGGTTTTTTTGTTGGTTTATTTCTGTTGCAGTTATTATAGACTGCTATTATATTGTATTTCTTCTATATACAATATTATAATATACTCATTTTGCTAATTCATGTGGTTTTTTTTTTTTGTAAATTCTCTTTGTTTGAAAATAAAATACAAAAAAAAAAAAAAAAAAACTATTAAGTGGTCAGTTTGTACGGTTGAATTGAATTTATCTAACGAATTCATCTTTATTTGATGTGGTGTTGTGCAGTTTATTTTTTGTTTTTTCTCTGTAGTTTTATGTTGTCAGTAGTCAGTTATTCAATTTAATAATAAGAATTGTATTGTTTTTTTTTTACTTTATTCTTTATTTATTTTTATTATTAATTATAATAATACCGTATATTTATGTATATTAATAAAATGTTTATTATGGTCAGATTTAGGTTAGTATCTTATAAAGTATCTTATAGAACCATAGATACAAAAGTCTTATAAAAAAAAGAAATATATAGTCTTATAGAATATAGATATAGTAAATTATTTAAATAGTATCTTAAGAAAGAGATAGAAAATAGAAAAAAGAATTAAAAAAAAAGAAAACAGAAGCAACAGTATTTTTAAAGGCTATAAGTATTAATTTCAAAGCGTATAGAACAATGGGTTGAAAATTTATAGAATAAAAGATATTAATATATAAAACTTTTAAAAGTGTCAATGACTGTTGAAAAGATTTTGTAATTAAAACCGTTTTTCAAACCGAGTTGAATAAAATAAAAGATATATATATATATATATATATATATATATATATATATACATATACTTAGAAAATATAATATATACTTGAAAACAAGTACCTTAGTTAATTAAAAATTACAATTTTATGTTTGACATACGTATAAAGTATGTATGTATAATTTATTAGTTAAAATTCAAAATATCTTTTTAAATATAAACTTGAAATAATAAATTGGCATTTCCGTTTTAGAAAAAAAAAAAAAAATCAATTAAATGAAAATCAGAAATTAATTTCAACTGAATTTTGAATTTATTTTTTTTAATTGGTATACATTATATCTATCTATGTATCTTTTTAAAAGTATATTAATTACTTAATTTCAGAGGAAATAAGTATATTAAGGAAATTTAATTAGAAAAAATTTAACGTATAATTATACATACTTCTAATGTAATAAAATTAGGAATTTTAAGTAATTCATTCATATATATGTATGTAAGTAGTTTATATTCAACTATTATTATTATTATTAGGTACTTAAAAATATCGAAAGTATTTTGAAAGCAATTATAGAATATTCTTAAAAAAAAATAATCAATTAACTGAAGTACTTTTTATAATAAAAAAAAAATTATAGATAGTATTTATAGATAGTATTTTGTATTTTATCTGTTTAAGATATATGTATATGTAATTAATTTATTTAATTACTCTTCTGATCAGACATAAATTATAAATTAGTTCAATATTATATATGTATCTATATTAAATGATAGATATATGATATGATAAATAATTATCCTAATTTAATTCTTTTGCTGTGATAATTGACTAAAAAATCAACTGATTAATAAAGATTATTCAAAAGTTGAGATTGATTACAATTCTTAAGAGAACATTATATTAAAATTTTATAAGTAATTTAATAAACATTTAATTATTAATAGAATAGGTATATTTAATTTAAACTTAAAGTTATTCATATCACACCCCATTATTTTTGCCCCATTTATTGAATAATTTCAGTTAAAAGCCAATTATTCAAAAATATTCAATGTCCATATTAAGTATTTATATATATATATATGTATATTAATTTTTGAGCTTATAATTATAAATTTTTAAAAATTTAGTTATTCATACATTTATATTATTAATTAAATTCTAAAATTAAATCAAAATAAAATTGGTAATTTAGTACACAATTAACATTATCTATAAAATATTGATTTAATTATTTAAATATTTAATTAGGTATAACAAAAATTAGTATTCATAATTAATTCAATAAAAAAATATTTCAATATTATTAAATTAATATACAAAATTATTTTAATGTAAATAACCTGCAAAATATGCTATACTGAATATATTACTTTCATTTTGTAAATTATACGTTATTTAAATAACACGCACGACACTTATCGGACAACGCATATTAAATTTAAAAAAAAAAAACATAATCTAAATACTATTATTAAAAAAAAAAAAAATTAATAAATATATGTAAATAATAACTATTTTTAATTTTAATTCATATAAAAAAAAAAAAAAATTAATATGAAGGAAAAATGAAATAAAAAATTTATAATTTTATATTTTTAATTCATGTCATTAATTTTATATTTTTAATTCAAGTTATTAAACTTTTCTCATATAATTTATTTGTATACATATACATATATAATTATTGATGTATATATATATATTTATTTTATTTAAAAAAAAAACCTCCATTGGACTACCTTTTTATTATTAAATCATCACTTAATAATTTTCCTAAATTTATAACTACATAACATATGCATATACAGGGTGTCCGGGACTCAAGTACGCGCACTACACTCAGTGATTGGGGACATTAAAACAAACAAAAAATTGTACTGAAGGGGGGGGGGTCTATTGTGGACCCTTTTCGAGATATGAGGGATTAAAGATTTAAGGAGACTTTTCATAAAAAAATCAATAACTTTTGAACAGCTTACTGTAGAGAGATAAAAATCCATTTTGTAGAGTAAGTTGTCAGTTTTAATTTTTGTGCACTAATAATTCCCATATACCCAACAGTTACAAAGATATGAAGGTTCAAAATGATTTAAAATGAAAAAATTATGTTTCAAACTCTATTTTCTTTTGAAGCACACTGTATTTGGGGTACTTCTAATAGCATATATACGTATTTAGAGGTATATATATATACGTACAAATAATCAATTTTTTTTTTTCAAAATTTTTCCTTTCTTTTTTTTCACAATTTTTAAAAACAACTTTTCCATATTAAGAGGCTCTTAAACTATTTTAATATTCCGGTCTTATAATGATTACTCATATATGTATGTATATATTTTCTTATAAATATATGTATATATATTATTAAATATTTCTTTTAATTTCTTTTATACCTCATCATAATAATCATATTGGTACCTACCTAATTTAAATGCATAAATCTTAATAAATATATTTATTTTATTATACACCATTATAATATATTTACTTGTCAATACATAATTCTTATGTGCCACCTTAATATATGTACTTTAAATATACATATATATTTTCTTAAAAACTTATCAATATCCATATATATAAGTATATTAGCGCATATTTAAATATACATATATATATATATATATACTTATCCAAAAAAAAAAAAAAAAAAACTTATTTTTTAAAAAGAAATTAAATATTCCACTAATGACTTTATGAACGACAGTCAGTAATTTTTTTTTTTTTTTTTTTACCTATTTTTAACTCTAAATTAATTAAAAAAAGAAAAACACACGTACACACACTATACACATATTCCTATGTGTATATAATAAAAACATGGCAAAACAATTAAGAGCAACGATATTATTGACAACAGCAACAACAACAATCAGAACCCCAAATCAAAACAAACTCTTGTGTAAAGTATTTCAATACTCGTATTAAAAAAAAACAAGTCAACTTTTTTCTTATCCAGCATCGTCATTCAGTCATCAACAAACATACAAACAAACATATATACATACAAAAAAAAAAAAGAAACAAGATTTACCATACAATTTATTTAAGACAAAATTACCTCACCTCATCTTACCTTTTGCACATTTACCTCTTTGTAAGAAAAAATCCAGTAAAACCTGTTCTAAAATTTGTTGTTGTTTTTTTTTAATTCGTGTTTTGCTTTTTTGTTTTTTTTTAATTCGTGTTTTTGTTGTTTTTTTACTTCTTTAATTCTTGCTCACGGTTTTTTTTAAACGAAAGGTGAACAACAGAGTGAATGTTATATATATAAATATATATAGAATACAAGTTGTAGAGGGGAACAGGGGAATAGTGAAGTGATTTTAAACGTATTTTGCTAAAAAAAACAAAAAAAAACAAAAAATCCATTACCGTGACTGCTGAAAAAAAAATTAATAATATTCTTTTCGTTTTCATTTTTTATGAACTTAAAAAACAAAAACTTATCGTGTTTTTATTAAATACCTACAGAAATATATAGGAGATTACATAGATACATTCATATATACTTACTCAATTAATAAATTATAGGTATAGTATATACTTTTTGAACACAACATTTTATTTTAGAAAACCGGTTTTTCGAAATTTTTCTCATAATCATTTTAACATTATTTTTTTTTTTTTTTTAATATGTACATACTTACATACATACATACTCGTATAAAATGTTCATATATGAATTTATATTATATATACATAAATATATATATGGATTTATTTATGCATAAAAAGTAATTTTTTTTAATCTTTAAATTTAATGACTTTACTATATATATAGTTTTTTTGTATCTACAGATACTTTAAAAATAACAACAACAAAAAAAAAATGTATGTAATGTATAGAATTTAATTCAAAAACATAAATAACCGCATAAAAGCATGGTTTGTTTGAGTTTTGATCATGATGCCGCATATATTTATATGCAATTTTAAAAAAAAAATATAATAATGAAATCGCCATTTCGTTTATTTTTTTTTTTTTGTTTTTTTATTTAAGATAAAGTAAAATATTTTTTTGTTTTTAATCAATATAATTAATCAAATGTCGGTTATGTATTTATTTAATATGTATGTTATTTTATATGATGAAAAATATGTCACGAAATGTCTAGTAAAATTGGTTAACGAAATATAATTAATTAAATTTTGAAATGAAAAATATATATATGTATATTTAACAAGAATTTAAGAACTTAAATCTTTTTGGAAATTCAATGATACATGGTTTCCGGATTATATTCGAGATTCTATGTATGTAGATATAAAGAAGTATGGAAGTTAATTCATGTGAAATGTTTTGGCCCTAAACTATAGCTATTACATTTCTATTTGCATATTTCAGATTATAGTTTTTCGAAATTAATAAACAATAAATTTAAAAGAAGTTATTTAAATTATTTTAGAGCCACTAAGTAAGATTAGATCAATAATATGACATATAGTCAACTAGAGCTTTTCTGAAACACTATGACAAATGTAAAAATTGTGGTCTTTAACACTTCGTAAAACTGAAAACTTACAAAACTAAAATTATTCAGGTTCTAGTGTTCTAAATATTTAGACAAATATTTGAGCATGTTTACAAATATTTAATGAAGAAAGGTTACGGCGGTACTGGCCTGGATTTTATTTTTCCAAATTTTTAGGTATTGTGATTTATATTAAACTTGGAAATATATATTATGTATTTATTTCTATTTAATTTGGATCTTTACATTTTTATTATTAAAAGGCCCATTTTCTTCTAAATAGTACATGCATTCTTAACATTCTTCTAAATAGTATTTATAGCCGGGGCGTACTTAAACATTCGTAAACATTTTTTCTAAATAGTACTTATAGCTCCCAACAATCAAAATTCAAACAAGCCATGGTTATAGGTTAAATTCAAAATTAAAAAAAAGGTAAACAATTCAGACACAATTACGTGGATCTATTTGAAATAAAATTTTAATATATAGGTATCATGCATTTTTGTAGCTTGTATCTTATAGATACAAATCTAATAATTAAAATTTAGTTCAATAATTCTGATATGCCCTTTAAAGATATGTTAATATTATCCAAATTTATTTATCTCTAAAATATGATTCAATTTCAAAGTTTAGTATTTTGATATTTTACATATTAATTAACTGTAAATTTTGTACATATGTATATATATATATTAATTATTTCATTAAAATAAAAAGTTGAACATAATTCGGGCATAAAAATTAACAATCTAAAAAAAACATGAAAATATTGAATATTTTCAATAGGTTTATATTTTTTTGCAATTTTTTTAATTTTCTACCTGTATGTTTTTCTACAGGTAAATAACAGAAAATTATAATATATTCTATGCCTATCCATAACTAAATATAGCTCCACATTTACTTAAATATACATTTAAATATAAGTATGTATATTAATATATACATACTTTAATTCAAAACTAATTTATTCATAGATGTATAGAAAAAATATGTTAACAATTCTTCGTGGTTTTTGTTTATTTTTTTTCTTTTATTTAATTTTAACCATAAGTTGAAATTTTATATATCCTATGGTTGTTTAATATGGGCGGGGGGGAAGCGGGACGTTTAATTTTTTTTTTATTACATTTTGCAATTTTTTTTTTTTTTTTTTTTCATATTTCATAATTTTTTGTGGTACCCGTATATTGTTGAATAAAATAACTAAAAAAAACGACTTATTATTCAAGATATTTCGAAGAGGTTAATTACAGTTGTAGAAGCAACAAAAAAAAAAAAAGAAAAACAACAAAAAAAACTATAAGCATAAATATAAACATTGTACTTGAACTTTACCGGTTCATCAAATTAAAAAATTTTGATGGGAGGTAAAAAAAAAAAACATTTTTAATAGTTAAAATAAAATTTTTTTTTACTACTTATTGTATTTTTTTATGTACATATTTAATGTAGGTAGTAAAGTTTTATACACATATATACACCTTTATATATATATCTCTATTTATAGATATATATTTTAAGATAGATTATATTGTTGAGGTAGTGTTTTTATATGTTATATGCTTCTTTAAAATTAATTTAAAAGTTCCACTTTAAATAACAGTAAAAAAATTGTTATTTATATGTGGGGTAAAAAAATTTAAATATATGTAGGTACGTATATAAAAAGTTCAAGAAGTTTTTTCTTTTTCTTGCATTTCATTTTAATTTAATTAGCGCGAGAAAATTAATTTACTTCTGTATATTTTTTATGTAAGATGAGAAATGTGTATGTTAAGATGTGTTGCAATATACAAGTATATAGAGGAAGTGAAATTTAAATAGTAATGTGACGACTATGTGATTCATATAGTGTCAAATTTTGAAATTAATTTTGAAATTTGAATCTTGGAATGAAAAAAAGCATATTAAAAATAATTTGATATTTATATAAGTAAGTTTATTTTAAAAATTTTGAGATCCAAAATATTGGTGAACTCCTTTCGAGGAATATTATGACTCCTATTTTATTAATCGTACATTATATATTTAGTAGAGATTATTAGGGATTTTCAAAGGTGTTTTACCATTTTAAATTTTAATTGAAGTTGGGTTCAATCTTCAACTGTTTAAAATCATTGACATTAACCTAAGGTTTGCTGCCGTTTAATATCAATATTTTTTTTGGATTAAAGTCCTTGTGACTCTTTAACTATTAACGATAATAAAAATTTTGGATATTATTATGAAAGCCCATCACCTCAGCTTATAACTACAGATACTTTAACGTATTTTCTATATTGTACATAGATGAAGATCAGAAGATATTGTGATTTCTTTAAAAAGTTAATGGAATTACTTTGAAGACAGTTACCATGGAAACCGTCAGAAATAGACCCTCTTTTCCAAAAAAATTTTTTGTTGATTATGAACTTCTCTATCACCTCCAATGTTTGTTACTGCTGAGTTCCGAATATATGATGTATACCTATTTAAAAAACATTGCCTGTATTTTTAGTAAATATTTAATTTAATCCAAAAATTCTTGAATAAAAATATTTATTAAAAAATTATAATTAATTTATTATTATTAAAATAGATATTTATTTATATATAAATGCCTTTTTCAATATTTTTAATAATAATATATAAAATATATATTATTATATAGTTCGGCTTTCTTATAACTTAAAATTTACTTTGCTAAAATTAATAATTTAAAAACTTTGCAAACACTTTTATTTTAAAATTTTTATTCAACTTAAACATATTTTAATATTAACTATGTTATATAATATAAGTACATACTATCCAATAATATTACAAACATATAGCACCAAACCACAATTTTTTAAAAACAAATTATTATAATAAGTCAATATAACTTTTCACTCACCACGTTTCTAATATTTATTTTAATTAAAATAATAAATAAAAACAAATTAAATATATACTTAAGATACATTTATTTGTTTTTTTTTTTTAAATATTTTAATTTGTTTAATATTTATTTTTCAAAAATAAAATTGTTTTTTTTTTTTCTAATTTCTATTTTCAAAAAAATTTGTATTTAATGACGAATTTTTTTTATTTGAACTTTGAAAATAATAAAAAAAACAACAACATAAGTTTAATACATATGTATTTATTTTATAAAATTTAATTTACACCTGTGTATACAAATATGAAAATATCTTTTAATAAATAAATTATTCAAAAAAAAAAATAAAAGTTATTTTTAAAAAAAATCTATAAGTATATATATATATATACTTATATATAAGTGTTTATTAATATTTAATAATTCTAAAAGCTCAATACTTATAATCACTTATGAATATAAACTTTAAAATTTTCATAAATTATCTTTTAATATTTAATAAATATTTTTTATCTTTTTTAATATTTCTTTGACAGTTATATTTATATATTTATAGTCTTTTAAAATAGATTTTGCAATTTAAAATTTAAATTCTTTATAGATATTAATTAAGTTTTTTACTAAAAAACAAAAATTAGTATGAATATTAAATTATTTGATTATTTATAAAAAAAAAATGGTTAATGATTTAAAAAAGCTTAAAATCAAATTTTATCAAACAAGAAAAATAAGTTTAAAAAAAAAATATCGATTTAATATCGAATATAATTATCGATTAATTGAAGATAAAAGTTTTGTTTGATTAATTATGATGAATTATTTTAAACTTAATGTAATTGATACTTTAATTATTATTTATTAATTCTATAAATACTTATCAAATAAAGTAAAAATAGTGAAATCCAATTTGTTAAAAAGACTGATACTGACTCGGTCGATCTGTATGTAAACTAAAATAATATTACATAAGTCTTGAAAAACAATTGACCTACCTCAAATAAAATCGAACAAAAAGCTTCTTACAAATTAGAAATATCAAATCATATTGATTTAGATTAAACTTGTAAATCACTAAGAGTACAACCACTTTCTAAAAAGTCCCAAGGCGGACCTTTGGATTTTTATGAGTACACTTTTGGTTTCTGGGCAGTCGGTTGATTAAAAAAAATCGTTGTACAATTTTTTTAAATACGTATTCCTATATCTAGGTCTTAAAGGGTTAACAGTATCCAAATTAAACGACAGAAGTCTTTATAACAGAAGAATAGTGAGAGTGAGAGTAATAAATATAATTAACAATACTGAAATAATGTAAGTTTCACTAAATTGCTATTGTTAATTAACTTTCAATGGTAAATTTCTAATTTATATTTTATGTATTTATTACTTGAAGTTCACATACCCTTTTGTTGCTTAATTGTATCAATAGGATTTTCCACTTATATGTTAATGATTTACAATCTAGTTGTGAGTGGAACTTTATTTTTGGATCATTCTTTTAAATTTAAAAATTTAAACGTTTTTTTTAACAAAATTTTTTAATTAGTATTTAAGTATATAATATTTAATTATTATTGAATTATTTATTAATCTATATTTTTCTTTTTTTTATTTCAGGTAAGTTAAAAATTTCATTGAATTTCAATTATTGTGAGTAAGTAGTCCTACTTTTTCTTTTATAAATGTATAAGCGGCTAAAATAAACATCTCCTTCTTTGGTGCAATTGTAAAATTTAAGTATACCGCAACTTGAAATTATTAAATAATTATTTTACTAGATTAAAGATAGCGTATACAAAAGCGCGGAGTCAAAAGTTCACAGGTGACTTAAAATTAAAAAAACATAGTCAAAATTCCCAGCAATAATTTTGACTCGCCATCGATGAGCGACTTTTGACTCCGGGAATTTTATCATCTGACTACGTATTGTATTTCCATATGAGTTATAATTAATAAAACTCTTATACCCTAACATTCATCAAATAATTTGTCAACTATAAAATTAAAATATTTAACCCCCTAAATCTTTAAAATACAGTTCATTACCTAGTACCTAGAATGTTATATATTGAATATTCATTACTGAATCTTAACAATCACATGTAAATAATCTTCTTAGAAATCTTGGTATTACACTAAACGAACAAGTTATAAATTATACCTATAATTAAATTAAAATTAGGTCACAATCATTTAATATATTATCAACTACTTGAGATATTCTATTGAAATGGAATATAAAAAATAAAAATAAATTAGAACTTTTTTACATATTAGTATCATGTTAAAAATATATAAAAAATTAATTAGCATTAACATGCTAATTTTCAAGAAAAAAAACAAACAAACTTTAAAATTAATTTTTTTTTTTTTTTTTTAAATCTTGCGAGTATCTTAAAATTTTAAATTTTAAACAAAATTTGCGTCATATACCAATTATACATACATGCGAGTATGTATTTATTTCCCCCCAAGAATTAAAAATAAAATATGGTTTCAGAATTTTAAACTTTTAATTTTATATTTAAATATTAGTTGTATAACAAACAAAAAATTATAAGAAAAAGATAAAAAATATTAGCTTTTATAATTCTGTTGTTATCCGGACGTTTATTCAAATTTCTACCATACTATACGAACACTAAAACTTATCAAATACATATGTACATACATTATATACCAACATTTATATAATAAGTTACTATTAAAATGTACATTTTTTTTTTCTAAATAACAATGACAAGAATTGAATTCTAATTTTAAACTGAATCGAATTGTAAAAAAAATAAATAAAAAACCTTCTGGTTGTTGTAACCTCCATTTTCAAAAATATGGGGAAGAAACGTCAAACAAAAACGTTTTCAAAAAACGCAATGAACTGACGATATTTAATATTTACAATTGCAACATGAATACAAAAGAAAATATTGTAAAAAAAAAACAAACAGAGAGAAAAAAAATTGAGAATTTAAAAAAAAAATTTCTGAACTCAACTCAACTACCTACAAAAAAAAAAAATAAGTATAAAGAACTCAAATCCACCATAACTTTATTTTCATAACCGTAAAATTTTTATTCATCCGTTATATTATTCATAGGTTATGAATTAAAAAAAAAAAACCTACCTACCTACCAAAAAATTAAAAAAAAAAATTCATATTGTTGTCTCTTTTTTTTTTCATATCTGTATTCTGTATAGAATAAAGTTAAAGAATATTATTGTAGAAAAGGTTGTTGCCTTTTACAATTTTCTCTTGTTAACGTTTCTTTTTTTTACATTTTCTCGTATTTTTTTCCATCAAATCTGAAGATACACAACTGTTTTTATGGGTTCTTGGGATTTAAGTTTTTTTTATTATTATTTTATTTTTGTATTTTTTGAATTCCTGTTTGAAATATTAAAATAAAAGGTATAAAATAATAAAAAAAAAAAACTGAAAACTGAACTGCATTTATACGGGTCATAAAAGAATTAAAAGGTAAAAATTCTACAAAATTAAAATTATTTTTATTTAAATTTACTTAAAATAAAAAAACTATCTATATTGTAAATTTTCAATGAAATTGTGGTACTGCGGTAAATGGAAACAAGTTTAAATGAAGGGACTGAATTTAAACGTTGTGGAGCTCGGTTTTTTCAAAAATTATTAAAAAATTCATTAGATTCGATATTTATCGAATTTAATGTTCTCGGAAGTCCCAATGAGATTTTTAAAAAAAAAAATCGAAGGGTTTTATATTATAATGAAAAATATTGGGGCTTCCCGAAGTGGAATTTCGTAATAAAATTATTACGAATACTCGAAGATAAATATCACCAAAAACCCAAACTCAGTACTCTGATTGTGTAATCAATTATAAAATCCCTCCTTCATCATAATCTCAAAATTATGTATTTAAATATATAAATATTTTGTAAACGACTTTTCTATTTTTGGTGATTTTGGCTTTGGAGATTTTGTCTTAGTGGGTATATTTTTTTTGGAGACATTGGATTTTGAGGGTTTCGTAGTGATCCCATTTAAATAATATAATTAATTTGAAAATACTTTAAAAAAAGTCGGATTAAACATAAATTAGAGTTTTGCCACACCTCTTGCACTTGGTTTTGGAGTTTGGACTCCTATTTTTGAGGTTCACCTTTAGATTTTCCGTATATATTTTTAATTAAAGCATTCATTACAAAACAAACTCATAATAAATCAAAAATAAATTTATCAAAAGCATAAAAGGGTTGCATAATATTGATTTTAAGTAGATATATATATTGGAAAAATATTATATAATTTTATAAACACTTGAAATTCAAAGATATCAAAAACCTTTTATAAGATAAGACAAATTTTAAATTCAGTTATCTGCATTATAAAAATTTATTATTTCTTGATTAAATATTATTTTGTAGATAGGTACTATTTGTTTGATAAAAATGCATTTTATATTTATTTTTTAAATTATAAATACTATATTCATTCCTTAAATCACAATGAACAGTTAGTGATAACGGGTGTTTTAAATTCATGGATTGCTCAGTATTATAATTTTCATTTTTGAAGAAATAAATTATTTGATTAAAGCCATGATAACTTGAGTTCAGCAGTTACAATCAAATAATAATCAATTTTTTTACACTCATATAGAATTAAAAAAATTGTTTTTGTATAGGTAATTTTAAATTATTATTATTCAGTACTGAAGGTTATTATTATGTAAGCGGAAGTTATTATTATTATTAAATTTATGAGTTAAAACATTTTGAATAAAAAAATACTGAATAGGTACTTAAATTGTTTATTTTCTAAATAGTTTTTAACAGATAGTAAAATTAGTATTCAAAAAAGATACTGAAACAGGACTGAAAAGACTACTGATATTCACTACTGAAAAAATATTGAAATAGTGCTGAAAAACTACTTCCATTCACTACCGAACAGTACTTTCAATGTATTAGTGCAAAAGTTTTGAATTTTTACATTCAGAAGTACTTCTGCACTTCTTCTGGGTTATCAGGGAATCATTAGAGAGTTTTATTGAAGTTAAACCCTTATATTAAATAAATATTCTGATGACTACATTACTGGCATGGATACAAATTAGTATAAGGGATATACAAGGAAAAAATTTGGATAAATTTCCAATTTTTATATATTCATAGAAAGATTTTAATTTAAATTAAAATCCTACTAATGTTAAATACTAAAAGTCTTGTTAGATTCAAAAATCAATTAAAAATTTCTCTCCATTTTCCCTCCAATGGGACTAAATGTAATTAAAATTTTAGATCATCATGTTTCTTAATAATTTTTGTATTTTATGATATAAATATTTTAAGTTACGCTATTTAAAATATGGAATTTTTTACTCAGTCTGGAAAATTTTTCATATTTGTTGACATTAATTATCATTTATATCGTGGCACGTTATCCCTAATTGGGTCATTTATTACGTTTACATACGTTTATAAATTGAACATAATTGTGTTATCAAGTTAATTTTAAAATATTAATAAGATTAAAATTATTATCGAATAAATAACTTTCTTTTTCACTTAAAGTTCTTTAGATAACTTAAACTTTTTTATTATACTAATTGATAACATTTTAATACTTAAGATATTCCTTATCAAACTTATTCTAAAAATAGAATAAAAATATGAAAAAAAAGTGACTGCCTAGCGAGTGTTAAAACCAATTAAGCAATAAAACACGTAAGATATATAAGTAGCCACTTGTGGTAGATACTCTACACAGTTCAATATTGTTAAAATTTTTCCATTAAAGATGGAAAATTTTGTTCATTAATAACTATCTGGTTTTAACGCTTATATTTACGAGAGGTGTGAAAGGGTGAAGAGGATGGTCGAGACTTTGATGATAACATTTTAGTGTAATATATTTGGTTTTCCTAGCAATTTGGTTTTCCTATTTAAAAAAAAACAATCTGTGTAACGTAAATGTTTAATTAAGTTTAATAATTTAATTTTTCTCTTGGGGTAAGGATGGTGGAAATCATCGCAAAGTTGCGCAACCACAGTTATGTGTGACTTTAAAACACTTAAAATACCCGTCCTGTTTTAAAATATACAAACTAGTCTAACTATCTGGCTTAAACGCTTAGACTAGTCTAACTAGTCTAAGTGATCCGAATTTATCGCTAATTCGACTGACCTAGTTGGCATTAGAAGGTATTAGGAGTTTTGACGCTGGAGCGGGCCTTAGTTTTTATTGCATATTTTTTAATTTGATCGCTAACATTAGGAATCCTTAGATCCCTATGTAAGTCAGAATTTCGTACATACCAGGGACCATTTACCATGTTACGTAGCACTTTGCTTTGAAATGCTTGAATTCTCTGAATATGTGTTCGTTTGGCACAGCCTCAAAGTTGTAGGCCGTGACAAAATTTTGTACTCTATTGACAAGTTTAATAATAAAACTATGTTTAATCAAGTGTCTATAATGTATATTTTTATACCTTCTAAAAGATATATACCTCTGGCAAGCCTGTTTTAATATAAATAAAAAATTTTTAAAAACTTTTTTGCGTAAAAATCACATATTCTCAGAACAAAAATGTAAAAATTAACTTATGTCAGGGTTACAAAAATATTTTTGTAACTTGTTAAAATTCTTATTCTTTAAATACTACATAAATACTTATGTATGCTCATAAGTACTTATATCACATAAATATATTATGTGTACGTGCCTGTCAGATATTTAACTAAATAGAATTCAGAAAATAAGTGAAAACATAAAATTCACATACCATAAAAATCATTCAAATGAAATATTCTTGGCTCGTCTTTAAAAAAAAAATGATTTTCACTTAAAACATTTTTAAAATAAACGTTCTATATAAGATGACTGAAGAGTTTTGTTTTTATTTTAATTTGCATTAAAATAGTATTTATGCATAAATGTTTATAAAATTTTTTATTTAAAAATATATTTTAAAATTCTATGCTTTTTACCATAAATTTAAAATTTGTATAAAAAATGTCAAAAGTAAATGACACACTTCATATTGCTATTAACCTAAGAGTAAAAAAAAATAAAAGTCCATTATTTTGAATTCTTAGTTTTTGATTTTTGCTTGAGATGTAATTTTTCAAAAAACTAATTCAACCATAATTTGGGTCGTTATGGTGTTCAAGGAAATTTCAATATATGTATTTATATTAATGAGTTTATTTATTAATTTTAAATAGGTTATGTTAAAAAAATTTTAAACTTCTCAAATGACAGATAGTTTTAAAATGACAATTAATTTGACAATTTATCTCCTCCGGAACGAAAAATTAGCGTTCCATTTATAAACTACTTCTAAGTCCTCTCCAAGTACTCTTTTTGAGTATAATACCAGAATAGAGAATCATGTATGAACTTATTCTTACATGATGCTATAATATTGTTTACCACCACATAATCCCATAACTCTGACTGCACACAGAGAATAATCTTTAATTTAATTAATTTAAATACTTAATATAAGATTCGTTATCAAACAAATCTGTATTAATTAAAAGTTTAAATTCTTATTAAAACTCTTTATTTTTTCGGGCTTAATAAAATATACGTTATGTAAAACATAAATAATATTTAATAAAATATAAAATTGTTATATCAAACATATATACATATATATACATATTTATAATAAGAACAAATTTTTTTGTAGAAAAAAAATTACACATGCGTTTAATATTCACTGCACGATATTTCCCCATTTTTCTTTTTAAAAATGAAAAATTGTTACGGAAATGAAAATTTCATTAAACCAAACAATACATAAATATTTGAAATTAAAAATATTTTTAGAATACATGTAATTTTAAAATTAGAAATTGCAACGTATTTTATTTTTTTTTCATTTAAACTCATAAATATTTTTACTCTAAGCAAAATTTATATTTTCTTTTATTTTTTTTTGGGCTTTTTTGTTATGTAATAATATAATATGAATTTAATTTAAAAGTACTTATGTACTCTTAGCTTTTAAACTTTGTCTTGAGCATCATAAGAAGTGATTGATTGGTTAGAGTCTTAAGAATGAAGGTTGGAATTTAAATTGATTTAAATGCATTGACATGTGAAAGGAAAAGGGAACGGTTTGTATTAAAGTTATTTAAGTACAATATATTTCGCTACTGAAATAACTTTAATTATCTAGTAGTTATATATTTTGAAAATCAAATTTGGTCTCAATGTGCTAAAACCAAGCAATTACCGACCCACATTACATTCTCCACATATGACATATCTTGATATCTGAGATTTTTAAATAACTTTCAATTTTAGTACATTTGCATTATTAGTACAATTGTATTTATTCAAAACTTATTGTGAATTGTTACTTATTAATCAAATAAATATAATATAATATTGTGAATATCAAATTGACATAAGTGTCAAAATATAAAAAAAAAAAATGATTAGAATAATTTGAGCGCGTAGTAAAATAATCTTTCATAAAATGCAATGTAAGTACATATTTTTAATTTCAACTTAATTTTTTTTTTGATATTAATGCAGTAGTAAGCATAAATGCATTTATTAATTAATATACATGTATGCATAATTATACATATATGTATGTATTTAAATGCAAATAATACGAATTACGATAAATAAAATTATATAGATACTCGTATATCATATTAAGAACTCGTTTTTATGGGTAATGAAATTACAAGATTAATGTTTTATTTAAGAGCGATGAAATTGAATAAAAAAAATATAAAAAAACGCTTACTTATTAAGTTTAAAAATGCATGTGTAAGTGAAATTTGTTTTGTTTTGTATTCAGTATTGTACTATTTTGTTGCATTGCATTGGTGTCATCAATTTTTTTATTGCTTCAATATGTCGTTTTTTTTTCACTTAAAGCATTTTTTGCTGTTTTTTTTAATTTTTGTCAGACTTTGCCCGATTTCATTTTTGCTTGTTTTGTTTTTTTTTTTTTTTATTATTTTAATTTTACTTTCTTAATCAGAATGTCATAATCAAAGTCGAATTTTATTTATGCTTGATTGCATTTTAAATACACATATAAGTATGTATGGATATTTAAGTAAAGTATTATTGAATTTTATTTTTATTTACATGTGGAAATCATATGGAAATATTTTATAAATAAGTATATAAAGTAATTTATTGAACTTTTATATTAATTGAAATGCAATTAAAGAAATAAAAAAAAAAAAATAAATGGAGTTTTTAATTGGAAAAGCTTAATTTGTAATTGAATTTGTAAATTTTGATTTAATAATTTATAGATAGGTACATATACGTATAGGTATTTAAAATATGTACATTTTTTAATAACCATTTTTAATAGTAAAATGCCTGATAGTAGTTTGTTATAATTTTTTAAAATTATAGCTTTTAATGACTTAAATTACCTAGATTTATAGGGTGTTATAAGTTTGAGCCTCAATAGCTTTTATAGCTTTTAGTAGTTGGCTTATTAGCTACTTTCTCATATTTTAAGAATGCAATATAAATGAGGGCCACATCTAATACCACGTTCACAAACTATTAATATTGTAATATGATGTTAATAATGAATATGAAGTGTATAATGTTCGTAATATGCTATACATTTTTCAAAAATTTCCTGTCAAACATTATCCACTACGGAAGTTAATATTCTCAATATACACATATTATTACGACTTTCGTCCCTGCAATTTTCGATTATTTACAAAAATTTTATTCAACCCTTGCTTTGTTTTTATATTTTAAAATTAAACTGTCAACATTTTCAGTTAAAAATTTTTTTTCAGTTGACGAATTTATAAAGATGGAAAAACAAAAACGCAAGCAGTACAAAAAAAAATTTGCGTGGAAGTAGGATTCAATTTTGAGAACATACCTAGTTCGTCAAAACTTTCAAAATCCATTCTTAAATTATTTTTAAAAAAGAAGTTTCCATTAGCATACAGGTCTTTTTCGAAAAACGTACTAGTCCTAATCTGAAATTAAAAATTACATTTATTATTTTGGTAAAATTAAAAGAGAGATTAGTGATTACCTTTTTCCAAATTATTTTCTGTTTTTTATTTAATTTTCCAATCGTTCGATTGATCATCAATCAGTTTGCAAATAATTTATTAAAGAAAACTTTTCTTTGTAATAAAATTCTGCGTCTTCTTAATAGAAAACGTTTCTTTTTAGAATTACTATCTAATAATAATATAAGTATTTTTTGAAAATTCGTCATTCTCTTATTTGTTTTTAGCACATTTTCAAAAAATTTTGTAAAAATGTGCCTATATAGCTTCACTCTGTCCGTCCGTCCGTCCGTCCGTATGTTTACAAAAACTTTTACACCGTTTGAAATAGAGAAAAGAAATTTTAACCATGGGTAGTTTTTGCAAAAAAAATAATTTCGTAGAAGAATTTTTTTCTGTAGCCCCACCTGTTACGGGGCTACAGCCCCCCAAAGTTGGAAAAAGCCCTATATTTAAATTGTTATAACAAGAGTTCTGTTACATATATTTTCAATCTGAAAGCGGCAAATGATAGCTGGTTTCATAAGCTTTATAAATTTTTACAAGGCAAATGTGTAGGGTTGCCATACGGTACTAAAATTTAACATTACGCAAAACTCAATTTTCGCAAAATTTTTGGCCACACATATCTTCTGAACGGTTCAAGCTAGGGTTTTGAAATTTTGGGAGAAGTTAGATACTCAGAAATTAGTAGGAGTTGGTTAACAAAATTTTTTTGTCAAGCCCCCTATTTAGGAGCTATAAGGGCTCGAAAATTGAAATTTTGCTATTTTTAAACACCTGTAACTTGAATACCTGTCCAAATTTTTTTTAGTGATATACAAAATTTAAAGCCCTATAATTATATTTCAACATGTGTCAAAGGTTTTTCTTAATTTTGAAGGGTGACGAAGTTACAGCCCCTGAAAATTCCAAAAAAGCCCTATATTTAAATTGATATAACAAGGTTTCTGTTAAGTTTATTTTCAATCGAAAAACGGTATTAGAGAGCTGCTTTTATAGACTTTACAAAAATATATCGCTTAAATGTATAGGGTTGCCATACGGTACTAAAATTTACCATTATATAAAACTCAATTTTTGCAAAATTTTTGGCCCCACATATCTCTTAAACGGTTTAAGATAGGGGCTTGAAATTTGGGGAGAAGTTAGATCCTCAAAAGTTAGTAGGAGTCGGTTAACAAAATTTTTTTTCAAGCCCCCTGTTTAGAAGCTATAAGGGCTCGAAAATTGAAATTTTGCTATTTTTAAGCACCTGTAACTTGAATACCTGTCCAATTTTTTTTTTATTAATATACAAAATTTAAAGGTCCAACATTATATTTTAACATATGTTAAAGGTTTTTCTTAAACTTAAAAGGGGTTCCTTAAATTGAAGAAAGTGTCTCTCAGTTTTACCCATTTTTGCTTAGATAATAAAATTCTAAGTAAAATTTCAAATTTTTGTGTAATTCACAATTTAATTCCTAGAACCTAAAAAATATAGATTCTTGAGAAATTTGGCAACCTTCCCCATTGAAGGGCTATAACAACTTTTGTAAATTTTATAAGTCAGTAGTAACTATTTCCAAGTAAATATTTCCAAAGCTAAACTCAGTATGTAATACAATATAATTTTGAAAATGTGCTTTTTTAAAAACCCTTGGTTTTTTTTCATCACTTGTTTTAATTCACTTGAGTATAAAAAGTAAAAACACTTGAAATCACTATTAACACTTCTTTACAGTTGTACAGTTATTTCAGGAATGATGGCGTTTATTTTATTTTATTTTTATGAATAGCTATTTCAGGTATAAATAAAATTACCTTTTGAAAATATTAAAGAAAAAAGTAAACTCTAATAAAAAATATTATTTCACAGGTATAGAAACGAGTCAAAAATTAGGTTCGCAAAAGTGTTTCTAAAATGGCATTTGTTTACGTTTTTGAAGTCAGCTGATTATAAATATGTCAAATATTATTGAACTAATATCCCAAAATCGATTGTAACCGTTTGACATTTAATGTAATATTCTAGTTAATATTCTAGTTAATATCAGAGTTTGTGAACAAGCTATAAGAGAGAATGGCACATAAAATGTCATGAATGAAATTTGTTCAATCTTTGGGATACGATTTAATATTCACTAATTATATTTTTAACTTAAATAGTTTTAGATTATTCTTTGTTTCACATGAACTTTGAAGTTTAAACTATAATAAAGTTGTAATATTAAATAAAATTTAAAGTTTCCATGTTAAATAAAAATTTATTTAAAAATTAATGTTATGTTAGGGGGTCATCGGAATTTGTATTTACAATGTTGCGAATACAAAGTGTCATGATCGGAATTGAAAAGTGTGAAAATCGGATTGAAAGTTTTTTTATGCATTTCCGATGTCACCCTTATTTGCTCTTGGCTTAAATAAGAGCTCTTCTTGCTCAGATTATGAATATCTTTTCTTGAAGGTATAGGTACTAAAGACTCTAAAGTAGGAAGTCTCAAAAGCTAACATTGAATTTATATTATGTTCTAATATAAAGATATGCTTAAAAAGAGCCTAAACAGCACAAAGGTAGTATAATATAGTAAAAACTTATTATTATACAAATAAATCTGGTTCATATTTTTAAATATCAAATTCTTGAAATTCTTTTACCAATTCCCTTCACAATTGTACCCCAACTTCAAAGTCGTAGGCAAGTTAAAAATAATTATAGCAATACATATTTAATTTTTTATACCTACTGATTAAAATTAATAATTAACTTTTCAAATTTTTTAAAATTAACACAAAAGATTTTCCATGCATTTTCCATAACATTAAATCAAATTTTCCATATCAAAAACTTGTAAAATAATTTTTGAAAATTTTCATAATTTATTTAAAAAAAAAACGGTTCTTTTGCATTGAAAAAGTTATTTATTTAAATTAAAATTTTATATACCTACCTACAGTAAAAAAAATATTTCTCCTAATTATAATTTTATGCAAAAGAAATGTTTTCTTTTTTTTTTCAATTTACCTTTTTATTTTTTTCTTTTTTAATTAAATACACACAATAAGTTCAACGATACCCCATGCAACATAATTAGAATTTTTTTATGCAATTTTTTGTTTTTTTATTTTAATTTTCTCTTTAAAAAAAAATTTCTTTATTGTGCAAAAAAAAAAAAAACTGAATGCAAAAAAAAACCACAACAAAAATGTATTTTTGTAATATTTAAAAAATTGCATAAGCGTATATCCTTAAATAACTCAAAAAAATATATAAATATACAATTTTATTATATATGTATATCTACTGTATTTTTACAGTTGTATATATATATCTGTATTTAAAATAATTAAAATATTTTGGAAGTTTTCCAAAAAATTTTAGAAATAAAAATATTTAAAAGAAAGAAAGAAACATTTAAGTACTTTGTGTACACACGTACAAAAAAACAAACAAACTCTATTATATTAATTCATGAGACTTTTTTATTTTGATTCTACTGTTGTTGGCAGTAGATGTGTAATGAATATTAAATACCTAAATAAGTACGTATATATATAACTACATATGAATGCACACTTCTGTTTACATTTTATTAAATCAAGGTAAAATATATAATATAAAATCGAATTGTATATAAAAGCACATATTAACATATATATATATTATTATGTTAGTATATAAACACATATTTGAGTATCATAAATATTTTTAAGAAAACGTGTGTATGCATATAAAATAATAAATGAACATTTGGTATTTTGACATGCAATAATGCTTGATATGAAAATTGTTTATGTCAAATGAAAATAAATGAATTTTAAAATTAAAAATAAGGGAGCGCCACTAAATCCCAAAAAAAAAAAATTCCAAATGCCAAAATCCCAAATTCCAAAATCCCTAAACTTCAAAATCCCAAATTACAAAATCCCCAAACTTCAAAATCCCAAAATGCAAAATCACAAGTTAGTTATATTAAATCAAGGATATATAAATTTTCCAGAATATTTGTTCATGCGATATTCCCTTCCTACCTCCCATTATATTAAAGGCTTTGTTGCTGCCTTATTATTTATGAAAAAGAATTACAAGGATTTCAGAGTAGGGTACAAAATCAGGGTTCCTATAACTTGTTTAGCGTGTTCCACTAGAAAAATATCTTAAGAGGATTTTTATAGTTTTTTACTAAATTGGGGTTATTCCCTTTTTCCAGAATATTTATATGTATATTGGGATTCTGAATTAGGAGGGGTTTTAGAGTTTGATTCAAAATTAGGGTTATTCACCTTCTACAGAAGGTTTATATGTATATGCGAGATTCTGAATTAGGAAGGAGTAAGGAACAAATTATGATAACGATAGTGATTTAGGATATTGGTATGTGGGGTTTTGGAATTTTGGGGTTTCGTGATCACCCCAAAAAAAATTTAAATATGTGCTATTGTGTGTTTAAATTTTTATATCTGTACTGTTTTTGTATTAATATAACACTTTGGGGGGCCCAATCTTAAGGTGATTAAGTACAAATATTGAATCTGTTGAAATTTTCTAATTGTTTGATTACTTTCTAATTGTTCAATAAGAATGGAAGTGTTCGTGGGAAAGGTGGGACAAGGAGGCAGGCTTATAGAAAGATTTACTGGGATTAGAAAATTGTTATCAGAATATAATAATTATTGCGTACAAGACAAAGCTAGACTTACATAAAGAGTAAATTATATTTTAATCAATATTATTCTACTTAAGTTTAATATTTATAATTTAATCATAGAATTGTAAGTTATAAATGTAAATGTTTAGTATTTATTCCAATACTTGGATATCTGTGAGTTATAAAAATAAATTAAATTAATTAATATTTATTCATTCACTTTATAGGTCAATACCGGTTAAATTTTAGATCTAGATTAGAGGCGGTTAGATTTTAAACACTCCTTTTTGTCAATTCCATACTGCATTAGATTTCAATTCTAAATGATAATAATAAAGCTTGCTGTCTACATGATAAATTATCCAATATATAATTAATTAATAAATATAAATTTTCAAATAATTCAGCAGTCGAATTTTTTAATTCAGGAGTATATTGAATTTTAAATAAATTGTATTGTGATAGGCTCAAGTTACAAAAACCATTAAACAAGGGATATTTTTATTTCAGCTTTATACAGGATCTAATTATATTTTAATTTTGTTCCAGAATAAATGATAGAACCCTTTGATAGATGATAGTGAAAAAAAATTTGACAACTTAAACTAAGTCAGACATAGTTTTTAATAGCATTCATTTCATTAAGAGCAACTAAAGTTTGCATACAGAACAAACAAAACCTAAATAATGACTAAATAGGAGAAGATACCTATAAGAATTTTCCAGCATAATTTTCTATTATTTTTCAAGATTAAACCTTAAATTAAAAATTTAAATTTCTCAAATAATACAATTACAATCATAATCTAAATCCCCAAATAATTTTTCAGAAAATTTCAGTATTAAAATTCTACTAATCACAGTGGGAGAACATTAATATGCATTTCATTTTAGAATTGTTTTAAGTTGAAAAATGAGAACTTCCAAGTGAAAATATTTGGTAAAATTCTTAAAAAAAACCATTAAATTTAAAAGCACAAACCCAAAAAATTTCAAAAAATTTCTTAATTATTATTATTTTACCTTGAAAAAAAAGGTGAACATTTTTTTTGAGAATTACGAGAATTAAGACAAAAAATTAAAAACCGTAACCAAAAAAAAGTACCAAGTAAAAAAATATCATTTTTGGATTGATTGGCAATTCTTAAAATACTTATTTTAATTTCCCTAGTTTTTTACCTCATTTTCAATTAAGTTTGATTTGTTGGCGCCAAAAAAAAAACTTGTATCTATTTAATAATATTGTTCACAAAATCACTTTTTGAAAATATTTTGAAATAAAAACAAAAATCCATTTTAAATTTTTCACATTTTCTAAATTTGGCCAAAAAATAAAAATAAAAGAAAAATAAGCCAAAAAAAGAGTTAAAATAAAATGGCGTCAAATAAATTTTGTGAGAAAGAAACAGAACACAAATGTGTTAAAAATTTAAAATTAAATAGAATTATTTATATGTACGTACATGTATATTTAAAAATGACAAAAGAATTTAAAAAAAAAAAAAAAAAGTGAAAAAATTCATATATAAAAATAAAATTTATTAGGAAAATTTAATGAATTTTCAAAATATTTAATTTTTTGTTTTGGGTTGAACTTGTAGAAATTTACAAAAAAAAATTTTTATGAATTTTAATTTAACGTGAAAATATTTACAAATTTATTTTCCGTAGTCAACTTAATTTTTTTTTGTTTTTTCCAAAAAAAAATTCTTTACGAAATTTTTAATTATCAGATTTTATTTTGTGTAATAATATTTAATTAAATTTAATTACTTTTGAATTTTTAAAAAAATATAATTAATTTTAAATTTGTATATTATTTCCCTTGAAATATTTTAATTGCAAGTAATGGCTTTTTATTATTATATAGAACTTTATGAGTTGATATATCTGTTAATCGATTTGTATACTATTTCTATGTTATACAGTAATATTTCGATAATTCGAATATCCAATAACCCGAATAACCATTTATTTCCGAATTGATCCGAATTAATTGCAGCTTGGAGATTTTGTAATCCGAATTATGCTCAAAATTACAATATGTTCATTGTTTTTATATTTTCGTATGAACTTTAACTCTTTATGACAAATTATTTTTAATTTTAGAGAATTTTCGGGCCAAAGAAATACTTGCTAGACAGGTATCCACCAATCCCAATTTCACGTTAATCCGAATAGGGTTATGCAATCAATTATTCGGATTATCGAAATATTACTGTATACTTTTCTCTTAAGTAGAATTTGATTATGATTGACTATGATTAAAAATACATACAATATAACATGTAAAGCCTATTTTAGCTTTCGACTAATGGTTATAAGATGTATGGGGCCTATAAGATATCTAGGGTTATCTACCAAATTTACAATAAAAATTTCAAAAAATTTATTACTTATACCAAAACCAATTTATTAAAATTGTAGGTTAAATAGGCCCAAGCCCTTCCATTTGTATTATACACTTTATTTTCGTAGCATTTAAAAATTCAAAATGCTACTGATGTATTTTATGTTTTATTAATTTTAAAATGCAGTAAAGTTTGAAATATGAAACATATAACATATATTTTATGTTTTATACTTTGTATAACTGAATAATTTTTAAAAGTATTGGATTGACCATGTCAAATTTAGGATATAACACGCTCGAACAAAATTTCTTCCAGTTTAAAAATAAGCAAAATTTATAAAACATTTTAACCCAAAAGTCGGAATTGACATATATATGACTTCTACTCAAACTTCTCCATCAAACTGAGTCAACATCAATAGCAAAGATGGTATTTAATTATATAGAACTGAAAAGGTAAAACTTTCAATATTTAAATCTATTTATTTAGATCTTAGGTCTATCCACTAACTAATAGTTGACCAAATTAGCTCAAAAGTCTATCCTAAACAAAAATATATAAACTTTTCCAAATCTGTATGACAAGACTTAAAAATAAATAAATTGAATCAATCTATCCATATACGACTCTTAAAAATATATTAGATTTAAATTAGCGTTAGTTTAAAATATTTAAATTTTTTACAGTTCTCAATTAAATATATTTAAATAACATAAAAACATATTTTAAAAGAATTATTTTAATTTAAGCTTTATAACTCACATATATCAAATTTTTCTAAATCAAATACAATTCGGTTAATATTAATTAAGCCTTATGTATAATCCGAAGGATTCAAAAACAGCCTCTAATTGAATAGATCCAAATTCATAAAAAATAATTTTCATTCAATCTTATAACTCACATATATCAAATTTTTCTAAATCAAGTACAATTCTGTTAATATTAATTAATTTTTATGTAAAATCTGTAAGATTCGAAAACGGTTTCTAATTGAAATGATCCAAATCGTAAAAAAGCAATTTTCACTCATTCTTTAAGTCTTATGTATAATCCGAAGTATTCGAAAACAGCCTCTAATTTAAAAGATCCAAATCGTAAAAAAACATTTTTCACTCATTCTTATAACTCACATATATCAAGTTATACTTTTTAAGATCCAATTCTGTTAATAATAATTAAGTCTTATGTATAATCCGAAAGATTCGAAAACGGTTTCTAATTGAAATGATCCAAATCATGAATATGATTTAAATCAATGAATTATGCAATTAAACTATTACTATTAAAAATATTGTCAAAAGCGCTATAATATAATAATTGTTATTAGATAGAATAATAATTTTATATGTCAACTGATCACAATATTCATGATAGCAAAGTAGGCCATTATGAACTTGAATTTAAAATAGAAAACTAAAATTAAAAATTCTTTATTTTAAAACTATAGAAATAGGGTACTGAATATCTAATTAATTTATTTGAATAACAAATTAAATTAATTTCTAAACTGTGTCGAATTTTTGAATTTCTTTTTGTCTGGAAAATATCATTTTAATTTTTAAAGTTAAATTAAAACCATCACTTGAATTTGGGTCAAAATTTTATTCTGAATTAGTTAACAAAGAACTGTATTTTATTATTCATATTTTTGCAATCATGCGATTCTGATCTTATCCAATTGTTTTTTTTTTTTTTTGCTAATCTATATAAGATACTTATAGTGTTTGTATTTTAGATTTATAAGCCAATGCATGCATGTGGGTACCAATTACATAAATATCTGTATAACTATAGTATATTTGAATAAATTAAATAAATATAAAAAAAATTTTTTAAAAAGGCATAAAAAAATATACATATATATATATATAAAAAAAAATTTCCTTTCATTTTCATTAAATAAAACAGATGAAAAACAATTTAAAATATTTAATTTTCATTCTTTTATATAAATATATTTGCATACATTTATAAATTTTTTTTTTCATATTTCGCCAACAAATAAAATAAAAAAATTTTTATTAAAAAAAAAAATTAAATTAAAATAAAAAAATCTAAAGATATTTAAAATACAAAATAGTATACTAAAAATAAATAAATAAATTTATGACTATAGGTCATTGGGTTATTAAGAGAAAAATGTATTCAATAAATATAAAATTATATAAAAAAAAAAAAATACATATATGTATATATACAATATAAATAATATATTCGCGAGTATTTTTAAAATATCCCCTTATTTATTGGTTACTTTGTATATAAAAACTATATTTAAACATATTTAATTTAATTAAGTATTTATTTTGTATTATTTAATTTATATTTATAAGCATATAAAGATTTTATGAGATGTACAGAGGGTCTGAATTGCATTAAATCAAGCCATGTTGGTTTTCATAAGTGTATTTTTATATACGTACATATATATAACAAAACTCAGATATTTTTTTTGTTAGAAAAGTATGGCTTTTGTTAATTTGGCAACTGATCCCAATATATTGTACGACTATTTGTTGTACGATTATAAATGGATGACAAAACATAAACCATTAGCTATCAAAGTAGCAGAGAAGTAGAAACGTTTCAAAAGTCCCGGGTTCGGATCCCAGAGAAATTAAAAAACCTTTTCTGGTTTTTCACTCGACTTCATTCGCCATTGGGTTCAAATTAATGGCTTAATCAATAATTAATAATTATACATATCTTTAATAAAAATACATTAATATAACAATATAAATAAATGCAAAATATAAACAAATAATTTAATTCAATAATATAACTCACAGATATAGAATACCATATAACTCAAATACAAAATTTTAAAATATAATCAAAAATAGAATTGTATCTATTGATAGTTTGAGACGTTTCTACATGTTATAAGGCCTAGTATGTGGAATTCATTAAGATCAATTCTAATAACACGAATATAATATGACCATCTGTTCCAACATGTACCAATGGTATAGACAGGCTATAATTAACCTAACAGTTTAAACAGTTAGCGCTTAAAAAAAAAATGTTTAGGGTGCGCTCATTGTGCATTTTATTTTAATTATTTCATGGTAACCAATTAAGTCATTTATTGATTCCAGGATACTTTTCTGGAATAATGGAAATAACTCCATATTTGTTCAAATACAAGATTCGATCATAATAATTTTCTCCACGTGGGGATTTTTAGCTTAAAAATGCTAAAGAATCAAAGTACCATATTATATTTTTAAATTCTTAATAATAACAATTAAATACTTATGAGATTTATTTAAAAAAAAAAAATAATTCTAAAGAATAAATTTTCCTTAATCTTAATTCTAATCTTTGTGGTAACTATTATATTAATCTTCGAAAATCATTTTCGAATATTAATTAACAGGAAATGATAATAAATTAAATTTCAAATTATTTTGAATTTCTTATTTATATTTAATAATTCGCAGAACTGAATGACATATCCTGTGTTTTGTTACTGATTTACTTATATATATATATTTATTTGCTTTTATTATATATTATTTTATTTTTTAATTTATTTTTTTAAATATTAAAATTTTTTTATTAATTTTTTTCATTTTAATATCCAATTATAATATTGAATTCAGTCTTTAAACACGTGTATAAAATTTATTTAATATATTTTTTAATTTTCTTTTGAATTTATATACATATATATTAAATTTTTGTACAAAAGGATATTTTATATAATAAACACATACATAAATAAATGTAACTGTAGATACAATTATATAGAAAAAAAACTTTTAGATAATATCTTAAAATTTTTATATGATTTTAAAATTTTTTATTAAATTACAGTTTTTTGAACCTTTTTTTGTGTCATGGTGGGTTTTCAATGTCATCATAAAAATTTAATTTAAATTTTTTTTTAAATTTTTGAATAAAAAGGAACATGCTGAATTGTATTTTGATTATGAATTATTCAAATTTGAAGACTTTTTTTTTTGTCTTAATGTTTTTGGGAGTTTATTAAAAAACAAAACATCTTAAAAAAATTGCGTTTCATTTATTTCTTAGAAAAGAGCTTTAATATCAAAATTGTTAATCATGTCTGACAGATTGAGGCATTATAGACGGGATACGACTTTTTTTTGTGAATTTATAAAAAAGAACCAAGTTGTAGTTGAAGGACAAAATATTATATTTTTATTTGCAGTATTGGCAAAAATTTTAAACTTAAGTTAAAGGTGGGTTTTCCTTTACACTCATAAGTAGGACTAGTTAGAAGGGGAAGATACAAAAGATATTAAATGTATAGGTACAGTAAGTTGGAAATGAAACTACAAAGCTTCGACCCGAATTTTTCCAAATTGTTGAATGGGATTTAACTGACATAAAAGACCTTATGATGTGGAAGTATCCTAAAAGTTCTAACAACAAATAAGTCTCCATACCCCTTAATCAGTTGTGAACTATCTACGAATTTCTCAATCTGCTTCGGTGAGAATTGTTTGCGAGGAAGCATACTTAATCTAAGTTCATTTTAGAGTCCTTTGACAGAATTCGACGTGTTTCCAAAAAAAAAACCTAACTTTTAAATTAAGGAAATTGGCTAACATTTTGACAAACATCCATTAGATATCCAATGTCCATTAGACGTAAAATTATGGTTTTGTATACTGTCCAGATAATTGGAAGAAGTATTCCTTGTTATACAAAGTTCGAACTAACAACATTAGACATTTCTGAGATTTTTCGGCATCTCTTTTACTTAATATTATACGTCTTAAAAAATAATTTAATTCTAAACTTTTTTAAAAATGTCTGGAAAAGTTTTTGTTTTAAATTTAATCAAATTAAATTTGAAAATTTATAAAGTTTGTTCAGAACTTTTAAAAAATTAATTAAAATATAACCAGAAAGTTTAAATCAAAGAATTTTCTTCCTTCTTTGATTTTCTTTGAATATTAAATAAGGAAATACTTAAGTAAAGTATATATACTTATATACTTTTAAATATAATTATTTTAAGTTTTAAATATAATAATTTATTAAATTTTCAGGAAAATCTTATTTTACTGTTTTAAATTAAATTTTATTACTCTGGGATGAGAATTTTTCTGATATTTTCTAAATTATATGTATTTAATACAGTGATGACCGATCTCATCAGTATTTTTAGAGTAAGTTCTAGGAACTCAATTGAGCTCAATTTTGTAGTTTAGAAAGTATAAAATCTCTCGAAAAGTTAAGCTCTTGTTAAAATCCGGATTTCAAAAAATATCAAATGGCAAAAAATTGCAGCGTGTTTGGCTACTTCGAAGCTTTTTTACCAATTTAGGGGACCAGATAATAAGTATTCGATTCTCTTGCCATAAGTATGCTTAAATTTTTTTATGTACTTATACGATTATTAATTCAAAACAAAATTTAATTAGCAGATAAAATAGCTAATATTATTTTTTGAATAGTACTAAGTTGAAACAACTTGAATACACTGAAAAACCTGGGGTCGTTGTCTATATTATATTTTTTTTTTATGGGGTATTTGAAAAATATGTTGGGGTAGTTAAAATATAAACTAACCTTGCTGATTATTAATTATAAACTCACGAATCATAACGAAACCAAAGGACATACCGTTCAAATTCAAGGGTGATTGTATTTTGAATTATTTTAATATTTCAAATGTTTTGAATCTTTAATTTATTTATTTTTTTTGTAATTTAAATCAATTAAAAATTTTATTAATATTTGGAATACAAAAGAATAAAGAATTTTTCAATAAATATAAAAAAAAATAAATTTAATAGAAAATCAATAAAATAAATTAAAAAAGTAAAAATAATATAATAATATTATGTATTATGATAAGAATTAATTAATATTAATTTTAAATATTTTGAAATATTTTGGTTATATTACAAATTTTTATTTTCAAAATAATATTAAATATTTTATTTGACTTAAATTTTATTTATTTATCTTTACATTCATATATATATATATATATATATAATGATACATTTTATATATTACAATTATATATAAATATTTATAAAATAACAATTTACATTTAAATACATATGCGATATAATAAAAGAATTTAGTTATGCTTAAACATTAATTTATACAAAACATATTATAATATATATTTTTATTATTATTTATTTATAAATTCAATATTTTTATTTAATAAAAAATAGTAAATATTTATATATTATATATTGATTAATATTTTTACATAAAATAATATATTTTATGTATCATATTTTAATTATAAATATTTAATATTATGTCATCAAATCCAATCCTATATTTAAGCTATACAAAAAACATTAATTCATATCTTAAATAAAAACTTGCCGTTCAAATGTCAAGGTATTTGACATTTTATATTTAATATGTGTGCACTCATATTTATATAATTATGTACTATAATAATGCCAGATGTAAATTTTATTTTTAAAGTACTTATCATAATAACTAAAAAAAAATTATTTTGAAGATACGAGTACTTATATGAGGAGTTTTTCAATATTTGATTTATTTAAATAATGTATTGATTCTTATTCTTCTATTGAAATTGAAGATCTCATTTAGTATTTTACATTCATTCTAGTAATTGCGGGTTACCATTTTGTTAAAAACAATTGATAATAATATAAAAATTGAATTTAACTTTATATAAATAAATTTCAATGACAAATTAGTAAATGGGAATATATTTGACTTTATAAATTCAATTAAGCATGCAATCGTTCTTAAAGAGTACTATCTACATATATGATTACTTTTAATACTAAATTATTACATATTTTATGAACTAATATAGACATAAAACAATTCTTAGAATAATGCAAAAATGATTACTATGAATACTACAGTGCTTCCATGCATCCTTTTAGACAATGCTTACTAAATAATTACTATATGAATACAAAATAATTACTTAATTATTATTTAATCAAATATGAATAAACAAATTTAATATGAATTTAAAGAATTACTAAACGATTACTATGTATCAACATGTACTTGATTATTAATTATAATATTTTTATATATATATATGAAAAGATTACTAAACGATTACTGCGTTAATATATTAATATGAGTATGAAATGCTTACTAAATTATTAATAAATGTCAAAATGTTTTTAATATGTATATATATTTTTTTTAAAATACTTTAAACAAATACTTCAAATTTTAATTACTTAATATTTGAGAAGTACTCATATAGGGTTTGTACTTACATAAAGTCTTTATTGAAAAATTAAAAATTTAAATTTTGTACTAGTATTAATTAAGGTAATTATATAATTCCTTTTTTGTATTTATCTAATTCATCATTTGTATTCGCAACCATATATGACATTTAAGAAATACAATCTGGCAACCCTATTAAAATATATTCTCATATTTGTTCTCTTTTATTATTTTCTTTATTATTATTACTATATATTATTTATTTAATTCTTCATTTTATTTTACAATATTTTTTTCAAAAGTTTTGCTTTTATTTCAAATTTTATTTTTTTATATTTTATTTTTAATTAATATTTATTGAATGCTTCTTTTTTTTTTCATAAAATAAAAATATTTTAAATGCCTCAAACTTTAATGTAAAATAAAAAAATTAAATGTAATTTTTTATTCTTTTCATTTTTATTATTTAATATTTTTCATTTCATATTTCTGTTCTGTTTCTGTTCTGTGTTTTTTTTTCCAATAAATTATAAATATTTATTTTAGGTATATAACTCTTTAATATTTCTCTACTATTTCTATTCATTTTTTTTTTCCACTTTTCCCCTCTTTTACTTTTTTGTTTTTTTTTTTGTTTTGTTTGTGTATTTAATATGTTTGTACATTAATTTTTATATTAAAATATTTTTATAGTCATTTTATAGACAGACATTATGAGTCTGACCATTAAATAACATAAATAAAAATAATAAAAAAAAAAAATTATTATGAAAATATCATTTAATACCATAAAAACCACAGAAATAACAGACAAATAAAATTAATAAAATAAGAATTAATTGAAAGAGTGAATAAAACATAAAAATAATTACAAAAAAAAAAAACAAAAAAACATATCTAAAGATACAAAAAAAAAAAAACAAAATGAAAAAAAAAATAAATTATATTTCAAATTAAATTTTCTAAACTGGGCAGAAACTCTCATCATTATTATTAATGAAAAAATGAAAAAAAATGATAATGATCACATCCTAATCCACCCACTTATTCAAAATGAATTCAAAATTAAAAAAAAAATAAAAATAAAAACAAAAACAAACCAAAGAAACAACAAAAAAAAAAAAAAACTGATTTATGAGGTTAAATAGCAAAAATTTATTAAATTCATCACTTTAAAATGTATGTGAATGCAAAATAAAAATAAAAAACAAAATAAAAAAAAAATATGAAAGAAAGAGAAAAAAAATAATTTATGAAATAAATTAAACAAAGAAAATTAAAAAAAAAAAAAAAAAATTTGTTATTTACTCAGAAGTGAATTTAATTATAATACATATGTACATATATATTTAGGGAACATTTATTTAAAATGCATTTATTAATAGTTCTTGGTCAGATTTTATCTTCTATTAAATTAAATTTAAATTTAAGTAGAAAAAAAAAAAAAAAAATAGACAATTTTAATATTTCGTAATAAATTTTGTAATTAAATTAATATTTTTTATAATTACTTTAGTTATAGTGAATATTATTGTGAATACTATTGTGAATACTATTGTGAATAGGAGAAAGGGTTAATTCGTGTGTTATAATTTTAAATGGTTTAAATTAGGATGGAGTATATAAATAATATATTTGCATTTTTATACTAATTGCTTTTTGTAATTTAATTTAGTATATACATACCTATGTACTAGACCATCCAAATATTCGAGCTTTTCAACTATTCGAATATCAAATAGAAAAATCTTAAAATATTCGAGTAATCGAATACTCGAATAATTTATCAAAAGTATAAAGACATATTAACAAAAAGAAAAATAGTTATATTTTAATAAAGAAAAGCGTTTAGTTTTGAACTATATTATTATTTAAAACATTATTTTTTTTCTAAAAACATATATTTTAAAAATAAAATTGAATTAAATGTTTCATGATTTAAACTGGTTCGTCTTTTTGTTTTGATTGAGCCTGCTGTTGAGAATACTCTTTCAGAAGCTGTTGAAGTAGGCCGTATTGTTATAAGAGCATTATACAAAACGTCCAGCGTATCCGATCGTTTTTTGTAATTCAAATGATTTGTTAATTAGGGCCTAACCAACGCGTACGGTGTATAATTTCTGGAAATTTCTAGAAAATTTTGAAATTCATAGTTAGGTACGAATTTACATCTGAGCAATCGAAATACGCGACGTACTGGTACTTCGGATTTACAAAATGACAAAGCGAAAAATAAAAATAGAAACTTTAAAATAATACTAGTTCTATATAAAAATTCTTAGATTTGTTTTTTATTTCAGGGTTTATTTGTTTTTTCTTGTAAGAAGAGAGAAATTAACCGTACTTTTTTCAAAGCTTACTGTGATTTACATTTTTGAAATTATTCGAATATTTGGAAAAAATATTCGAATATCAAATAGTCAAAAAACATGCAAATATATTCGAATATCAAGTATTCGAATAGTTAAGTTGGATGGTCTACTATGTACTTAAGTGATAAACTAAGTAATAATTTAGTTATATGTAATTATATATTAATCAAATTTTCTTCAAGTACATGAGATACTTATACAAGTTGAACAATATGTTATTAAATATGTGATCCTTTATTTGTTTGTTTAAATGCTAACTGTTCAACTGTAAGGCTAAAAATCCAATCTATAGTATAGGTACATGTTGGAATACGGGGGACATGTTATATTCTTATTATTAAAATTCATCTTAATGAATTTCATATACAATTTGAGCATGAGTTAGTGCTAACCCTTTTAATATATGGAAACCTCGTAGATTTTCAATAGATACAATTCTATTTGTTATATATATATTACATTAATTTTTAAAATTTTTGTCTTTGAAAACTTTAAACTTATTTTTAAAGCACTTAGAATCTAGTTAGAGCAATTCTAGCTTTAATTCGTGTTCACTACTAAAATTTCATAATTTTCATGTAAAACCAAGTTTTTTTAAAAATTTGTATAATAATTTTTATTAGGATTATAAAATATTTCTATATCTGTGAGTTATATTATTAAATTATTTGTTTATAAGTATAGTTTGTAATGGTTTGTAATTTTAGTAATGCCATTAATTTTAACCCAACGGTTAATAGTAACTGAATCAAATTCGATAACTAGATAAAAATTTTTATATTTTTACTGGGAATAGAACCGGGGCTATCAGGTACATGGAAATTTTGATATATTGCCAATAATAATTTTTTCAAATATTTTTATTACGCTGTACTGGATATAAGTAAACTTAATCCAATAGAAATTTTTTTTACAAAGAAATTCTAGAAATGTTTTACATAGGACTATAATATTGTCAAAACAACTCCTAGTCCCATTAGATATATTTGTATTATAGAACCGTAAAGCTTATCTTTGAAATGATTTTTGAACCTCTCAATGATGTTATCGGTATAACTGATGCATCACAAAGCATGTTAATTTAAGCGCAAGTATGATTGTGTAGAGTTTTAAAATATCAAGAATTGGGGACCTAAACGAAAGTTTAGCCCAATTTTTATATCTTTCAATATTTTTCAAGTTTTATTTAATAAAAAAATGTACTGTGGTTTCTGCATAAGTTTATGCCAAAGTATTGTATATAACAGTATTACATAAGCGTTATATTTAAAATATTATTATTTATTAATATAAAAAAAAAATAAACTTTATTTCCCATTCAATTTATTTTAAGAGCTTTTGTATAAAATATTTAAATATAAATCATTATCACATACTTTAAATCAGTAATTCACATTCTAAAAATACAATTTGACTTAAGGACACATTTATTTTGTAATTCATAAAGTATATATATATATAATTTTAATTTTTGAAGTGTATATATATACAATCAATTTAATTTCCAATAGTTACATATGTATAATTATTTATGTATAGTTATTTTACATATTCAATTTTCAATTAAAAATTACCCACAAATATAAACTTTTATTTTGATTTTTAAAATTTTCCGCACGTTTTTTTTTTTTCTTCCAAGTAAAATTAAAAAAAATTTCGTAAATTAATTTAAATTTTAAATGCAATTTTTACAATATTCGGTATGAACATAAATTACGAAAATGTTCAAATAAATATTTATAGCATTTATATATATTATATATTCATAATATTTATATTAATATAACTAAATAAATAATAAGTATACCTATTAGAAATAAAATAAAATTAATTTAAAAAATTTTTTGAATTATTTAAAAAGTAATTTTATGTTTCTAAAATGAATTTATTTGACATTTTATTGTGATTTTTGGTTTATTTATTATTTACAATTCAAAATATATATACATATTTAATAAATTTAATATATGTATATATACATATGTTATATTAATCAAATTTAAAAATGAAAATAAGTATTTATTTAATTTTGTGGAAAAATATTTAATAAATATTTTGATCATGATTTTTAAATAATTTTTTAAAATAAAATAATATAAAAAATATTTATTAAAATTATCCGAATTTTAATTCAAAATTACTGACCAAAATAAATTAAATTCTATATTTTTATTTTGTTGGTAACGAATTCAGGAACAAATTAAGTAAAACAGGGGACTGAAACTTTTTCGAATACTTTTTTTTAAGGGACGCTTTCTTTAATAGTTAAAATGTTTCAAAATGGAGTTTTTTGGCAGCCTTAAGTACAGAGAAAGCTGTAATTGTAATTGTAAAAATGTTTAAATCATTGATTCACCTCTGATTGTATAGCTTGAAAAGAGTTTTTGTTAAAAATATCGATGCTATAATGTTTTTACAGAGTTGATAATCCTCATTTCAAGCTTTTAACTTTTGATTAAATTTTTTCGATTACACCATTATTGTCAATAAACTTACAAGGACCTTTAAGACATTGAAAAGTATTAGAAAATTTGTATTTCTATAATTGCCCACCTTGATGGCTGTTTTAAATTTGAATTTAGAGCTTGCGATTCTATGATTTAACTTGTGAGAAATGATCATCCGAATTCAGCTTCGATTACAATATTATTATTAATAAATTTATAAGGTCCTTAAAGACGTATTAGAAAAATATTAGGAAATTTGTTATTCGATAATTGCCCTCCTTGATGGTTGTTTTAAATTAGGCTTGCGATTCAACGGTTAAGCATGTGAAATATGGCCGTCCTAAGTCAGCATTTGAAGCTTGTGAAGCTTGGTTTTGTAAATTTATCTTCTGTATCTAGCGAAAACCTTGATGTTATTCTAACTCACCATATGGCTGTTCAGAGAACCATGAAGGTGTTTGGGTAATTTGATCTTATGTAAAACGTTGATTGTCGTTCTAATTTTACTTATCAATGACTTATTCGACTCCTTAAAATGATTATAAATTATTAGATTAAATTGCTTGTGTAAATAAAATTGCGTGCTAATATCATTTTTTCTACGAATTTTCTTTTAAAAATTTTCCTTTTCAAAAATAATTTAATAATATCTATTCATGTCATCAGACAAACGCGTCAAATTTATTATTATGTATAGAAATATTTTCAACATAATTTCCCATCAATAAACTGTCCTTAAAAATGACTTTTCACCAAAAAAATAAAAATTCTTTTATATACTGTTAATCCATAAACAAAACAATTCCAGAAAAAATATTATTTTTTTGAAAAAAATTTAATATATATTGGATTTTATACATACACATATATATATATGCGAGCAAATTTTAATATTGTATATCCTTTTAAATCCTTTAATGTATAAAAAAATACCATTAAAGTATTTGAAATTTCCCAGAAAATTTTCATCAAAAAAAAAACTTGTGTTATTTCATTTTCTCATGAATCAAATTATACAAATATATATATATATATAAGTATGTGCATATTTAACAGTTTTTCATTCGAACTTGTTAATAACCACGACATTGAATTCAAATATAAACAAATGAAAAATTATATATACATATATATGGGTGATTTTTTTTTTTATTGCACATTTCATGTCCTGGAATCAATTTTTTTATAATTTTTTAAATAAGTAAAATACAGAAAAATTAATAATTAATATTAATTTTACAAACGATTCCCCATTGCCCCCATTTCATTTGAAAATTCTATGTGAAACAGTTTTTCTTAAAAATTAATAAAACATACGGTACCTATAGCAAAATGCTATGTCCCCGAGCTTAATTTTTTGACTTTTGGATTAATTTTTTCTGTTAATACTGCCTTTGGTATAAATTGGGTAATCAAGACTCTAAATTATAGTTATTATAAGTTTAATTTTTTTATTTTAGAAGCGGTACAAATTTTGTTTAACCTTTTTTTTAGCAAAATAAATGATGTCCCTAGGTTTTGTCCATTGTGTTACCGAAGCATTACTTTTTAAATTAAAACGGTTTGTTTCTTAAATAAGTTGCGCGGCTCTTGTTATTTGTCAAAAACTATTTATTATTTTTATTCTGTTGTTGAAAAGTTTTCAAAAAAATAGCTATAATTAAAAAAAAATTAAATTTTCCAAAACGTATAAGTATGTATTTTTATTAATTGTCCACTATGTTACCAAGTTTATCTCGACTTAAATACAAATTAAAATATTTTATTATATAAAATATAAAGTAATAAAAAGAGCACTTTTAGAAAAAACTAATTTTTATATTATGTGTTCAATAAATTATGATATTTTTAAATAATTCAGTAAAATTGTCCATTGCGTTACCTGTCCATTGTGTTACTATTAGCGCGGTAACGCAATGGACAAATTGGTAACGCAGTGGACTTATTGGTAAGAAATTGGTATAGTTCTAAAAAAAAAATGCTATAATATTATTAATTGTTAATAGAATATGCCCAAACCCAATAAAAAAAATCTTTCCCACCTGCTAAAAAGCAGAGGAGGTAGAGGGAAAGACGAAAACTTGATTTAAAGACGGCTATAAAAAAAAAGGCTATAAAAAGTGAAATATTATCACAAAAATAAAAATCTGATTGAAAAGCAAGCTCCTCGCCAATTTCTTAACATTTTCTTTATAATTTTCAATGCTAATGTATTTAATTAATTTTTTTTTTTTGACTAGAGTCCCCTATGTTACTTTTTTGTCCACTGTGTTACTTTTGTCCCTGCTTACAAAGACTTTATTTTTATTTTCATTTAATTTTAAGATACTTTATTTAAGTTTTGTTTAATTAAAATGATATATAAATATTATTTGTATTTTAATGTGATATGAAATATTCTATACGTGCTTGCTGTAACAGCGAAATTCAATATTTTTTGAAATTTTTTTGATAAAAAGTAACACGACGGACATAAATTTTCAAATTTTTTTAACTTATATACTTTTTTTTATTAATTTTTAAATAGCAATTTTCTATTTATAATAAATAAAATACGAAAAGCTGATTACTTCTTTTCTTATTTGTTTTTTTTACATTTATATAACATTTTACATTTTAGTAACGCAATGGACAAATCTGCGGAGCTCAGTTTACTAATTTTGTTCTAAAATTCGTAATTTTGACAAAAGTGTACAGCTCTCTTCAGAATATTGTAGCGAAAACTATAAACTTTCTTAATAAAATACCATGGCTCATAAAAAAAGAAAAATAATTTAAAATTTTAAAATTTTGAAATGTGCACTAAAAAAAAAAATGACCCATATATATAAAAGAACAAAAGAAAGTAAACTGTGTATAAAAACAGCCACGTGCTTGAGGTTTTTTTTTTTTTTTTTATTTTCAAATAAAAATAAAAACCAAAAAAATTTTTATTTGGCTGTTTGTTTTTTTTTTTTTTTATTTTCAGTATCACGCTCCTCCATTCATTGCCATACCAATTCAAATGAAAAAGAAAAAATACAAAAAAAAAGTCCTTTTTTAAAGATGTTAAAAAGCAAAAATATTTATGTTGCATATTTTGAGGCGTTTTGTTTTTAATTTTTATTTATTTTATTTGTATTATTATTGTATTTTATTATTTTATTGTTAAATTACTTTTATTATAAGTATATACGTATAATTATAAATTCTAAGACACGTTTTTCATTTTTTTATTTTAAAAAAGACAAAATAAAAAAAAAACAATAACAAATAAAATATCTTATGGAATTTATTTTATGCCTCAAAGGTATTATGTAGTGTAGTTAAGGTAAAATTGGTTTTTATATACAAATATGTATACATATATAGTATCTATGTAAATAAGTGTATAGTACAAATTCATCTGAAAAATATTCCAATTAAGATAAAAACAAAGATTAATATATATTTGTTAGGAATTCAAATGAATTGTTTATTTATTACGTATACATATACCTATGTATATGGTTTGGTTATATTTACATTGATGTCAAAAAATATTGTCATTTAAGTCAATCAAAGATTTATATTGAATCGATCACTCAAGAGGTATAATAATATTATGTTATTTTATTGTAACATTTCATAGAATAAGATGTTTTATGTCCATTGTAATAATATTTATATAATTTTTTAATATGAAATTCAATATTCTTAAGAAAGCCCCATAAAGTATGCAAACCACTATTTATATTTAAATATGTTAAGTGGTTTTTAAACTCTCTTTTTTGTTTTATTGTTAGCAGAATTAGCCGCAAAAGCCTATTGAATCTGAAAATAACTACCTTTTGATTAAAAAATTATTTAGAACTCCTTAGTGGGACCAGACTGAACATTTAACCCAGACAACTTCCAATTTAATTTTCAAAAAATTTTATTTTTTTTAAATAACTGTAAAGATATCAGATAATGTTAAATTCGAATAGAAGTGTAGATGGTTCCATCTCTAGGCATTATTATTTAAAAGTGAAAATTTAAAAGTTATTTAAAAGTTAATGAAAGTAAAAATTAAAATTAAGGACATTTTTGCAACTCGTAATTATTTATTCAAAAAAAGTATTTAATACAATTTAATAAATAAAAAAACAACTTATACTTAAATTACTAAATGAATAGAAATTGAAAAGTTTACTTCCCTCCTCGTTCCTCCTCCTCCTCCTTCTCTTTTTTTTTTAAATATTCTTTAACTCTCTTAATTAAATTCTAACCATTAACAATTAATCTCTCATTCATTGTACAACATTTTGTAATTGTCATTATCCTTTTTGAAAAGAAAGTTCTCCTTTATGTTTGTTTTTTTTTTTATTTTTTTTTAAATAATACTTATAATGAAAAACTTTTGTGTCCTTTTTTTTTATTTTATATTATTATTTGAAGTATATTGTCGTTGTTGTCGTCGTAGGCCTTCATTGTATAAAGCTAACGACCTGTTTCAAAAAACAATTTATTTTTCTTTAGAATTATTTTTAATGCCTGTATACCAGAGCAATGGTTTTTGCAAAAAAAAAACCATATAAAATACAAAAACAATAAAAGATTCATTAAATATAAAAAAAAATACATTTACTTTTAGTCTCTATTTTTATATTCAGAATTGTTTTATTGTTTTTATATAAACCTTGACACCTCTCCAAAAAACTCTACCATGTTTGTTAATGTTGATTTAAAAACAAAAAAAATACTTAAAAGTTTGTTTTTATGAAAAAGTAAAAGAAGTCCTTTTTGTTTTGGTTTTGAATCTCTTTAAAATTTAATGTATCCTTTTTATAAGTGGAAAACTAAAAAAAAAACATAAAAATAAAATTAGGACATTTGCATAAAATACTTTTTAAAATATATACTTATATTTTGTCTTATATTGTATATATATATTTTATTGTATACTTAAATATATGTATATATATATAGATAAGTACAAATAAAATTGTCCAACAATTCGTATTTATAAAGAGAAGAAGAGTGAGTCGAATTTCGAAAACGTTTAAAATGAGACGTGAAATTTTGAACAAAACAAGGATATTTTTAAATTATAAGTAAGTTGTGATTCAATTGTTATTTTTAATTGGTCAGCTTTACAAAATCGTTTATATTACGTCTGGTTTAAGTTAGTGGAATGATTTGTAAAATTGTAAACTACTGAATGAAACAAAAATATATGTATAAAGCCATACTCTAATGCATGCTGATATTATTGTTAATTAAATGCACTACAATGGCATATTGTTTATAAACCTTTGTTAGACAAATTTTTATTTTAAGAGTCGATATCCAGGCTCCTTCTTATCCACAGTTTTCCCAAGGGTTGATATTTGAAGACAATGGGTAAATTTTTTCCTTTTTCTTGCCAATTACTTTATAACTTAGCTTGGGGAAAATAAAGTTGATAATTAACAAACAAATTAAAAAAGGATCACCTAAAACTTTTCAGGGAGTGTGTATTAAGCTTTGTTAGGTACATGCTTTTAAATCGAATTAAAAATATCCTTTATTTCTTAATGTTTTAAATTTTGAAATGATAAAAAATTTAAAACCATTCTCTATTCACATTTAAGTTAGCTTTCGAAGCTGAGTTTGATGAAAATTCATTCAAAACCTATTCAAAAATTAAATTGGTAAAATATATCTTAAAGGATCCTTATAGTTTAAGCTTTTTAAAAAAACGAGGTTCTCATGAGGGTCAATTTAAAATAGTTAATTCTGATCCTTCTTTAATACTATGAAAAAAATACCTCTATATAATTTTTAATATTTCAATTAAAAAAATTTTAAATTTATCCTGAAAAATTACCACTACCCATTACTAGAATACAAAAACAATATATAGTATCCTTATTTCATTTCTTCCTTTACCCTTTTATTCATCTGTCTAAAAAATAAAAACAATAATTTTTAAAAACAATTTCTCCTCTAAATTTTCATGTTATTTATCCTCGATTGTTATCTTCTACCGTTACTCCTTTTTTTTTTGCCATAGTAAGCAATTTATTATCCTTTAAAAAAAATAGTGTCTGTCAAAATTTATCCTTATTTTACTCATTATTTTATTTTTTTCCTCATCCTTGTCTCCTGTTTTTTTTTATTTCACATCACATACACTCACACACACACACACACACTCACACACACTCACACACACACACACACACACACACTCACACACACACACAAATACAAATTTAAATATTTACTTATAAGTTTTAAAATAGAATACTTATATACTATTAAATAAATAGTAAAAGGTGTTTAGGTGTTATACTTATTTATATACTAGCTAATACCCGGTGCGCGTTGCTGCGCCTTTCAATGGAGGTTTAATTGAATTTGATGTTACTGCAAAAAGTTAACACAAAAATTACCCACGGTTTGCACACGTAAATTGAAAAATGTATGAAAGCAATCTTTTTAAAACGATTTTTCTAGGATTACTTCCAAAAAATTTTTTTTGACCAAACGTAGGACCGACTGTTAACAGACTCAACTCCATTTTCAAGTTGTTTCACACATATAAAATTTGAGGTCAACCGGTCAAATCGTTTCTAATTTAGATTAAAATAACCAAAAAATTAATAAAAAGCTGTTGGGCCGCAATGGGTTAATGGAACTCAACAACATTTTTTTTAGGGCTTTCTTTTAAGCCAAAGCAGAATTTCGAAAAATCGGACAAAATTTGGACCCAAAATTTTTTTTGACCACCCGTCGGCCCGACATCTGTTTACAAATTCCAAAACTGTTAATAGTGTCAACTCAATTCTCACAGGGGAGCACGTATACAAAATTTGAAGAAAATCGGTCAAATCGTTTCTAATTTAGGGTTAAGTATTGAAAAAACCTATAAAAAGCTGTTGGGCCGCAATGGGTTAATGCAACTCAATAAAATTTTTTTTTGGGGTTTTCTTTTTAGCCAAAGCAGAATTTCATAAAATCGGACAAAATTTGGACCCAAAATTTTTTTTGACGACCCGTCGGCCCGACATGGGTTAACAAATTCCAAAACTGTTAATACTGTCAACTCAATTCTCAAGGAGCATCACGTATACCAAATTTGAAGTCAATGGGTCAAACCGTTTTGAATTTAGAGTTAAGTATTGAAAAAACCTATAAAAAGCTGTTGGGCCGCAATGGGTTAATGCAACTCAATAAAATTTTTTTTTGGGGTTTTCTTTTTAGCCAAAGCAGAATTTCAAAAAATCGGACAAAATTTGGACCCAAAATTTTTTTTGACGACCCGTCGGCCCGACATGGGTTAACAAATTCCAAAACTGTTAATACTGTCAACTCAATTCTCAAGGAGCATCACGTATACCAAATTTGAAGTCAATGGGTCAAACCGTTTTGAATTTAGAGTAAAGTATTGAAAAAACCTATAAAAAGCTGTTGGGCCGCAATGGGTTAATGGAACTCAACAAAATTTTTTTTGGGGCTTTCTTTTTAGCCAAAGCAGAATTTTGTAAAATCGGACAAAATTTGGACCCAAAATTTTTTTTGACCACCCGTCGGCCCGACATGGGTTAACAAATTCCAAAACTGTTAATAGGGTCAACTCAATTCTCAAAGAGCATCACGTATACAAAATTTGAAGTCAATCGGTCAAACCGTTTTCATTTTAGAACAAAGAAGTTTAAATACTTGCACCACAGCCCCAACTTGGCGGTCCGTTAGAGCAAAATTTTTGGGCCACGATTTCTTTCCGTACCCAAAAACCTCTATATACAAATTTTCATGAAAATCGGCTGGGCAGTTTAGGAGTCTATTCGCTACAAACAAACAAACATACAAACAAACAAACAAACAAACAAACAAACAAACAAACAAACAAATAAACAAACTTTCCCTTTTATATATATAGATAAGTATATATTATATATATAGGTAAATGTGTTTCTATTAGATAAAATTATATTTTTATGCGTAGTAAAAAGAAAAATAAAGAAAAACTGACAGTTCCACCCGACCGACCGACCGTCTATTGAAAAACAAAAAACAAAAACCAAAAACAAATAAAAAATCATCATTTTATGTCAGGATTCGTTAGTAAGGATTTTTATGATATTTTAAGTACGAATGAACTTTATTCAAAGTTCAAGGAATAAAAATATTTTTTTTATTTTTTTTTTTGTTTTTATTCTTTTTTTTCAATTCAATTTACATAATTTTGCACATAATGTATGTGTGTATGTTTGTAAATTTTTTTTTTTTTGCTGCGTATTATTTACTACGTTACATAACTAACAATTATATTTGCATAAATGTACATAAGTATATATATATATATACTTATTATAAAATATATAAATATATAGAGTGAATGAAGCAAATCATTTTTATGGTTTAAAAATTTTTTTTAGTGTTGAAAAGTGGTGTTTGAGGTGGGGTTTTTATTGTTTTTTGTTGAGGGAGGCTAGAAAAGTTGAGGTGAAAATGAGTACATATACTTACATATATAAAAACAAAGCAGTTATTTTTTGTTTTTTTTATTTTATTAAAATGGAAATGAGAAATGGTTTAAAGATGATTGTATATTAAAAAAAAAATTGTTATTTTTTTTTTTATTTTTGAATTGTGGTTAAAATTTAAGATATATATATATATATCAAATGTGATATTTATATATATGTATGTATATTTTATATAAATACATAAAATTCTGGTAGATATACATTTATAATATGTAAATTAATATTTTTGAAAAAGTTTTAGAAAAACAAGAGAAAATCTAAAAAAACAAAGACTTTATAAAAAAGTTGTTTTAGATTAATTTATATTTATGGTTGTATGTATGTACTTTGGAACTATTTTTCTTAATTTTATCTTTAGATTATTCGTTTAGTTTAGATTGAAAAATATAATTTATAATTTATAGTTTTAGTTTTCAGTTTTTTCTTTTAACTTGATTTTTTAAAACTTTTATTTGAAAATATTTTTATTTAAAAGAAAAACTTTTTAAAAAACTATAACTTTAAAATTTTGAAATTATAGAAGTAAAAATGTTAATATGAAACCAAGTAAGTTTTTTTTAAATACCTACATATTTGCTTATGTACACATACATATATCGATAATATTTATTATATCTTCATATACCTTTATATATGCACTTTTTACCTTTCATATACTTTATTACCTTGTACCAATGCATTTAACTGCAAGAGATAAATACTTTAAAATCTCTTGATTACATTTTCGACAGCATCCCATTATTGTATCTTTGCGGTTTATTTTAATTTCTTTAGAGATATTTTAAATTCATTATTTGATCGTTTAATGAATCTACGGGCTACTCCAATTAATCTTTGTTTAAATTATATATTAAAAATTTAAAAGTAAATTTGATTGAAACTTGATCCGAGCTCCAGTTTAAGCTATAGAAATATGCAAATTGCGGAAATTGTTAAAAAAATATGCCAGTAGTTCTAGCTAGATCTTATTGCATCAACCACTTATCACTAATATAAATTTATAATTTTAATAAGTTTTTGACACATCAAAACTTTGTTAGATAAACAACCCTATGAAGTTTTGATTAGAAAAAAAATTTTACTCATCATAAAGTTAATTATTTGATAATTTGATTAGTGATAAGTGTTTGGTGCAGTCCCTGGCTCCTCTTTCCTAATTCTTACAAACAATTATATAATATATTATACAAATTGATACTTACTCAAAATAAATTATAAATTATCCAAAAATTTTATTTTTAATTAAATAAATTACTTACTTAATAATTTTTTTTTTATTAATTATATAGGGAGCGGCGGGATATTGAATATCGCGAAATCGAACGCCATAAAGAAATGGATCGCGAACGTGAACGTCATCATCATCATCAGCAGCAGCAACAACAACAACAACAACAGCAACAGCAACAGCAACAACAACAACATCAGCAGCAGCAACAGCAACATCATAATCCACATCAACATCCACATCCGCATCAACAACAACAACAACACCAGCAGCAGCAACATCATTCACAACAACAACAACAACAACAAAATCAACCACCACAACAACATCATGGTGTTGCTGCTTCTGTTGCTGCTGCTGCTGCTGCTCAACATCATCATCAACAACATTTACAACAACAGCATGCTGTTCAACAACAACAACAACAACAACATCATCATCAACAGCAGCAACAGCAGCAACAACAACAACAACAGCAACAACAACAGCAGCAACGACAAATTGATCCAGATAGGGAGAGACGAGAAAAGGCTGAACAAGAAGTGGCTAAACACTTCGAAGAATCTCTTAAGCGTGCTAAAAAGGTTAGTTATATTTTTTTTTATTTAAATCAGAATTAATTAAATTTTAATAAAAATACAAAGTATAAATGTGTTACACACAATAATCAAATAATACTTTTATATAGTCTTATATATTATATGAACCATATTTAAAATTTAAAATTTTTTAATATGGCCTCAATACAAAAATTAAATTGTTATTCGTTTTTTCATTATCATAAAATTAATAACAAACTTGCAACGCATTTTAAAATATAAAATGATTATTTTGTATATATATACGATTGCTCTTATCGATTGTTTTCTTATTGTTTTTTTTTTGTTTTTTTTTTTAATAAAACACATTCTTTTTGAACTTCTGTTCTATTTTGTAACTTGTATTTTATTATCCCTCCTCTTCTTCCGTTTACTTCTTCATTCTTTGCATTGTTTTTTGTTTTTTTTTGTTGTAGCATCTTAAAAAACATTGAAAATCGTATTTTTGAATAGAGAGAGAGAGAGAATGAAAGAAATAATAACAAATAACATTATTTTTTGAATAAAACAATACGCAAATCAACAATCATCGATTTAAAAAAAAAAACAAGGTTATATGTAAAATCGAGGGTTTTTTAAAAACGTTCAAATTCAAAAGAATGATGATATACACGTATACCTACATAGAAATATTGAATGAGATTCTATATACATATATAAGTATATAAAGTACCCAGAGTACTTATTTAAAATAATTAGGATTCGTTTCCAGACTTCTGACGTTTAAATACGAATTTTCGAATTTTGAATCTAAAAAGCATTTATTCTGAACAAACTTTTTGATCGGTCGGCATTCTTAAGGCTCTTATCCGTTATAAAATTTATTTGAATAATCAAAGTAAATTTGAATACCCAATTGAACAACAATTATTGAAAAAAAAAGCTTTCTTTCCCAGCTTATTTAATGAGCTAGCCTTATATCAAACATTTTTTTAAAAGATAACTGTAAATCTCCATACCCAATTGCTTACATAGTATTTTAATAATTCATTTCTGAAGCATAAAAAAATGCCTCTCCTAATTGAATTATTTACTCTTTTACTAATGAGTCTTCTTCATAATTTGAAGCTCTCTTAGGGTTACCCCAGAAATATGACAGTTTTTTTTACATTTCAAACCTTCAGTTACCTTACAGTTTTTTAAATAATTCAAACCTTCTTTTACTATGGAATTCGAATACTTCAAAAGGCATCTCTAATATATAAAGTCTAAACCACCTGATAGTATGAGATTTCATCTGATGGAAACCGCTCCTCACGTATTTAGAATAATACAATACTGAGAGACTGTTAGGGTCACCCCTTAATTATTACAGAAAAAAGTTTATTAAATAATTGAAACCTTCTTGTGTACTATACGAAGTTGAGGCACCTCGAAAATCTGAACGTTCTTGTAGTGTTAGATTTTTTCTCATAAAAACCACCTTATCCAATAGTCAGCAGAGTAAAATAAAAAACCGAGCTGCTAACCCAACCGTCTATTAAGGATTAAGAACGGATAAATTAATTGTATCACAGTCAGAATAGTAAAATAAAAAAACCGAGCTGCTAACCCAACCGTCTAATAAGGATTAAAAAGAGTTAAATTAATTGTATTAAGTTGTGAATGAGGAATTTTGAAAAGCGACTATTGAATAAGCTCCTACATTTTCGAATTCTAGTTCGAATAAGTTATTAACCGAGTTATACTGCAAAAAGGTTAATATTTTTGCATGTAATTCTTTAATTCTTGAAGAGATCAACAGTTCCTTGGACAGTCAGTCAACGTAAAACTTTTATATAAATTTTATTATAAAATTCCATTTTTTTTTTGACAAAAGACAAAAGAATACAGAAAATACAGAAATGCAGAAAAAAAAACAACAACAACAACAAAAAAAAAAAACAGAACAAAACGTGACTTTCAAAATGATTCATGGCAAATAATAATGCAATTTTTTTTCTTTTATGTACACTTTTGCAAATTTTAAAAAAGCAACAACAACAATAACAAACTACAACAACAAAAAATGCACTATCACAAATCTATTTACAAAAAAAAAAAATTACATAATAACAAAAAAAGAAAAAAAAAAACAAGAATGTTTTCGACAATAAAAATGCACAATTTAACAAACAGAAAATTGCGCAATTCTTTTGTTGATTTTTCCTTTTTTTGTTTTTTTTTTATTTTTTTTTTGTGTCATGAAAATTTTTTTTTTTTTTTTTTTTTTTTATGGTGCGGTTGTATTTGAAAAAGAAAAATGAAAATTAAAAAACTTTTGAAAATATTTATATACTAGAAGATACTATTTACATTTAATAACTGTAAAATAAAGTAAAAACAATAAAAATTGCAAAACTATCATAATGTTTTTTTTTTTTTTTGCAAAATGTCATAAAAATTTTTTTCCATTTTATTTATTTATTTTATATGTATATATATATATATATATATATGTATATATATTTGTTGCATTTTCATTTTGATTTACAACAATTTATAGTGTAAAATCACGACAAATAAAATGATAACTATAAAATTTTTGTGTTTTATTTTGTATTTTGAATTACCAGACAGTAGACACTTTAAAACTTAGAGATACTAAAAAAATAAAGTTAATGGGATGCCATCTAGAACACAAATCGTAAAAGAGAAATAAAATTAGTTACATAAAAATTTGTCAAAAATTTAAACATCCGGAAATGTTATTAAAATTGTATTTTAAGGTAAAAATAATATCGCGTTTTTATTTAATATTTTCTATTTTTAAAATGGGATCTTCTTCTATTTGAAGTTCTTGACTTTTTTTTTCAAAATTGGAAAAACTATTTTTTTAATTTTTCAAAATGGAGTTTTTTACTCCGTTGCCTACGTAGTTTTACACTGTCCGCCCATAAAACTTTTAAATTCAAATAAATTAAAGAAATTTTAAATAATAGTTGTTATTGCAAAAAAAATTAATTTTATGGGAAAACTTTTTTATGTAGCCCCACCCGTTACGGAATTACAGCCCTCCAAAGTGCGGAAAAGCCCTTTATTTAAATTGTTATAACAAAAATTCTAAATTATATATTTTAATTCTATGTAAAAGCCAAATGATAAATGTTTGTTTTAAATATAAGTGGCATAAATGTATAGTGTTGCCATATGATACTTTAAATTACCGTTATGCAAATCTCAATTTTTAAAAAACTTTTGACCTTTTATATATTCTTAACTTTAAATAAAATTAATGTTTTGAGAGTAGTTAAATCCTAAAAAATAAGTACGAGATATCATATAAGCTGAGATGTTCTCGATTTTAAGTTTAAAATCTTTTTTGAAATTCCTTAGTTCTTAAAAATCCAACATTAAAAAGTTCAGGTCGAGGTCGAGTAAAAGTCATTAAAAATTAAAGCAATCTCTCAAATATAGTTAAAAATTAAAGTCATTAATAATTACACGAGAAATGTTTAAAATACCTTATAGACTCTAAATTATAATGAATATTTTCATTTTAAATAAATTTTTCCGGAAATAACATTTCTAAATAAATCTGTTAGATAATAAAATAATTAAATACTATGGAATTTATTCTTTTACATACTAATTATTGTAATATATTTTAAATATTTAAATAATTATATTGAATCAATGAAAATATAACTTTTAATTTAATAAAATTCAAATTAAAATGCAAATGGGAATAGTGATTTTTTCTTTATATTTTATAATTAAAATTATTATTAATTTTTTTAAATTAAAAATTATACAAAAGTAATAATTAATTGCATTTTTATTTAAATAAAATAATGTTTTATGTATTTTTAATTAATTTTATTAATAAATTCTAACTAATAAAAAGAAAATCTCATTGTTGCTTTAAATATTATTTAATTAATTTTATATAATAAATTGTAAGTATATCAATTCTTAAAAATATGATATAAGTTTGAGTTTTAAATAGATTTTGATTAAATCAGTATTTAAGTTGGTTCAAAGCACTTTAAGCTAAAATAAGATAATCTGTTAAATGTTCTCTGAAGTAATTCTGAAGAACCAGAACCCAAAATCCTAAAAATTGGAGAAGTTACGAAAAACAAGTAATTTTCATTAATTAATTAAATTAATATATTAGTAAATGTGTGGCCGCTTTTTCTATAGACTCTACGAAAATAACTTTGTAAAAATATAAAGTATAGTATTACCTAATTTAATTTAAACTCTGTGGAGAAACCTAATTCCTTAAATTAATTGGGTCATAAGTAATACCTTTTTGAGGCTTAAGGGATTCCATATCATTATGCAGGCTGTTGTTTTTTCTAGCGAAATAAGCTTTGGGATTTGGATGTCAATTATTCAAAACCTTTTATTTTAATAAAATAAAGTATTAATTCCTTAAGACATCAAAAGTTATCAAAAAGTCTAAGGCTCCATTATTAATATGAGATTTTGAATCATTAAACCCTTCTAAATAATGCAATACACACTTTATCTGCTGGGGTAGATCATTTAGTTTAATAAAATAAAGTATGAATTACTTTAGACATCAAAAGACATTAAAAAGCCTAAGGTACCATTATTAATATTAGTTTTTGAATCACTAAACCTATCTAAATACTGCCTTGCACACAGTACCTGCCGGGTTAGTACAATGACAGTATGAATGGAAGACTATATTATAGATTAATGATAGGAAGAATGGAAGACATAGGATTATTGGCATTTAATTCAGATTTTCGAATTAAATGGAGAATATTTTATTAAATACAAATTATAAAATAAAATTTATAATTATATTTAATGCTTCTATTAAATGTGATCAATTCACCTTGGTCCCATGGGTTTTTTTTTGTTTAGTTCCGGTCTTTTTTCTTATTTTTATACAATATTTTAATTTTAATAATATTTTGTGCGTATTACAAACCCATTTTAAAACTAAAATTAAAATATACAAAATATTTGCATTCTTTTTTAATCAATAATTAATTAATTTCAATTTCCTTCAAAATAATTTGCTACTAAGTAATAAATTTAAAACCTTTTTTTAATTCATACCAAATAATAGATATGTATCTAAAACAAAATTGTACAAAAATATATGTAAGTACAAATGAACCCAAAAAAAAAATCCATCAAATATTCAAAAAAAAAAAAAAATAGAAAAAAAACTCCCCACGAAATAAATTTTGTATATTTTTAAATTTTAATTCAGCATTTTCTACAAGGTCAAAAAATTTTATTTTTTAAAATCAAAATAAAAAAAAAATAAAACAAAAACAAAAGAAAAAAACTCATAATTAAGAAACATTAAAATAAATTCATTTTTATTTTTTTTATTTTCCTTTTATTTTTGTCTTTCTACTGAAATATTTCAGTATTTCTTTTTTTTTTTTTCAAATTCGCTTCACTTTGCTTCATTACAATTTAACACGCATACCTTCAAGGTGAAATAAACAAAACAAAAACTAAAATACAAAAAAAAATAAAAAAAAACAAAAAACAAAATAAAAATTAAAAATAAACGTGAAAAAATAATAATAAGCAAAAAAAAAGTTGAAAGAAAATCAATTATCTCAATTCGGTCAAAATCTTAACAACAGCGTTTTTTTTTTTTATTTTATTTTTCTTTTTTTGCTTATTTTATTTTTTCTGATTATTATTCGCCTCGTTTTTATCGTCTCTCTTTACTCGTCCGTTGCTCTTTGTTTTAGGCTATATTCTAAAAATAAACTTTTTATTTTTTTGTTATTGTTATTGTTGCTGTTGTGATATTTATAATTGAGAAAATACATAACTTTATTTCGTATTACAATTTTTATTTAGTTGTTTCACTATAATCGTATACACTAAATAAATAAAATGTGCTATGGATACACATAAGGGTTACCAACCGTTACAATTTTGAGTCGATTTATATTAATGCCGAATTTTGAATTCCAACGATCCGGAAGTGATTGGCATATTTGTTGTTGTTGTTTTAAATGGGAGATATTATATGCCATTCTAACACCTAGGTCTAGCGACCTATTGAACATTCCACTTTCCATTAATTTATAATTCTAGAATCGAACCCTCCTTTAATAAGCCAAATATTTATCCACTACACCATTGAGGACCCTAATTGGTATATTAATTGTGAATTTTTCAGTCATTAAAAAAAATTAACAGAATTTTATAAAACCAGAATTCCGTCCTAAAAGTATGCAAAAATTATTAATTTTCAAAATAACGTTGTAAAACACAGAAAAGTGTTTCAAAAGCTAAGAAAGTGAGTTAGTTTTGTATTGTGCACTAGTTCTAAGCTATATGTAACATTTGCTTTTTGGAAATTGCATTAAAATCAATTTTATTATTTGTATCATAATTAGTGCAGACGGACAGAAAAGTAATTGAGCTAATAAAAACATTTTAAAAATACTTAGTAGCTTGAAAATGTGCTCATTTTATTTTTATACCCCCAATAGATTAAAAATTCCAGGGTCTAGTACATGAAAAACTGTATATATATATATAATGGCATAATAATGTTTCGTACTGTATAATAATGCCTTTTAGATCTCCAAAGCATTTTTCAGGACAATGATAAGTTAAACTTCCGAAATTTGACGCAAGGCCATTACTATGGTTCTACCAAAATCTAATTAAAAATGTAGACGTCTACTTTATAGTTTTTTTTTCTATTTAGGACGTATAAGATTAGAAACAGTATATATATATATATATAAGAAGTAGTATATATAATATATACATATATATAAAAAATGTTTATAGTTTATAGCATTTATAAAAGGATTGTATGGAAGGTCTGTAATACCCCAAATAATAGAACATTTATTTCGACCCAACTTTTTTAATGTGTCCCTATTTTATTAACTTAATATATGGTAACTTTTAATTCATATTTATTTAATATATATTAATATGTACATATATATATATAAAAAGAATAAAACGATAAGCTTTTTCATTTATTTAAAAATTCACAATCTACAAACTAAATAATATTTAAAAAATTTTTTATTTATTTTTTGTTTTTTTTTGTTGTTTTTGTTTTTTTTTCTATCTCTGACATAAGTTATTATAGGTTAGTAACACCAATATAAATTTATGACCGCTGTTTTATTATTTGTTTTTTTTTTTTTTTTTTTATATAGCTATATATTTATATACGTATATATATTTTTATATTCTAATTCCAGTTAAAAAAAAAAGAATAAATAGCGTTTTTATTATTTAGGAAAGGAATTAAAAAAAGAATTTACAAAAAAAAAACGTAATCTGTGAATTAAAAAAAAAAAAAAAAACAAAAAATTTAATTGCAAATTAAATAAATAAAATTTAAAATGCGTTGTTTTATATTTGGTCAAATTTAATTGTAATTCTGTTTAGTTGTTAATCATGATTAAATTTCAATCAAAAAATTTTTTTTTGTGATTGTGAATTTAAAATTTAAAAGATAATATCAGATATCTGAAGATATTTGTATATATGTATGTATGTACATAATTCTATTAAATTTTATCATGACAATTTTTATCTAAATCTGTTTTCTTACATAAGGTACTTGATGTGCTGATAGGAAGGAAATATGACTAAAAATGTTGTTTTAAGTTGTTGGTTATTTTCAGTCCCATAATTGGTCATAGTTTCATCATCTTATTTTGGTTTCGTAATTTATTTATGTCTAATTTATTAAATTGTTTTATAAATTTTTGTGCATTTTCATTCAACACAAAACTTCTTTTTTTGGGGCTATTTTCAAGAATTAGATTTGTTTTTTTTGAATACCTATTGAATTATAGTTTTAGAGAGTGATTATAAGAAGTGTAATTGTTTAAAGTCTTTAATGATTCCAATTTATGACTAAAACTTGTAAAAACATAGGATTAAACAATTAAAAAAATTGTAATTTGAATTAAAAATTTTAAAAAATTAAAATAATATATTTTTAATTAAAATTTAATTTAATATTTAATTAACCTAGTAGTAATTTATTAGTTTTTTTGAGTACTACATAGATTAGAATTAGGTTAGATATAGAAAGATTGATTTAATTAGATTTTCTAATCCATCCTAAATTACCCCATCCCCAAGCTTTTTTGTATGAGCGTCAAAGAGCCTTTGAAATAGTAACACTATCTCTCGAATGCATTAACCTGGGCTTGAACTCAAATACCAATTTCTTAAACAAAAAATTTGAACTCATATTCTCTCTCGTATTCTTCACAAAACGCGTTGTTTTTATTTGAAAAAATTAGGTTTGAACTCAAGCTCAGCCTTATGTATTCGATCAATTGAATCGAAATGTGTTTTACAGCAACACTATTGCTAATTAAAATACTTACCCAATTTACAGTGATCTTAATCATTTAATATATATTTGTTTATTAATTACGTATACAATTATAAATATTTGCACGAAATTTTTGGACCCTATGTCAAAGAGACATGTGTGCCAGCTGATAGATATTTAATTATTAGTTATTTTTATATAATTTTATATTGTTATATTCTATTTATTGAGTTTACCCAGCCAGGGATCGAACCCGGGACCTTCCGCATGAAAGCCGGCGCCACAACCACTGCGTCAATCACAGGATTTATTTAATATTTTCTAATAAGTATTTAATTAAGGTTTAATTGATTTCTATTATTTAAAAAAATAGAATAGAACCTCCTAGAAATTCCTAGGACTTTATAATTACCTTGCTGAAGGTCTCCGATTTTTAGCAAAAATTTTAGTACCTATTTATATATTATATTAGAATATTTAATATGTTATACATTACTTAAGTATATAATCAAAAATAAAAACACCTTGTTAATTGATTAAAATATATGAAGTAGAGCTTTAGATTGTTAAGTTGAACTTTAATAATCGCATCTCAATTGTTTTATTACAATTAAATTACGACGTGTGGTTATGATAAATTTAACTTGAGTGTTTACAAAAACTATTTCCCTCAATCACATTTACATATAAACCTCCCTTCTTTTTTTTATTTATTTATTTATATTTAGTGCCAGAACAATAGTTAATATTGCCTAAAATTATTATAGGCCTTTGCCTATTTGGCATTTGGGCTTCTTAAATTAAATACTTTCTATTTTCTTATAACTACTGTATCAATTATTTTGTTTATATCATATATTTGTATATTTAAATTATATTTGGTCACCATGGGGATTTGTAAAGAAAAATTATTTTTCAATCATTTTTTTTTTTAATTAAATATTGTATGACCTGACCGGGAATCGAACCGAGACCCCTTCTGTTAATAAACCAAATTTTTATCCACTACACTACCGAGGCCCCCCTTTTTTCTGTGAAAAGCATCTCTTCACATTGAAATACGTATATACATGTAACTATATTAATTTCAAAATGAAATCCCGTTTGTTTTTATATACATATATGTATACATTTAAAATTTTTGGAATTTAATTTGTATTTATTATTATATTTAAATAAAAGCAAATAAAACAATTAAAATTCTTTTAAAAATTGATTACTAATATTAACAATTTCAAAATAAAATCAAACAAAGCATAACAATACATATATTTAAAATATGCATATTTATATTTATAATCTACATACCAACCAGATATGTTTATATATACATAAATATAAGTATGTCCAATAATACAATTTGTAATACATATTCCAAAACAAAACAATGTAAAGCATAAATAAATAGATTAAAAGTACATAAGTATAAAAAAAATACAAAACAATTTGATAACATTTAAAAATTGTTTGAATTTGAAAAGAGAATGGGGTGGGAAATTAATTCTATTTTTCACTTTTTATATTTAAATTTTCTTTGTTTTTTGTCACATGTGAATTCTAGACAATCAATATTATTGTTCTGTTTAATCGTTAACATACAAGCACACATACTGTATTACATATGTTAATAAAAATCATTTATAAATGATGATTTACATTTTTGTATATAATATACATACATACAATTTTTTTAAATTAAAAAATATACATAAGTATTTTCTTTATTGTCATCTTTCATCTGTATCTCCATATTCTCCAATATTTATTTTATATACATACATATGTACATACATATATGTAAATATGTATGAAATAAATAAATTTAACATTTGTTTTTTTATATTCGGTCGCTTAAATTTTTTTGATCTTTTTTGTTTTTTATTTTTTTTTAATTTTTAAAAGGAAATTGAATCCAATTACTTACGTTTAAAGTAATAATAACAAAAAAATATTTACATATATATATATATAATATTTATGTAGATTATTTTTATTTCAAGTTGAATAATAATATTTTGTATATATATGCATATGTTTGTATAAATGTTTGTAACTAATAATATTATCTTCAAAAAAAAAAACTGTGTTTTTTTTTATATACAATTGCTTCTGTTTTTATTTATTTTTTTGTTCTGTATTTGTATATACACTTTATATATATGTATGTATATATATTTTGTTTTTATACAATTGTAAAACTGAATCTAATTTATTATGACATTCAATTATGTGTACTGTTACAGGGTGTTTGAATAAATGATTTTGTAGTAGAGAATTATTTTAAAGGAAAAGGACATTAGAAGTGAAAGTAATCATTTTAATTTTGTTGAAATATCAATTACTTTGGATATTTTTTTAAACTTTAATTTTATAATCCTTGAGTTCAGTTTAACTGAGATTATATCCAAAGTAATTGATATTTCGAATAGTTTTACAAGTTTTATTAAAATATATGTTATATACGCAACTAACGGTTATTATTTAGATATTCAAGCTGAGCTACAATCATAACTTCCAATTTCATTTAATTTCGTTAATATAGAGGTTGAAATTCTAAATTTCAATTGTAATCATTATATTTGATTACTCAGTTCAATTACTATTACCTGAATTTAATTACTTTTTGACTTTAGACTTAAATTTTAACCTATATTTTAATCTGTATTTAAAAATGAAGTTTAAGTATCGAAATGTTTGTATGCTTGGAAAGGGATGAAATGTTTTTTACATTACTTTGCCTTAGAAATAATCTCCCAATCTAAGGGAATTCTACTTTTATTAGTTTTTCGCTTATTATGTCGCTTAGTGAGCTTAATATCAGTTCCATTAACTTCTGAATTTGTTAAACCTGTGATAAAAATGGTCACTATCTGCTACAAAAAGGACTTAAATCATGTATTTAATTCATTACTTGCCTGTGGCTAATATTTTATAGCAACCTGTATAGAAACACAATACAAATATAAATGTATACTATTAAAATAATTAATAACATATTTTAAAGAAAGGGTTCAGAGGAATTCAACCAGCATGATTTAATTGAAAATCAATTACAAATTATACATGTTGAAATTATTTAACCATAAATTAAATGATCACTTTAATCACCTGCTGCAATTATTCTCACAAGTCATTTATTAAGACACCCTTTATTTATATATGTGTAAATTTTCCATTTATTTTTTCATTGTAGTTTTTTTTATTTTAGTTAAGAGTTGAGTGATGCAATAAGAATTTAATTTTTTGTTTTTTTTTTCCAATTGAACATTTTTTTTTTAATTTTATTTTTTTTATTTTTTTTTTTTTTAAATATAACGAAATTAGTTAAAGACTATGGGAATTAGATTGTTATGACAATTTTGTTGATAAATAACAACGTAATCATGTTTTTTTTTTTTTTATTGTTTTAAACTTTTTTTTCCAGTTATTCATTTTTTTTTATTTGCAAAAAACATGATAAGGTAGTGTGTATATAAAAAAGGGGGTTTTTTCAAGGGGTACATTTATTAATAGTTGTTTGTAAAACTTAAATACCTGTTAATTAATTAGTTATGCTGAAAATTTATTTCAATAGTCCGTCTTTAAACATGGGGAATTAATTAGTAAAATTCCTTCAGGACGTGTTGGGTTTTCGAGTCTTCACTACTTTAGCGATAGAAGTGGGTATTAAGTCACGCATCTTAACGATTATTGAATCATGTTCACATTATCATGCGACTGCAGTCAGAAAGGCGGGATAGAAGAGGTTGAAGTTCTAAATTTATATAGGCATTCAATGGCACAGTTTGCTTAAAGTCTTCTAAAATTAGAAAATTTTGATTTCAAAAGCTTAAGTTTCGAAAGTGTACCTTCATTTTGGTAAATTGATAACACAATGAATGAATTTTTATTTGATTTTATTTTTGGAAACTAATTCCCATACAAAAAAAATATGTAATAGAAACCTAAAAGTATGCAATTAAATTTTCTATTTTGTTAAAGCGGTATTAACGTACTAATACTTTATTTATTTATTTATTTAAGTGTCTAATATTACATAAAAGTTTTAGATAATGTTAGTATTACCCTCGGCTGCTTGGGTCATTACGGATACGAGAATATTGATATAAACATGAAAAAATTAATTGAATATTACAATTTTCTTAAGTAGCTAAAAAATTATTTATAAAAATTATTCTTTAAGTTAATTAAATTTTATTAATTTTATAAGTTATGTATGTTATACAACAAATACTAAGCAAAATTGGATGTTGGACCATATGTTAAACAACCTGATTATTTTTTCTACTATCTCTACATTTTCATACTTAGGAAGTACTCGTAATTATGAAGTTAAATTTGTATTTGATGTCTGAATAAAATTTAGCGTTATCTGGCATTCCAAAAATATATATGCTTAATCGACATAATATTCCCGCAGTGTCTTAAACGAATTTTACATATTTAGACTTCTAGCGATCTTTTGCCAAATTGATATGTTCGAGAATCGAGACGATGCTGTGTACCAGTGACTTTTTAGAAAGCTGCTTGAAGAGTAAATAAATTTATTATTTAATTTTAGAAATATAGAAAATAAATAAAGAAATCATAACATAACTGATATTTATTTTAAATTAGGTTCAATGGTAAGGTTATTTCAAAGGGATTAGCATGTATTCTGAGGATATTGAAAAACCGATTAAACCGACTAATAAAAACTTTATTGGAACATCTGTTTTTCGAAATAAAGTAATTAATTTAAGTGTCAAATTATTGTCACAGTTTTATTTTTGTTTATTATTTTGTAAAAAGTTTGTAAGTTTGTAATACTGTTATCTCATATTTTTAAAGTGTCAGTTTTTTATTAGTTTTTTAATCGTCAGACACTTGATTACATTCTTTTTTAACGTACATACTATACGTAAACGTAAATATTTGATTACATTTTTATTTAAAAATTACTTAATTTTTATAATTTTCAAAAAAATTTTAATGATTTTTTTATTAGATTTTGTTTTTTATCAAGTCTATAAAGTTTATCTTAATTATTAAATTAAAAAAAAAAATGTTTATTTTTATTTACTAGAACAATATGCATGACTAATCTTTAGTTCATTAAAAAAAATTGAAGTACCTAAGTATTAGGTATTTTGTAACTATAAAAATACCTAAAAATACTTTAATTTTTATTTTTTATTTATTTATTTTATATTTTCAATTATTTTTAAAAAATTTTTTAACGATTTGATGAAGGTCAGACAATAAATACATTAAACAACTAATTATGCAAACATAAACATTTTTTTTTTTTTCTTTAATGGAAACATGCAATCAATATTTTTAGAGGTTAATTTTTGGAATTTTCATTTTATGGATTTTCATTTCTAATTATAGTATATTGCTATTATTGAATCTAATTCTAATTCGTTTTGGTTTTATATTTCGTTAATGGCTAATTATTTGTTTTTTTTTTTT
>OY720445.1:31500095-31646445 GCA_963082915.1 Dolichopus griseipennis
AAAGTCAAAGTTTTTTTTTTTTTTTTATTTCCTTTTCCACTCATTTAAGGAGTATAGGGCATTCACCAAGTTTATTTAAACTAGGCTTCAGTTTCTTTAATCATAATATTCACTAAGCCGTTGATTACGCGTCTGTAGCTATTGTAAAAGGTTATGAAATATGAATGCGCAAATGTTAACTTTGTATATTTTTTTTATTAGATATGATCTGACCTGGGTTTGAACCCTAGACTTTCCACATGAAAGGCGGCGTCTTTACCACTACGCCATTGGTCAGATATAAAGTCAAAATAAAGCAAATAAATCTACTTTGAAAAAACCCCTCATTTCAATTGATTTCCAAATAAATTAATAAAATTAAAAATATATTAGAGCTGTTTCTAAAACTCCATATCTATAGATAGTCCTAAAATTTTATAGATTTAATCCAAAATCCCCTTAATAAATTACTAAGAAACGACCTACCTGATATAAATCGATTTTTTAATTATAAATATAGATTTAATACAAGAAATATCTTTTAAATTATATACTTATTATAAAAATACATCAAATTCATAATTTAATATTTAATTGAGAAATTGTTTTTTTTATTTTTGGTAATATTTTAATTTTTTTCTAATTTATTTTCAATTTTAATCTTTTTGTTTACGTAAATGGAAAAAATTAAATTTCTACATGATTCATCTTAATATATATATATATATATATATGGAAATTTTTTTTTTCATTAGAATTTTTTTTAAAAATAAATTGTAAAAGCTTTCGAATGGGGGTGTATATAATATAATATATAAACATACCATTTTTTTTTTTAATTAATTAATTTATTAAAAACTGTTTTTTTTTTTTTTTAAATTACCAATTAAAATTCAATGATTCATGTTTGTTTGTAATAATGAATGAGATTTAAAATAATTTAATAATGTTTTTTTTTTAAATAAATATTTAATAATTGCTATAATAATCGCATCAAACATTTATTCCATTTGAATATAATCATCCCTCTTTAAAAGTTTGTAAATATTCAATCAATTAAATAAATATGTATAAATATCTTCAGATACATATACGTCAATTTTTTTTTTTTGTACCAAAATATATTCAAAATATTCATTAACAAATTGGAAAATTAAAAAAAAAAAAAAAAAAAAACTAAACTAATTTATTTTACTTTGATTCCATTAATTAAATTTTGAAAAGTTTTTCTGATTCTATTTTTTGCTTTTAATTTAAATTCATAGGAAATAAAAATGTGCTCTAATACAATTTTTTCTTTGTTTTTTTTTTTTTTTTTTTTTAATATAAAAGTATCTTTTATATAATTTTTGTTTATTTATTTATATTGTACAGAATATTAAATATAAATATATTTTCATTGAATGTCATTTAGCACATATAAAAATTTTAATTTTAAAATCTTTAAAAAACAAAATAAATAAATTAATAAAATTAGTAAAAGAATAATACAAAGTAAATTATCGCAATATCTGAAATAAAGGGGTTTTAAAAGTGGACATTAGTTTTATGAAAATTTAAAATTAGATGGAAAATTTTAGAATATATAATAGTTTTCCATTTCCAATAGTTTTCCAGTAATATATTGTTAAATGCCATGACTAATGCAGATTATATTTTTTGAATTTAATGAAAAAAATCCAGGCCATGCTTGAACTTTAATGAACTTGTTACACCACATATCCTTACGTTTTTAAGTGATTCTCAGTGTACAATTTAATGTTTTAAGTATCGAAATATACTTACATACTGATTTTTGGGTTTTTAAAACTTTTTTAAAGGAAGTACGGATGTTTAAAAAACGCCTATCTGATTATAATAACACTTAACTTAAAGGTTTTTTATGCATAACCCTTCACAAAATTTAAAGTTTTCAATTATAAAAATTCGGAAAATGAGGTCGTAATACATTGCAGTTCATTAAAGTCCCTCCTCCGTTTCAAATACAATCTAAGAATGGATCTTAAATACACAAAAGTGTCATCTTGTTCTCGATATCGGGAATCCCCACAGATAGGCAATTAGAAAACATTTAACTACATCCTTACAGCTATATACTAAAAATATAATTCGATCAAGTCAATTTTTAGATCAATTTAAATAATGCGACTAAAACTGTAAAGAGATGTTCTATTTTCTTTGAAAATTGGTATTTAAGAATAGTATTTGACCAATTGGTATCAGTTTTTCAGTTTAAATCCCTTCATGGTTAAAGGTTCATTGCATTTTCCCAAATTTAATTTTTAATAACAGATGAATAAAAAAAAATAGACAGACGAACATAGACGTTTAAAACTAATAAACATTATTTTAAATTAAAAAAAAAAATTAAAAACTCGCATAGTTTCGATGAGGAGAAAAAAAAGACACAAAATTTTATTTTTTGATGAGTTGTTAAGTGAGAATTTGACCTAATTTTTTTCTGTCAGTTTATATAAATATGTATATATATATATTTATAGCCTATAAAAATACATAATATAAATAAATATTATACCTACATATTATTTTTCTTGAATTTATGTTACTATATTTTTTCTGTGAGGGGGTCGGTATTTTTTTTTTTTAGAAGATTCTTATGTTTTGTTCAATTTTATAAATTTATAATTATATTTGTCCAACATTTTCCATCCAAATTAAGTTTTATTTTATTGGCATACTAATTTACAATTTTTTTTTTTTGAATTTTTCTGGACCTGTTCCAAAGAAAATTATATATTGAAAGTAAAATAATAACAGAGACCGATTGGGGCAGTTTATGTACACGTATAAAATGTATTTAATATAAGATAAATATAACATTGGGGAAAAGAATAGGAAATTACTTAATGTATTTATTTTAATAAATTTTGGCAGACTTTATGGATTTTTAAGATTTTTTTTTTTGGTTTTTAAGATTTAATTTGAAAAAAAAAAAAAACTAATTTGCAAAAATTATTTATAGATCTGTAGATATTTTTATGTTTAAAAAATAGAAAATTTGCTACAAAATTTTTAATTTAATTTTAATTTGTTTCTTTTATTTCAAAGAAAAATTCTAAATTAGTTTTTTTTTTTTTTTTTCAATGGAAAAATAAAAGAAAATTTTTTTTAATTTTTTTTTAAAATGAAAATTTACGTTTAGTTTTATGACACGCAAAAATATAAAATGTTATGAAACGGAAAATAAATGAGATAGTTTTGGATCTATACTCGTATGGAGTACTCGTAGCAACAGATTTTAGAAACACACAATTTTGCAACCAAAAATTATGTAATTTTTCTGGGAAATTTTTTGAGCTTTGGAAAAGAAATTTATGGAAAATGAAAATGGCATTTATTTTTTTGTATACTTTTCTGGTCTTTTGTCAAATTAAATTGATCACAAATTTTTAAAAAAAACTGGCTTTTTGCAAATCAATTTGGCTACCTTTTTGAAAACTATCCCGTATCTTGGGACCTAGAAGTTGAAATGACATAATTTTACAAACTTAGTCCTCAATATTATAGTAAAAGCTGGATTGGGGAAACAATTGAACTGAATCTCAAATATTAGAATCTAAATTTTTGGCGGCAATACTTTTGCGCAGGCTTAAGAAGTCGATCTTTTTTAATTCTATACTGTATTTGGGTCCTACTATAAAATCTGCTAGTAGTTCTGCCCAATCTGTTGAAGGCTGGAGTTCAAGAAATGGAGCTGATTATAAAAACACCAATTTCATTTGAAAATTTAGGACTTTAAAGTTCCCGTGAAAAGTGTAGTAAAACAATTAACTATTCGCGAGATTTATGTTATAGTAAGAAGTTGTTTACAAAATACTGTGTTTGAATCGTTGCATCAAACCTTCGAATATTTTGTTAAATTTCCAAATTGTAGGTGCTGTAGCCCTTAATAGGACTTCAATTTATTCCTTAACAGAACTACAGCACCAACAAATTTAATCTTATTTTAAAATTTTGCTTGTCTGTTTAAATACATGTATCCAAAATGCTCTCACAAATCTGTACTTTTCGAAAAAACCTTTAATTCTTCAATTTTTAGTTAATTGTGTAGAACTTTTGTAAAAGCACATATAGAGGAACAAATGAACTTTAGAATGAATGGATCAACATAGTAAAATTCAACAAGTACAATTTTTTTCGAAAAATTTAACTAAAAATAATATAAAGATAATAAAAAAAATTCATAAATTTTGCCAATTTAATTTTTACGAAAATATAAAATAAAATTGTCATTCACATTTAAATTTTTCACATTTTCCAAAAAAATAATAATAAAGTAAAATAAATTTTTTTAACCTTGAATTTAATAACATTTAAAATAATATAAAATTAATAAAATATAATATGAATATTAAATATAAAAGTAAATTTTGTATACTTATATATTTAATCATTAGTATTTAAATTTTTATATTTTATATTAAAATTTATTGTTAAAAATTTTATAAAAAAAAAAAAATATAAATTCTAAGAAGTTTTTTTTACTTCCCAGTGTAGGTTGAAATTAAAAAAATTTTGAATATTATATTATGATATAAATTATTTTAAATTTAATTAGAAAAAAAAAATTAGAAATGACTCAATTATTTATTTAAATAAAAGAAATAATTTAAATTAATAAGGAAATGAATTAGAATACCACAAATTATGTTACTTATGGGTCCAGTGCTTATTATTTGATATTTCCAAACAATTGAGATAATTAGGGAGTATGTTTATTAATCCTTATATTATTTCTTTAAATTATCTCCACATCTTGGACCTACTAGATAAATTAAAGCATATATATATGAGAGCCTTTATTAATTAAAGCATATATATACTGAGAGCCTTTTATTAATTTAGTATAAAATGAAACTTCCGTCTGTCTTCAAACACAACCCGTTAGTCATTCTCAGATCTGAATTTAACAGACCACAGGTTTTAATATAATATGCAAAGAATATTCTAAGCTTCTTTAAAAGTTTTAGTACTGCACGGTGTACACTTTACTTGGTGAAAAGCATGACTTGTGAACCATTTTTCTCAAAGCAGAATTAAAAATACAATAAAATTCTTCCCAATTCATACTATATTTAAATCCTATATAATACAATTCGAAATCAAAATATAAATTAACGTTTTTTGTTGATTTAAAAAAAAAAAAAAAAATTACTTCCTTCTAAAATTATAATTAATCCGAAATCTAAATCGGGAAATTGCAGAAACATAACAGTTCTGACGTCATATAAATCAAGGAAAACATTATATTGACGTCAAATAAGATTTTTACACATAATAAAAACAGTGTAATAATACTTTAAGTTATTTTTAAATATTTATTACAAAATTACTTCTCCTTCAAAAGTTTTTATTATTACTAATATACAATTTTTTAAATAAAATGTTTAAAAGTTATAAAAAGAAGTTAAAGTTTTTATAACTATAATTTAAAAATACTTTGAGCTAAATTTAAAAACTTATTAAAGTTATTCTAATATAGGAAAATAATAATGAATATCGGAAGCTGAAATTGTTTCTAAGGAGTCTTGGCAAAAGACTGAAGTCTTCTCAAGCTTTTCTTAAATTTTGGAAAATTGAATATAAAATTGATGTCAAAGAGTAGAACTGTGACTTGAAGCAAATTTTTATGTTCTAGGACCTTCAAAATAATAAATTTTTAATATTTGATAACTCGTAGTAATTTAATGTCATTATTCATTAATAATGGAATTCAAAGAGACTGTAGGTAAATTTTTAGGTTTAAGGACCTTCAAAACAAAAAATTCTTTTGATAGTTCATAGCTCTTTAATGTCCTTGTTCATTAATAATGATTTAAAATTTTTTAAATTCGCAGAATATTTAAGTTAAGGTTTTTAAGTTATTGAAAAGTTGCCTGAAACAAACATCATTCGGCAATGTTAATCAATTTTTCAGGACACTTGGTATTATCTCACAAAAACATTAAAAAAAATTGCAACACATTTACAAAAAAACTTACTTTTTTTTACCAATTCAGGTGTTGTTATTTGATACGTCATCAAACAAGAGAAAAAACACTAACAACCAAACAAAGAATAGAACAAAAAAAAAAAATGAATGTAATACCATGACCTAACCCTATATCTACCCTATAATTTATTCAAACATATTTGTTATAATTCCGTTTTTTTTTCGAATAACTACTTTTTTTTAACTCTTTAATTTCTTATTCTACTGTAAATTACATATGTGTGTGTTTTTTTTTATTTTTTTAACTCGGCACAGTTCACAGTTTACAACAAAAAAAAACCCGTGTTTCTGTATTTGAAACATCAAACCACCAAATTAAAAACCACTTTTCAGCCTTAAAGATATTCACTTACTATTTTGATACCTATACAGTTATTATTTACAAAATATTAATTTTTTTTCAAAAAATTATTATTATATTATATTTCAATTATACGTATATAATTAAATTACACATAAAAGACATTTAAATAAAAAAACAGTCAACTCATCAGCGCCATCTATAGGCATTATCTTACACAATGTGTACTATGTATCATGATTTCGATCAAAATGTCTTGTTTAATTTTTGTAAATTGTTCTTTATACACGTATGACTATATAGTCAAAGGGTATAATAAATTTGCCATTACGTTTGAGACGCAGAGAAGGAGGGGAGTAGATATAGACTCAAGTGTATGGATCGGATCAGAATCGAAAAATAAATCGATTTAGCTATGTATGTCCGTCTGTCCACACGATAACTCAAAAACTTAAGGAGCTAGGATCTTGAAATTTTCGGAAATTCGTTTTTTTTTTGCAATAGCCGTCATCTCTATTTAAATCCAGCCGTTTTGGTCCATGGATTCGGGTAGCTGCCATACAACTTCTTTTTTTATATAAATATTTTTTTTTTTTTTTTTTTTTTTTTTTTTTTTTTGTCCTTATTACTCCTCTTGGGAGCATGGGATATCTACTAGGCATCTCCATCTGCTTTTTTCTTATCCGAGGCTCTGCCTTGTGTTTCGAATCGTTTTTTCCTTTTTCAATTAAGTAAATGATTGGTCTACTGTAATCTATCTACAAGATGTCGCTTCTTAATTTCTTCTAGTGTCATCTATCGGTCAAGTAGAGAAACCGTGTCATGTTGTTAGGTGCGTACTGCCATTGTAATTGCATATGACAGTTGCAATTACATTGTCGTTCAATTACATATAGGTTATTGTTTATTCAGTATTAATTATTAGATTATAGAGTACAGCTGGAAACACGATTATAGGTATATTTTTATATTTTTGTTACTAATTATTTATTATCATATTTTTAGGTATAGAATTATTATATTATAATTTATTATATATTAATTTATTATAATTATTAATTTTACTGGATATGGTATCTCCCACCAGGATTCGAATCCGGGACTGCCACAGTGTTTAGATTGCAAGGTTGCGCTCTAACCACCTAGGCTATGGAGGAGATATATAAATATTACTCTGTACCTATTACAGCTTCGTGTCTGAAATTTTGCCAAAAGTAGTCTAGTTTTATGGCCAAAATTTCTGCAATATTAGGTTGGTCTACTGCAGAGGGTTTGAGTAGCTGCCATACAACTCCTTCTTTTATATGAGGATTACACTACACCTAATAAAGCTATATGTTTGAAATTTTGCCAAAAGTAATTAATCAGATGATATAATGTATATGTTACGGTAATACGGGTATCCCAGAGTTGACACAGTCTTCTCTACTACACTCTTCCTCGTTTTATCTATAAATATGTATATATATATATGTGTTTATCAGAAAATGTGCTAACATCTACTGCCTCAAGTCATTGATTATTATCAGAAATCAAAACAACAACAACAACCAAAAAACTATAAAAAATATAATAAAAGTCAATAATTATTAATAACATTATTATTACGAAATTTTACAAACATATGTATATTAAATATATTTACATTATAATATTATGTATAACATATGTACCCACATTTATAATGTAAATAAATATAAAATAAAAATTATATTTGTTTCTATATATGTATGTATATGAATGTTGATTTTAGTTTGAAAAATAATAAAAACAAAAAAAATACTTGGAAAACTTGAAATAATTTTATTATTATAAAATAAAAAAAAAAAGCCACATGGCAGGTTGTTTGTATAATCAGTATAATGTAATGGAATTGTATATCTACACTATATATATACACCTTTTAAGTGTTATACATAATATGTAATGTATAAAAGTACATAGAGTTATATTGATATTAATGAACAAATTTACAAACTTATATTATATTATTATTATTATATATATATATATATATATATATATATATGTATATAATTCGTTTGGACAAGCCTACAATTGTACTAAGATACCAGATATATGTATACATTATGTTCCAGATAAGTACATTAGATTTGTACATACACATACATACTGTAAGACTGCATTATAAAAAGAAAAATGACATTCAAAAAAAAGGTAGTGTACAACAACAAAAACAACAACATATTTTCACCTTTTAAAAATTCACCTTTAAATTGAATACCGCATAATAGAAAAACAAGAAAAAGAAAAAAAAAAAAGAGTGACATTGGAAAATGTATAGTGTTATACAAACCCTTTTTAAAGTTTATGAGCTTTAGCTTATATATTAAGTTTTATTTAATTATTTAATGTACGGACGACTTAATACTTTGACTTCAGGCAGATGATTATGGAAAATTATTATACTATTCATCAACATGAAATAAATATTTAATTAAACATCATCATCATCATCAGCTTCATATACATTAATCGGCTTATTCTGTCAAAATATCCGGTGGCGGCTCATTTATTAGTTCAAAAATTTATAAATATTAATTAAGTTCGAAAATCGCTCGAATTTTGAGCGCTTCACGACACTAGTATATATTGGGCTGCTGTACTACATTAAATAGACGTATATTAAATATTTCTTTAGTCCAGTGTGTTTATATTATTAAAATGCCGGTGTTGTTTATATTGTAATAGAAAATAACTTGACAACCTTTTAAAATATTTATATTAAGATCATTGCAATTGCGGACCTCTGTTTTTATCGTGGTTGGTATTCTAACCCAAATCTTTGAATCGTCAATCATGATTTATAATAACTCAATCGCGAACCAATTTTTTCCAAAAGTAGAAAGAATCTTGTTATTATTTTTTTTTTTTTTTTGTACGAGGGAATGGAAAGCTGAAAAGCCACCCATTTAAACTATGTGGTGTTCTTTTGGGTAGTGTACGATTTTAACACACCAAAACCACACCCTTTTTGAAACAAACTTTAGGAGGGAACCTATGATACAAATGTATAATTTGGTTACTGGGATGAGAATATGGAAGGATTTAGGATTATGGTGGAAGTTTTTTTGGGATTTCTGGATTATGACGGATAAAGAGAAGAGGATTGGATATTTAGAAGAAAGATGGTAATATTCTTCTTAAATTTGTTTAAATTGTACATATATACATTATCAACTTTGAGGAACACATTTGGTAGTATATGGTTCCATAAACGAGATGAGCGCATGCATGACAAACTAATTTTCATAAGCCTTGTTAAAACTTATCTAGAATAGTTACCTCTACATTTGCTTTCAATTAAATGTATGATTCATTCAATCAACATTTTTTTTTTTTTTTTTTTAATATCATGATATCCAACTGTTTTCCCTTTAAAAACAATAATTATATTTTTTCTTGATTATTAAATATTAGTATACGTATGTATGTATATATTTATTAAAAATTTTTCTCCCCAACCAGTTATTCATGTTTCGTTCATTCACGTAAAAAAAAAATAACCAGAGACCGCTTATTTTTTTTTTTTTTTATAATTAAGTGAAACTAGTTATTCACAATAAATAAAAAATTAATGATGAAAACCAGTTATGTCATTGATTATATGAACATGTACTATATATACATAGATTATATAGGTGATTTATATAAGTGATATTATTAACTTAATCACTATATTTTATCCCCTTGTGCAACTTTGTTGCGATTCTTAAATTCGCCTGAAGTTTAAAATGACGACAATGCAATAAAATAAAAATTTCTTAAAGCATTTTGAGAATTTAATTATAAATTTGTATGATTTTTCAATATATATGTATACTTATATATACTTAATCATTTGGGATTTGTTCTTTAAATATATATATATATATGTATTTTTTTTTTAAATTGAATTATAAGTAATGTGTCAATATCCCTAAGGAATTTTGTTAGTATAGGTGTTCACCTTTTGCAATATGAGCAATTCTTGAGCAATTGCATGGGAATAATATAACGGTATTTTAATATTTTTAAACCGTTTGAAATGAATATTTTTTGTTTTTTATAAATTTTATTTGATATCATTGTATTTGTGTTGACAAAAGGACACTTTAGTAACAAATAAACACTGGAGCATTTATTTTACTAAGAAAAATGATTTAAAAATGTATCAATTAAAATGTATGTATTCACAAGAGGGCGCTAATATTTAAATAACAGTTACCAATTCTTGAAAGTATTAAAATGATAAATTTGATTTTAATCAAATCCTTGATAAAACTCAAATACTTGGTAAAATCCTTGGTAATTTTATGTTTTTTATCAGGTGGTGCACTCTATCAAACATTGACGGTCATGTTAGGTTAATATTATTTTTTTTTAAATTAATTTGTTTGATTTTGTAAGTTTTTCTATACCATTGCCTAAATTAATTTAAGCCAGGGATTTATTAAAATTAGCTGGTGATCTTCTGTCTTCGAGTTACATCCAATTTCCAAAGTATAAGAATCCTATTGTATAAAGGAGGAAATAAGTAATTAAATTTATTAATTCTATTTAAAAGTATAATTCTCATCTGACCAGTGGTAAAGTGGCGATTTTTAATCCTTGGTTGGATCATATCCAATAAAAAAATATAATATATGTTACAATAATTTAATAATGATTCCAAAAGTCAAATCAGCAAAAGATTAATATTATCAGGCAATATTTACAATTGTCTGGTTTTAAAAATACATAAATAAATAAATAGTATACGTCAGATCTTTTAGTAGTTTTAGATAGTTATGCATCACCGATTCATACCTATCTCATTGTATATACCTATATCAAATTGATCAGGACAGTTGGTTGTTTCAAGTCTTATCTAATATCTAATGGTAATACCTCTTAATCACATATAGCTTAAATAACTTATATATAATCTTAGTATAATAAATATTAAATTTATATTAATACAAATTAGTATATTTACTTTATTATTTCATACGATTTAAATTAACATAACTAGTTTTATAAATTAACTTTTAAAATATATTTTTTTGGGGTCAAAAAACAATTGAACAGAAAACTGGACTATTTTATATACTTATTTATATAATCTAAAAATATATATATATATATTCTGGTTTTTTAATAATAAATTATAGATAAAAAAATAAGTTAATTTAACTTATTTATTTGTTTTATTTTAATCGATTTTTAAAAATTAATAATATGGTAATTTAAATTTTTTAAAGTTTAATTAAAAAGTTAAAAATTCTTTTACAAGAACTTATTGGTTTATTAATTAACTTATAAATTATAATAATAAAATTTGTATAAACTTGTATATCAGGACAATTTATTTTTTTTTAAATATTTAAATTACGTAAAAGTCAATGGCTTTCACAAGTTTTTTAAAAATATAAAAAGATTTCTTAATTATATACAGGGTGGCGCAAAACGACTGATATGGTTTTAATGTTTAACAACTTTTTTATTTAATGGTTAATTATTATTATTATCATTTTTTTGTTACACAGTGTATTAATGGGGAATATTTTTAGCTTAAGTAGAAAAATTATACCGCGAAAGTGTTGACCTATTTCGGCTTCTCCTTTTCTCCTTCCAGTACATTTTCCATAACTTTTCGTAATTTTTTATCGCTGTTCTGTTGTGTACTGTTCCATTTCCAATTCCCCAAGTTTTCTTCACAAACATCTGAAATAAAAATAAAAAATATAAATAAATTTAAAAAGTTATTAAACATTCAAACCATATAGGTCGTTTTGCGCCACCCTGTACATACATTTAATTTCTGAAACTATTTTAATGTCATATCTTTTATTTAAAAAAAAAAGTTCTAGCAGATTCCATTTTAAATACGATTTATTTAATATTTTGGAATTTGTATCCAAGTTCCGATTCATTTTAAAAATTTTCAATTTTACCAAAGAGGGTAGTGAGATAAAAGAAAAACCTTAAATATTATTTAATCACCTGATTATCATAAAATATTTAGGTCAATATGCGTAATAGTTATTTTAAATTGTATATTTATATATATTTTATATATATGAAAACAAATTTTCAATTGTATATATAATATATTATGTACATAGAAAATAAAAAAACCTTGAAATTATGTGGCTTTTATATTTTCCAAGGGTATATAAATGAATTTTAATTTATTTTCACATACTAATATGTGTGTTTTACTGTGGTTAAAAGAAAGTAAAAAAAAAAAAAAAAACAAACCCGTTATATTTATCATTAAAATAAACATAAATATTCTTCAAATTAGGTTTAGGACCCTTAATTTAGACTTTTTGAATTATTTAAATGCGGTTTTTTTTGGGTTAAATACATTATTTATTTTTAAGAACCATTTAAAATTTATGTAATTATATTTTTGAAAAAAAAAAAAAAACAAACCTTTAAACCGTATAATAACCGCGTATTATTTAAATATTTAATATTTTTTTTATTATGTATATTCGCAATATAACAGAATATTAAGTTTATGGCAAATATTAATAATTTATTGTTTGTAACTGCAGACTTTGTATTTAAAAAAATATTTTTAAAAAAGTTGCAGGATCAACTTTAAACAATTCATAAACTTATTAATATTTTTGATCCTATATTTTTATTGAAACCAGTTACAAGGTCCTTTTTTTTGACAATTAGATTAAGGCTTATACTTTGATTAGTTTTATAATTTATGTTTTTAAATTTTAAGATTAATGTTAAAAATTTAAATTAAAATAGGGAACTTTATATAGATTAAAGTATTTAAAAAAATTTGTGTAATACGCTTTAGATTTAATTCGGTTTTATAGTATTACTTATCGGGAATTATTTAAAATATATACTTATCTCAACCTTAACTTATCCTAACCTTAACTAAACTTAAATATTGACATATCTTAAACATAACTTAAGTGAATTAGTAAAAATTGTAAAGCTATATAACTTATTAAAACTATGATTATTTAATTGCATGATTAGTGATAAGTGATTTTTGACTAAAGTTCCAACTCTGAAAATACTGATGCAAAAATTGAAAGTGTGTACTACGCCTTAGATTTTATTTCAAAATTGTTTTCAAATGAATGAAATAAAACTAGATGTTTGAATATTCTAAATATTCTGTACAGCTAGTTTTTGATTAGCCCTAACTGTTTGGTTAATGATCCTACTTATACTATAGGTATATGTTGGAAAAGGAAGGATATATAATTGTTTGTTATTAGAACTGATCTTAATGAAAAACTTAATAATAAGTATAACAAGAGTTTGTACAAGACCTTGCAGCAATTATAAAGGTACAGCTAGCTTTTTATGTTTTTAAAATATTGTATAAAGTACATATTTAAGTATTTATTATTCAATAATGCTACGTTTCACACTTATTTTCTTGTGTAAATATATTTGTGGAAAAATTTAAATATTTTTTTAACCTTTAAATATTTTTTTTTTAAATTAAACAAACATCATAAAATACAAATGTTTAGGCAATTCGCAAAGTGTATAATATAAAACCTATTTAAAGAGAATTTTGTAAGAAAAATAAATTTTTATTATATAACTGTAAAATGTATTTAAACATCATGTTGAGTACAAAATTTTTAATCACAGCCTTATAAATATTAAAATTTGAAAGTTAAATATAAATATATGCTAATTGTAAATTTAGTTTAAAATCACTTTAAATAATTAGTATTAATTATTCTTCACCTTTTTTAATCATTTTTTTTTGGTTACCATTATTCTAATCATTATTTTAATGTCAGCCTTTTCCGGACTTTCAATCTTTGAATTAAGATATCACTTACGAAATTAAGGCTTATAGTTTCGGCACTATCTTAAAATAAAATAATCATAAATATCTTAAATATTTAAACTATAAAAAAGTCTAAGCAATAAACTTCAGATTTCTTCAATTGGTTCAACTCACATGATGTCTACTAACATACACAATATACATATAGCATTTACCAATTTATTTATTTATTTAAATTCTAATATTACAAAAGGTACTTAAACAATGTTAGTGTTTCCCTCGACTCCATAGGCCATCATGGGTATTTACTAATATAGCTTTCTTAATTTTGTAAAAGGATTTTTATATAATTGCATACTTATAGGGGTCCAAAAAATTTTTCCTTTCATTTTAAATTTCTAAATCTTTAAATTATGCAAAATAGTTATTTGTGAGAATTAAAATAAGTACTGTTATTTTGAAAACCTTTAAAAAAAATTTTACCTTTATTTATTTCACTGTTTTGTTTTTTTTGTACTTTTTATTTCCCACTCTTCATTTCTTTATTTGATACGACAACATTTACATATTAATTTACACCTGATCAGCTTAACTCCCCAATACACAGTTGGAACTTTGTTTTTATCTTTACTTTTTTATTGTTGCTTGCAATTGTTTGAATTAAAAATTAAAATAAAAAACATATACAAAATTTAATTTTTTTAATAGGATTAGACTTAGGGTGCGTTTATGTTGGAGCTGCGATAAGTGATAAGAGCGTCGATAAGAGCATCGATAAGAGCATAGAAAAAGCTATGGTCTTATGCAGTGTTTATATTGGAGCTTCGATAAGCGATAATCGATGTAAAATAAACAAGTAATATTATTTATGGTTGTATTAAATATTTGGTTATATTTTGAAAAAAAAAAAAAAACAAAATGAAATTAAAAAGCTTTTAAGAATTAAATAAAATAATAAAACATAATTATAATTGTTTATTTATTGGAAGGGTAAAGTAATAACAAAATAATATTAAATTGTTACTTAGTACTTATAAGTGTTTTAATTTTATTTAAGTCAATAAAAAAAGTAAGTTTGCAACAGTTTCTCCTACCGTGATATTTATTTAAAAGACAATATAAAACTCGTATTTAAATTAACAATCCAGTTCTTGAAATTTTATTTTATGAAAAACAGATGAAATATAAATATAATATTATTAAACCTATACAATAAGTTAAAGTTCGTTAAACATGCATTCAAAGGTACTTAAAAAATTTTTTTAAACATATTTTACATAGGATTTTAAAAAATATTTGTAGACAAAAGTTAAAACTAAAATTTTGTTATAATATTTACATCTTAAATTTTTACCCTAAATAGTCTATACCTAATATAATACCTACCTAATTGATTTTGTTAATTTTTTTTATTAATTTCCAATAAAAAAAAATTATTTTTAAAAAATTAAAATTATTATTTACATGTTGTATTAAGCTTCACGGCCACTTCAGTCCATAACTTGTCCAAAATGAACCTGTTATGGTTATTTTTATCCCTCTGGTCCCAAATGGATGGTCTGATATATATTTCGCTTATTAATAGTTCCACGTCCATTACTATTTAATTTACTATTTAAACTAATTTTATTTATTGAAAATTAACAAAAAAAAAAAAATAAAACAAAAAATTATTTTATCAAAAATAAAAAAAATTTGTATTTTATTATAATTAAAAATTTACAATTGCACCTGCTTGAGATTTTATATTAAAAAAAAAAATAACAAACAAAAATAACAAAACATTTATTTAAAAAATTACAATAACAAAAGAGAGAAAAGCATTTATTTAAAAATTTTGATCATCGATATGAGCGTAGAAAACTGAATAAAGAGTTTTCTATGCTCTTATCGCTTATCGATGATCAAAGCGATGCTCCAACATAAACACTTCTATTTAAAACATGTATATAGTTTTCTACGCTATGCTCTTATCGATGCTCTTATCACTTATCGCAGCTCCAACATAAACGCACCCTTAGATACAGGTGAAAAAATATATTTAAAAAAAAAAAATACAAAAATACATACAATTTATTTTAATTAGGCGGTAATTGAATTCATTAGGTATTAAATAAGATTTAATAAAATATGTGAGAGGGTTGAATATTGATGATAGCAGTATTTGTAAAAAAAATTTTATATTATTTAAAGAGTTTTAGTTACAAATTGAAATAACACGTTTTAAACCACTTAGGTTATATATTTATACATACATACACAAAAAGTTTAAATATTTAAATTTCATATATATATATATTTATTCAAATTTTATGTTAATTGTTTGTTTGTGTTTTTAAAGCAAACACATTTTTTTTTTTTAATTTGGCACAATTTTAAAGGTGTGTTAACAAACGCACTAGAAAAGTAAAAGCTGTTAATAAAAAATATAGTGGTGGCATTAATGAGACACCAAAAAAAAAAATTTGAGTTGTGTAAATATAGATATAGAAGGTGTGGAATTTTTTAAAAATAAAAAATTAATAAAACTTATAATACAAATATTTAAAAAAAAAACTATGGATGCATAGGTAAATTACCTGTTTTTTAATACACATATATATATATATATATATTGTATATTTATTTGAAATTTTTTTAAATTTAAGAAAGAATAAATATTTATTAAAGTTTTTATTTATAATTTAAATTGTTATTAACAACCAAAATTAAATTAAAAAAAACTGAACAAATAACAAATTTGAAAGAAATTTTACCTTTAGAAGGTTAACAAATTACTTCTTAAAGATTTTTTTATAAACAGGAGGCATGAAATAAAGCCTTCCGAAATAAAATCCAGAGGTGTTATTTCTCACAGTAATTATGGGTCTTATTTGTATTTCAATTTAATATTTGATTTCTTGAGAAATAAAGCCACAATATATTATCTCTCAAGAATTCGATGTTGGAATTGAAAGGGAAATAACACCCTAAGGCTTTAATAATCCAAAAGTGGTTTAATTTTCCATTTAATAAAATAACACTCCGAACCCCATTGTTATTTCCATTTATATACCTTTGTATAAGAAAGGTTTTAATTAGGAAGAATTTCAGAATTATATCCGAAATCAGGATATTATTCTTTTCCAGAATATATATGAGGAGCTTTGATTCAAAACGTACAAATGTTCATATTCTGACAAATTGACTTTATGATAGATTTTTGTAGGAAATTAGGAATTCGATCTTTTTTTTTTATCATTTTGCGAAAACTTAAAGTGGGGTTTCTATACTAAAAATAATTTTACTTTTCTTTTTGGGAACTTGTTAATATTTAGAGGCATCTCAAACTTTCTTGAATATTTTAAGGTTTATTTCTTCGCTCCATAAAAAATTTTTTTTTTTTGGAAAAAAAAAACAACCTTGAAAGAAAATATAATTTCCTCTACTTTTCTTTTGATAAGTGATGAAAAATTCTTTTGAATTTAAATTGTATTGTGCCGAAATATATTTCGAAGTTTTATATATATATATGATATTATTTATTTCTTGAGCATCCCTCCGTAATATTTATCTATATCAATATACGCATTTTGACTTTTTATGAAAAAACAAAAATGTCGTTCCCATGGGATCCAAGAGACAAAGACAGAGAATCCAAATCATATAACTTATCAAAAAATGGGACTCAGACTTATCAAATTGAATTGAAATTGAATTTATATACACTCACCCTCAAAAATTTTTAGGAAATTTTTTAAAAAATGTTAAAATGTGAAATTAGATACATAGTTAATTTTTTATAGCTATATTTAGTAATTAAAATTAAATATATATATATGTATACATTTATTTAATATGAATTTCAAAAACGGCAACTCCTTCTTCCTATTATTCTATATAAAGAACCTTGTTAGTTGTTAATACTTTAGTCAAGGTTTCGCAATAAAATGATAATCTTCAAACTCTTTAGAAATTTAAAGCTTTAAGTGATATTAAAATGTCATTCCTGGAAGAGGGTTCCAAAAATAACAATACAAGTTACGTTTTACGAACAAATTGATAAGTAATTTTTGAATAGAACATTTTGCAAAGAACATTTTGAATTCAATATTACTTATTTCTATTTGATTTACCAAAACCCTTAATAAAAAATTTGAAATATTAAATTGTTATAAATATATAACCTTCAATCTTCAAGCACCTTGTTCATTTTTTGTTTTTATTTTTTTAATTCTTTATTAAAACTCACATACTGTAAAAAAATTCAATTGAAAAGAAATTATTTTATTTTTAAAACATTTTTTCAAAAAAAACTTTTTCAATAAGTAAAAAATATTTTATTTAATTTCATGTAATTGACAATTTTACAAGGTTTTTTACTTTTTTTTGTAATCAACTTTCTTTTTTTTTATGCTAAGTGTTTTTTTTTTAAATTAGAATACAAATCAATTTTTAATATAAATTTAATTAGCAAATTTTACAATTAATTTCTGTTATTCAAGGTGGCCTAAATTTAATCTGTATCATGGTAAATTGTATAATTACAAGCCTTGAGAATTGTTTTAAAAATCCAAAAATTGATAAGACAAATTTGATAAGAAAATGTACAAAAAAAAGGGACTGATAATCTCCAGGATTTAAGTATCAGAAGGGTGCTCCAAAATTTTATATGTTTTACAATTTTAATTTAATTTTCATCACCTGAGTAACTGAAACAATTTAGGACAGGTGCTATTTATACCCGTATGACAAAAAGGTATACTAAATTCGCCATTACGTTTGTGACGCAGAAAAAGAGAGGGGTTAGATATAAACTCAAAGGTATAGATCGGATCAGAATCGAAAAGTAAATCGATTTAGCTATGTATATCCGTCCGTCCCCACGATAATTAAAAAATTAAAGAGCTAGGATTATGATAATTTCACGAATTCGTTTTTATGCAATAACTGTCATTGCTATTGAAATCCAGCCACTTTGGTCCACGGTTTCGAGTACCTGCCATAAAACTTCTTTTTTTATATCAGCATTACTCTATACTTATTAAAGCTGGGGGTCTGAAATCTTTCCAAAAGTAGTTTAGTTTTATGGCCAATGTTGGTGCAAAATTTGGTTGGTCTACTGCAGTTTCGAGTAGTTACCATACAACTTAAAATTTCTTAGGAGCATTACTTTATAAATAATAATGCTGGATGTTTAATAGTAGTTAACTTTAATGGCCAACTTCTGAATAAAATATAAAATTAATTAGTGGAAGAGTTTAGAAGAGCTGCCTTTAATTATTATTTTCCTTTGCTCATAACTGAAAGTCTAATAAGTTTGCCAGAAGTCATTACCTGGGTGATATAATGTTTATATTACGGTGACATGGGTATCCCAAAATTGATATTTCGATAAAACTTCGATATTTAACATTAATTAAATTTAAATTATTATTGTGTATATAAGTTATATGTATATAATACTTAATAAGTTAATATACATTTTAAATAGATTTTGTTATTATTTAAAAGTAACTGAAGTAAATTTTCAGTTTCAGATTTTCAAAATACAATTTACTAGAACTGTAAGATTTATGCATTTATTTTCTAAATATAGACTTCTACTATTTTAATATATATACTTTATTATTTTGCTTATATTTCCGGATGATACAACATTTATTAAAAAAAGTTTGTTGTGTCTACGTCAAGTCAACTTGTTTGATAAGAATTATCAAAAGTATTAATTAAAAATATCTTGTCGAACAAAGTTCAAATTTTTTTAAAATTTTCATGTAAATTTTTTTAATTTTTATTATTTAATGAGTAATTTAAAGTATTTAAATTAAATTAATTTAATATGAATTAAATTATTCATTGAGAAAGAAAAATATAAATACTCAAATTGAATTCAGATCAAATTATTGAATTGTAAGCTTTGTTTGTAGTAATTTTTAAGAAAAGACACCTTAATTGATAATTACTCAAAGAAAACTAAAGATAATTTGCATCAATTCTTTTTTCGTGTATGATTTTATGCGATCTAAGAATTCTTTTGTTATGAGCAGACCTGTATATTTCAAGTTCCAAGACAATTACCAAAACCATTACCTAGTACTCATTACTTAATCACAAGTGCGGATACAAATGGGTGCTAACAGGGTAATTACTTAATGTTGTAATTATTTTTTTTAAACTTGAGTATTTTCGAGTAATTAAGTATTTAGAAATACTTAAGTATCAAGAATTCAATTATTTCGAAAATATTCAAGTATTTTGCAAATATTTTCAAATATAAGGTCCAGTAAAGAATTAATAATAGAGTTAATTTAAGATCCAATATTATATAGGTTTAAATTAAAATTTGTATGATTATTAATTCCCCCCTTAGTTTTAACTCTATTTTAGCAATTTTTATTAATTTAAAGAAATTGATATCTATTAGTGTAGATTATTCTTTTATTTAATTTATTCTCACACTTTTGGGATCTTTCTTGTAAATGACGCTATGAATTAATTCCAAAAGAAATTTAAATTATTTAAAAATCTTAGCTTTTAAAAATAATTAAAAATCATTAATATTGGAACCTTTATGACTCTCTATCATTTAGGAACCTCGAGGACTCTTAATATTTTTCGAGATTAATAAGGAATTAACTTAATTTATATTGCAATAAGGCCTAGTGATGTCTTAGAATTAGATGAATCGAATACTTTGAGAAATACCACACTGATTTTCAACCGCATTAGCGGCTATATATTAATTTAAGCCTATATTAATAGCCTATATTAATTTAAAAAAACAAAACTAAAATTTTAAAACAAAAGATAAATTGATAATATTTTATTTTTAATCTTTTGAAATTAATTAATGATCCAATTTTTAAAACATTTTTATTTGAACTATATTTAATTTAATCATTAAAGTTACTCTACCTTATAATTTTAAAAATCTTATAAGTTCCTTTTAAAAAACATAAAATTCCTATTATAATTTAAATTTTTATGTCCATTGTTTTATTGTAAAATTTTAAAAACCCAACAGACTGAAAATTCCAATGACTTTTATTACTGAACCAATGAACTTTAGATTTGAGTCTAAACAAATTTTTTAATTTTTCCAAAAGCAATAAAAAAAAAAAGGATTACAAAAACAAAGTTCCTTCATTTCATTCTCAAAAATTCATTCATTCTCAAAAGGATATACAAATTGCTTTACAAATTAAAAAAAAAAAATTTGAAGGACCTAAATACATTTATAGGACTTTTGCAAAAAAAAAAAAATTCCGTTTAAAAATTGTTGTATTTTTTTTTGAAATTTGATTAAAATTCTTTTAAAAATTTTAATTTCGTAGTGTTTTTTTTTTTTAAATTAAAAAACATTTTATTTATTTTTAATTTCTATGCTAAATATACTTTTTATTTTAATAAAAAAAAGTTAAAAAACCCAAGACAATAAAAAAAAAAGTTCCAATTGTAAATTTTCAAAAAAGTTTTTATACCCGTATGACTATGTAGTCAAAGAGTATAACAAATTTGCGACTACGTTTGTGACGCAGAGAAGGAGGGGGCGTAGATATAGACTCAAGTGTATGGATCGGATCAGAATCGAAAAATAAATAGATTTAGCGATGTATGTCCGTCCGTCCGCCCGTCCGTCGTTCTGTCCTTCCGTCCGCACGATAACTCAAAAACTAAAGAAGCTAGGATCTTGAAATTTTCGCAAATTCGTTTTTTTCCAATAGCCACCTAATGAAGCTGGGTGTCTGAAGTTTTGCCAAAAATAGTTTAGAATAATGGCCAAAAATACTGCAAAATTTGGTTGGTCTACTGCAGTGCGTTCGAGTAGCTGCCATACAACTTCTTCCCTTTTATGAGCATTACACTCCACCTAATGAAGCTGGGTGTCTGAAATTTTGCCAAAAATTGTTTACTGTAATGGCCAAAGTTACTGACTAATTTGGTTGGTCTACCTCAGAGGGTTCGAGTAGCTGCCATACAACTACTTCTTTTATATGAGAATTACACTACACTTAAAGCTGTATGTTTGAAATTTTGCCAAAAGTAATTAACCGGATTATATAATGTTTATATTACGCTCATACGGGTATCCCAGAGTTGACACAGTCTACTCTACTACACTCTTCCTCGTCTTTTTTTTTTATTTTAGAAGCAAATACCAAAGAAAATTAAAAAATAAAGACAGGGCTTTTTATTTAAGTCCTTCTTTTGCGCTTCAAGTACATTTTTTTGATTTAAATATTTAAAACAATTTTAACTATTTAGCCTATAATCTTATCTTAAGATTCAAATTCAACTTGATATTATTTGCCTCCTGTGACAAATTAAAAAAAAAAAAAAACTTTTCCTGTACGTTTCCTTTAAATTGTATAAATTATACATATATTTTTATATACATATATATTAATAAACATTTTTCCATAGAGAATTCTATATTTTATTGTTTAATTTGTTTTTTTTTTTTATTATTTGATTTTAAAAATAAATTCAACAAATACACATTCACATACAAACACACAATAAAATAGAATTTTTGTTTTTAATTTGTTATTGAATTAAAAAAGGACGAACATATAATAATAATAAACAAGTATTGTTGCGCAGCATGGATCAAAGTAAATACAAAGAAAATTGATTCTTGTTTTTCTTATACTTACAGTTCTTGCTACAGTTTTTCATTTTCAATATTAACCTTTAAAATAAATACAAAAAAAAATTAAAAACAAAAGACAAAAAAACAAAAAAACAGAAGAGGACAAAAATATCTTAAGTCAGAAATAAGTAAAAGTAGAAAATAATACAATAAAATTAATAATATCCTGGAAAAACAAAAAAATTTTACAAAAGAAAAAGGAAGGAGAAATAAGAAAAAGGAAAATATTCTAAAAATATCTTTGTATATATTGTTTCTAACATGTTTTTTATTTTTATTTTTTTTTTGTTATTTTATCATTTGTTTCCTTTTGTTCAATTCCCTTCCATTTATTTATTTCGATCTCAATATAGATTTTAAATATTTTCACATGTATATATATACTTAAATATAATATAAAGATGTATATAAAATATATATAATATATAAAATATGTATTATAATCTTAAATTTGATCTTATATTCTTTAAAGGTATAAAAAAGGATTCGAATTTTATATGAGAAAATTAAATGTAACAAATTTATACCCACATGTGTATGATGTAAGGATTTATTTCTAGAAATTTCATGAAATTAATTTAAAAGATATCTTTTTGGGAAAATATTGTAAAATTTAATTTAATAAATAAAATTTAATAAAATTAATAATGGTCCTTGATATATTCTAAAGCTTTAATTTATATTTAATATTATTTATCTTTTAATTAATTTAAAATAGTTGTGTACTTTTTACTAAAATTAAAGGAATGCTTCAGTTTAATGAATGATTTTTTAGAATTTAATAAAACAAGGCCATGTATAAATTCTCGTATCTTTTATTTCCTTTTAAGACTCTTACTTAAAAATGTTTAACTAAATTTAAAACTATCCAATACGAGCGTTCATAATGGTTTAAAGTCCTTAAAATTAACTTCATGTGATGAGTTATAAGATCTTAAATAATAATATCCCATTGTATATGATGTATTTTATATTTAACGAATTATAAAACATTCTATTTAGAAAACTATAAATGATAACCTCCTATACTCAATCATCATATACAAATAAAAGAGTTATAAATAGTATAAATACTATACTAATTTTAGTATAAATACTTTACTAAAAGAATATCAGGGCCCTATTGCACCTTCATTCTAAGGATAAATATATATTATGGATATAAAAAGCAACTCTTCTAATTTTTTTACTAGGAAATCCTTATATTTACTTCTTTTTCACAAATTTTAAACTAATTTTTTACTTCCAACTAGAATCTCAATCTAAGAACCTCAATTTAGAGGTTAAAACACTATTGCAAATTTAATGCAAACAGTTGGGAAAACTTTAAACATTATTCCCAATGGTATTAACATACATATATATATATACACAATTTATAAATAATAAATTTTAATAATATCATAAAAAAAAACACAACTTATATAATCAAATTATACTGTATATTATTAAATAGTTTTTCTTTTCAAAATTTTTTTTGAAAAAATTTTCTTGAAAGTTTATTTTTTTTGTATAACTTTTCATAAAAACTTTTCATTAAATTTTCAACTTTAAATATCTTTAAAAATTACTACTACTTTTTTGTACATACATATTTATGTATATATTCAAAAAAAAGGATTTTATTTTTATTGCTTACCTTTTGAACATTCTTCTACCTTCTAGTTCTTCTACTTTCAAGAAAAGTTCAGGAAAAAGCCAGAAAAGAAAATAATGTCAAAATAAAATAACAAGAACAAAAATTTACGAAGGAAAACTTAACAAATAATAAAAAGAAAAAATAACTTTTCCTGTCCTTAACCAAAATATTTCCTTTTCTTTTTTAAATATACACACATACTTATATTATATTTACAAGATTTTAGACAACAAAATGGTTACCAAAGTCCACAAAGAATAATAAAAAAGAAAATTCTTTTAAAAAGTCCTTTTCTCTTGTCCTTTATGTTTTTCCTGAATCATTTTTCATTTTTATTCTTTCTTGAATTGTATATATATATATATATATGTATGTATATATATATATATATATGTATGTATATATATATATGTAATGTATGTATATATATATATGTATGTATATATATACGATTGTTATAAAATATTGGCAATATAAAAAATAAAAATATAAGATTGATATTTATATTTTATTGTTTTCTTTTTCATTTTTCTTTGTTTATTGTTTTTGTTTTTTTTTATTGTTGTCCTTATTCATATTATACTACAACAATTGTAACAACAACAACAACAATCTAATGTTACCCCATTTCCGAGAACAAAAAACAAAAACAAAGTTTTTTATTTGAAACTTTTGATTTATTGTATGAATACAATTCAGAAAACTTTTCCTTTTTATTGTTTTCGTTTTTTTGTTTTTTTTTTTTTCATTTTTTTTTTGTATTAAATTATCCTTTGTTACCGGTATTATTCCTGAATTTATATGTTTTATTTTTCTTTCGTACTTTAACACAAATATTTTGTTATTGTAACAATATCCAATACAATGTAATACACAAAAAACTAAATATAAGTTTTATATATATTCACTAATACATACTTACACACATACAAAAAAAAGAAAAATAAGAAACAAAAACACACAAAATAAAAAACAAAGTTTCAAAACGCAAAATAAATACTTTTGAAAACTTTTTTTTATAAATGGCACCCATTTTGCTATCAAGGTCATCAAACTTACCATTTCTGAAAAGTTTCATTTTATTTCTCACATTTTTCGAATTTATCTCTCTCTCTCTCTCTTTTTTCGTTCTCACTCTTCGCTTCACACACTTTTCTTTAAAAATAATACTTTTAAATACCATTTGAAAATAACATAACAATGTACTCAAAGTCAATTTAAAACCCAAAAGTTAACAAGGATATAATTCAATTTAAAATTCTATACAAAAACAAAAATGAGAGAAGAGAAAGAGAAACAAAAGGATACGAGAAAAAAAAAGTTGTGAGAAAAAGATTAAATAGAAAATAGATTGAAAATAAACAAAAAAAAATGATAATAACTATATATTCATGTCAAATTAAAATTCTTTTTTCAACCATATTTCAAACCTTTCTCATTCATTCATAAATATTTACTTTTACAGAGGAAGCTCTCAATTTATCTCTCTATCTGCAAAATATTTTATTTACATTATTTTTTCTTTATGTTTTTCTCAAAATGAGATTGAATGGAATGAAGTATATGTACTTATTTTAAATTTTAAAAATGGCATATTTTGTATTTAAATGTGTGTGTACTTAATACAACCATATACAACTTAATACAACTAAAATAATGTTCAGGAAATTACAGAAGGATACAAGGATACTATGAATAAATCAGAAGTATATACATATAATTTTATTCAACACTTCACACTCTCATTTGGTGTTGTAAAGCGCAAATACTCAATATTATGTAAATGAGAGAGAAAATTAAAATGGTCGGTTAATATAAAACTTATCTGCAATCATACTTTTGTTTATTAAAGAGAAAATATTTGACATTTGATAACTGTCAAATGTAAAAGTGAGAGGATAATATTTGAATGTGTGAAATGAATATGAATATACTAGTGTGAGAGAAATGAAAATTAAAGAGAATAGATAATTTTATACAAAGAAATATATTTTAAAAGGAAAACCATTGTTGTGTGCATGTTTTTTTTTTATAAAATTAAACCGGAAAGAAAAATTTAGAACTTATCAAATTAAATATTTGTTATTAAATTGAGAGGGTGTTGGAAAATCAAAAAAAAGGTTGAAAAGTTATTGTTATTAAATAAGATTGTTCTTTATTTTTGTTTTATTTTCATTTTTCTTTTGGAAAAGTTTTTTAAGCTGATATATATATATACAAATACATATTTATATTTATGCCTGTAAAATTGTATGATTTATAAAATATATTGTACATAGGTTTGTAATAACAAACCAAAGGAAATAAATTAAAATTAATATAAAAATAAATTTTTTTTGACAAAGGTTATTTTATTATATTTTTGTTTACATGTTTTTGTTGTTTTTTAAGTGGGCAATTTATGAAATTATTATTGACATTCTTTTATTATTGATTAATATACTTTAAAATTTTTATTTTAAAACTTTATCTTTTAAATGGCTGGGATTTTTAAAGTTGATATTCTATTATAATAAATTTATATCACTTTTACATTATTTTCCAATTAATGGTTGTCAATTTAATTTTCGTTCCAGTGTTAACTAAAAGAAAATACAAGTACCTTTAATTATTTTCCAAAGTACAATTTTTTTTAATTAATAAAGTTCTTTTAGGCTATAAAGCGGCAATTTATATTCGAATTTTTAAAATAGGTTTTTGGATGTAATATAAGAAATTTTTTCTTCTCCTGTTACTCCTTTAGGAGCATAGAACTTCAACTTGAAGTTTCCATCCGTTTCTATTTATTTCTTTTCTACTATTTTTAGTTTTTTCTACTATTTTAGTCCAAGATATTTCCTGTCTACTTAGTAATTCATCCAACACCGTTCATCTCCATATCGTTCTGAGTCTACCTTTTAAACTCGGTCCGTCTAGATGATTCCCACTCTTGGTATTTATCTTTTATATTTCCTTAGTACATGTCTAATCCACCTCCAATTCTACGTTTTCTATTTATGTGGCTCTTATATTGGGCGCAAAATTAGAAATGGCTATAAATTGAAATTTCATTATGCAGTACTATTTTATCTATATATTTTTATTTCTATTTCATTTAATTATTACTAAAACTAAATGTAGCTTTCACCTTTAAAAATGATTCCCAAAATATCTTAAAACTTTAAATATTGAAAAATTATTAAATTATAAGGGTAAGTATTAATAAACGTGTCATAGTTTTTAACATTTATTAACCCTTGTATTAAATTCTCTTAAAATATTCAATGGAAATTTTTAATTTCTTATTACACAAAATTTTTAAACAATTTTATTGTATTTTTAAATAAAGGGATTAAAATGTGTTGTACCCAGAATTAATTATTATGTTTAATTGTTTTTATATGATAAATTTCATTGGAATTTAAAAGTATACAATGTTTGACATTGAAATGAAAGTGCCCCTCTTCATTTTCAGAAATATTTGAATCTCTAAAATTATTATTTTCAAATTTATATAGGAAAATTGTAATTTATATATTACAATATTTACCCACATTATATTAATTTACTTAATTATATTGACAAAGGTTGAAAAAGTCATTTCCTACTTCACTTATACTTAAAAAATTTTAATTAATTAAAGATGAAAATAGAATTTGGAGCTTTAATTTTCTTAGATGAAATTTTTAAAAATTAAATAAGCCAAAAATACGTTAAGATATTTAATATTTTTAATGGAACTTAATTTAAAATTAAAATATTAAATAATTAGTTAGAGAGTTTCGATATTTAAATATAATATAATAAAAAGTTTCAAATTAATATATTTTAATAAATAACTGATAAAATGGCACTTAAAATTTTAATAATTACTAATGTATATATTAAAATATTTAATTACGTATAATATATAAATTTAATTAAATACATAACATTTAAATTATTCTTTAATTAATCACAAATTTCTCTAAAATACTCTATAATAAAAACTTGATAAAAAATTAATAGAAAATTCAAATTAAGTTAACAATGAATTTTTTTTCTGAGAATTAATTAATTATTTATATTTGTGATTGTTTTTATTATAAATTCACATAATAATATTTACATAAAAGATTAAATTATTCAAAAAATATTTCCTTTTTTTTAAAAAGAAGTGTTTTTTTAAGTTTTCCGTAAATTTCCATTTATTTTTTCCACGTGTCAAGGAAAACTTCTAGGAAATTAAATTACACAAAAAAAAATCCTTTGGTTCTTGTCTTTACTAAATAAAAATTATTTCTTTAATGAAGTTTAAACTTTTAAATATGTAATAATTTAACTTTAAGTAATTTTAAAATTATTTTTTTTCTAATTCAATTAAAATAAAATTACATAAACCATACATAATGCATAATGTTTGCAAAATTTTTAAGTGGAACTTTTAAAACTTTACATTTAATTAATTTAAAAACTTTTTCTTAACTTATAACAACATAAGTAGCATATATGTATTTAATATTAATTAATATGTTTATGCAGGGATTTTACTACATTTAAAATTATCAACTAAGTAAGAGCACTAAATATAAAGTTAAAACTTATATCGCAATTAGGATTGCAACAATAATTTATGCAAATTTCTAATATTCTATTATTTTTCTAATAGTCACAATTCTCTAAAATTTAAACATATACTTTTTCTTTCTATAATCATTTAAGATTGATTAAGTTTTAATAGATTTATTTCCTAATATGCAGCTATAGAAACTTTCCCTTTAAATAAAAAGTTAAAAAGATCTTACCAATGGCGTAGTGGATAAGAAGTTGATCTATAAAGTGAAAGGTATCTTGTTCAAACTGCGATGTTATCGTATCTAATAAAAAAATATCGTAAAATTGTGTAATTATATCGTATAATATAGTTAATAGTTAATATCGTATAATATAAATTAATATATTTATATAACTCTCGTGTTAGATAACAGATGGCGCACAAAATTAAAATTTATGTATTCATAATCTAATACACAATAACTACAACTGAGTATCCAATGGCTTAGTGTATATAAAGATTAAAAAACTGAAGCCTTGTTTAAATGCCTTGGTGGATTCCCTATACTCCTTAAAGGAATCAATGTTCATGATTATTATAATATTTAAAACCCAACTAAATTGTCTGAATTCACCTAATCCCTTACCCGCTACCAGGATTATGAGATTAAAGAATTCAAAAAAAAATTATTTTAATAAAGGATTTTTAAAGGATTATTAAAGTAAAAGAAAACATTTAAATCTTTATTAGTCCTTGATTCAATTTATTACAGTTATTTTAATATAAGTTCACTATATAATCCTGCAAAACTGTTGCAACAGAGAATTGGACATTTAAAAATACCATATTTGACTTTAATTATTATATTCGAAAAGTTTTTTAAAAAAGTTTTTAAATTACTCTTAAGGTAAAAAAAAATTATCCCAATATTTTTTATTGTTTTGTTTTTTTTTTATTTTTAAGGAAAAACTTTTTTATGGAATCCTTTTCCTGTCAAACAGCAAAATAAGTAGGTAATAAATTTTATTACACAGACAGAGAAAAATTATTATTTTAAAAAAAGCTAATCAAAAGTTCAAGTGAAATAAAGAATAAAAAAAAAAATTTTACCAAACTTTTCTACTTAATTTAATTTATTTTTTTTTTATTATAATAATGTTTTTAATTTCAATTATTTGTTGTTTTTGTTACTTATTTGAAAATTTTTAATAATTTTGAAAATTTATTAACTTATGAACGGTTTTAAAATGCATTTGCAATTGTACACACATGTGAACATAATTTTATAATAATTTTCATTTGAATATTAATTGGTTTACAGAGTGTAACAAACGTATAGAATTGATTTTCATTTATTTAATAATCAGTAATTTAATCAAGGATCAAACAAATTATTCAACTGATTTAAGGCCTTAAATTAAGAGTCTGAAAACTGCTTCAAATCAAGACCAGTTTCTCAGACATTAATTTTACAAATCATTCTGATTAAAAATTATAAACCATGGCCGGCAATGGGTTAATCTTAAATATGTATCACACATGCAAATATTTAGAAAATATACATCTACCACGTCAACCAGGCCTCTTGAAACCTCATAGAATTTGTTTCCCCCCATGTCACACTTGAATGCGTCTACTCGTATTTATATAGTCGGTTCATACTCGGACTATACACAAAGGACCTTCTTATTTAATTTATTCTACACATATTTAAATACAAGGTAAAACCAAAAAATACAATACAAATTAAAAAGAAGTGCCCTAAATTAAAACTGCTTTTTTCTTTTGAAATTTAAAAGAAAAATCCAACTTTTCACCTTAAGGAATTCCGGATACAAAACTTAAAAAACAAAATACAAAATATATATGTATATTGTATATATATATTTTTTTTTGAAAACAATTTAAAACATCCTGTAATAAAAATTAAAAAAAAACTTTTTAATCATTTGCTAATGGATTTTTTGTTTAAAATTTACCGTTTTCCCTGCCCGGCAACAAAAAAACAAAAAAGAAAAACAAAACGAAACTCAAAATTCAAAAAGTTAATTTTTTTTTTCCGGGGAAAATCTTCTTTAAAGGTTAAATTTTATATATTTTATCATTGGATATTTTGTATAGTACATGCTTTCAATGAAAAAAAAAACAACTTTTCCACAATTTTTCAATTTATTTCCGATTCTTGTTATTGTTGGTAATTTGTAATTTGTAGTAACTGTTATTGTATACTTGTGGAATATTGGCATGTTCCAAAATTTTCCAAAGTAAAATTACAAAAAACAAAAAAAAGAAAATTCCAAAAAAAATTCTGTAAAGTAAACTTTACATTTTCAGAAAACTCTCAATAATTATAATTTTCCCTCTTGAAATTGCTTTTCATGTTATTTTTTTTATTTTAGTTTTTTTTTTTTTTGTAAAATTTGAGGAAATGAAAAAGTTTTAAAAATTTATTTTTAATTTTTATTTTTATGACACTATGGCCTCTTTTTTTTTGTTTTTTTGTTGGTCGGCTAGGGCTGAATTTAAATCGTTCCAAATTTTTTTTTAAATTGCAATTTATATACTTTTAAAAGAATCATTTCCTCTTTATGATTGTGTGTGTTTGTGTGTGTATGTGGCTTGTTTTTCATTCTTTTTTGTGTTAATGTTTTTAAAAGTTTAATTAAAATATTTTGTAATTTGTATATAAGATTGCCAATTACATAAAAATTACAAGTTAAAAAAAAAAAAAAAAAAAAAAAAAAAAAAATTGTTTTAAAACATTTTTGAAATTACGATTTAAAATAATGCTTCCTTAATTCCTCATTTTTTTTTTTAATTATACAGGGTGAAATTGGTAGAGATAATGATATTTTTATTTTTACGATTTCAATGTTTGGATTTAATTTTAGTCTTGAATTGAATTGGATTTTGTAAGTGGATTCTAAAACGTATGTGGATTCTGGACGTATTGGAAAATATTAAAGGGTCATATGTTAAATACTAATTAAAATATTAAATTTACTCATTTCTAGCGAGCGTCTAATAAATTGTCAATTTAAATCAAAGGTCCTTAATGGTATAGAAATATAAGAGTTGTTTAAGAGTTGTTGGAATTTTACTCATTTCTGTCGAGTGCCTAATAAACTGTCAATTTAAATCAAAGCTCATTAATAATATAGAAGTGTAAGAGTTGTTTATTATACAAACGGAAAACTTTAGTGTTGATTCGATTGTTCGATATTCAATTCATTCATAGGTTTGTTTTAGTATTCAGAGTTATCGAGATGTATTAGCTGCATTAAAACTGTTTGTCATTGAAAGGTAACTGAACAAAGTAAACTCTCTAATCACTATCATAGTATTATGACCGATAGGACTAAATTTTTAAATAAAGTAGCTTGATGTAATTATCATTTTTTAAACCAAGCACTGTAAACAAATAACCTCTGAAAGTATGAAAGCCCCCTTACAAACTCATTTTCTGTATTAAAGCCCCTTTAAAATATAGTTACCTTTCAGTTTAATCCCTTGCCAAATTGCTACATATATTCTAATTCAATTCAATATAATATCAATATTGCATATAACTAGGCGTCTAAGTAGTAAAAAATTTAAGTTTATTTTTAATTGAAATTTGTTATATTGAACTTCAGGCTGGCAAATTTAAACTTTTAAATTATCAATTCTAAATATTAAATAAACTTCTTTAAAAATTTTCCCTCTTCTGAATTTTCTTTGTAACCATATGTAAAAATATTCATTATTTTCGATTATTAAACTAGATGCCATTTTTCATTTGAATTGTAATAAAAATTTAAAATATTTTTCAAAAATAATTTATGCTACATACACACATATATTTGACAAATATTTTCCAATATAAATTCTCGGAAAATTTTTCTTTTCTAAAATTCTTTTAAATGAAAATTTTTTTAATTGCTTGAAAATGCTTGTTAATTATGTCAGCATAAATTATTCGACATTCAAATGAACTATTGAGTACACAAAAGTGTATAGCACAGAAAAAAAGAAAATGCAATTTGGAAATTTTCCAATTTTTTTTTTTTAATATTAACAAATTTCACTGCCAAATTTCCCATGAAAGTGAAATTGAAGTTTTTTCTTTTTATTTTTGATTTTGCTTTTTCGTTTGTTTTTTTTTTTCTTAAAAAAGAATTCTTAAAAGTAACAAAAAAATGAAAAAAATTGTAAAAAAAAAAGTTTCTAAATTAAATTTTATTACAAAAATAAAAAAAAAATTTTATTTTCGCTTTTCTTTTAAGTTTTAAGTTTTCATACAAAAGTTTTTCTTCTTTATTTGTTACTGCAGTTTTATTTTAATTTGTTTAATGTTTTTTTTACTTTTTTTTAAATTTAATTTTTTTTTTTTTTTAATTCTTATTTCTGCCGTTTGGAAATTGAAGTTTTTAATGTAAACTTTGTTGAAAAATAAGTGAAAAGTTTTTCCGATTAAAAATGAAAAAAAGAAAATTGTTCATTATGTCAAAAAAAAAAAAATGGGAAACAGAAAAGGAAAGGAAATTTAAGGAATTTTGTTATAAATACAGGGAAAATTAGTAGAGTTGAAGAAGATATTTGAAATACCAGAGATTTGGGTTATCAACAAAAGGTTATTGTTGAACTCTTAATATATAATGAAGTTTTCGTATTGTGTACAATTTTGATTATTTATAGAATACAAGGATTCTAATTTTTGGTATAACCCGGTCAAAAATAATATTGTAATAATTACTCTATTCAATTGCAAGTGTTTCCTGATTTATTCATTTTCTATTTTACTATATTAAAGAAAATTCTTCAAACGCCCCAAAATACCCATTAATTTCAGCAAAATAACCTTTGTTAACAAAAAAGTATATTTTTTTCGAACCCATTAAAGCATTAAATAATTTAAGTGAATATAACATAAGTTTGTAAAAACTTTAATTTTTGATAATATATGTATCTTCCATTCTTACGAAATTTTTAACAAGTTACTTTCTTTTCTTCAGTTAAAATTTTCCCAACATTGGAAAAACTTTCCCCTATTTCAAAAAAAATACATAAAATTAATTTGAAAGTTTGATTAATTTGCGTAATACCCTCATTTATAAATACATTCTAATGGTATCACAAACGAACCAATACACGCCTCCAAATTCTTATAAATGCCATCCAGACATGCTTCTAGAAAAAAAAAAAATCAAAGATATTAATAAATAAAAAATAATTGGTAATAAATAGAATATAATTTATTATTATTGAATATACATAGTCCATTTCAATTCAATTCATTGCCAAATTATATTATGTATTGTAATTTAGTAAATATAAAGATTGCATATTATTAGGCGTCTCAGAACTTTTAACTATCCTTAATTGGTTTTTCTTACTGTTTTCAAAGAATTTTATATTATAATTGTGTATAAATAAGTTTTAAAAAAAACCAATTCGCATGTAATAAATATAATTTATTTATTTTTTCTTGGTTTTTATCAGAAGAAATATTTTTATTATTGAAGAAAAGTTTTTCAAAAAAAAAAAAAAAACAAAAAAAAAGTTTACAATAACTTTACTATTAGTTTTTAAATTGAAAGTTTTTCTCATTATAAAACTTAAAAAAGAAATGAAAAATAGAAAAAATATTTTTCAATTCTTAAACGTTAACTTTTCTTATTTTATTTTAAAGAATTTTTCTGCTATTTTGAAATAACCAAATCTTAAAAAATTATAAGTAAAGTTTTTTAGAAAAAAAAAGACAAGTCAAATTTAATTTTTGTAGTTTTTCTTAATATATATTTCTGATATATGCTTTGAGAACAAATTATAATTAATCTACTTACTATTTAGATTCAAAATTTTTAATTTAATTGTAATTTATATTTTTGGGATTTTACTATTTGTACTTTATTCAAGGTCTAAAAAGCAAAAATTTATATAAAACTCAAAGTATTAAATGTTCAAATATATGCATTTATATTATTTGTATTAAATGTTCAAATATATATAAAATGTGAGATTTCAAATTAAAACATCAAAAACTTTAAAATAATTTTTCATTCTTATGGTGCTACACTTTCTATTCTTGTGATGCTACACTCAAGTGAATGCAACACTTGAAATTGAACATTAGAAACAGTTTTGACTAAGGTACTATTCGCTAAAGTTTTTATAATCTATTTATATTTAATGTATTAATTATTTTTAACCTTATACGTGTGTTTGTAGGTGGTATTCTAGTAGACCTTATTCGTATGTTTAAGCGTATTATTTAATCCAGGTCCAGGACTACTTTTAAAACATGATGCAAACCTAATAAATCCAAGAATTTTAAATTATAGAATTTAATTTTCCCAAAATTAACAAAAACATTAGATTTAATATACGTTAAAATAAATAATTAAATCAAAAGTTACCCTACTCATGTCCTTCGTCCTTTTAACAATACAATATTCGAATTAAATTTTGAATGTACTCAATTCTAAATTTTTACTATAATCTTCAATTTAATATTTACTGACTTAAAACTAATTCATACAACTAGAGCTAAATATATAGAAATTTTCAGTAACTTTTAAACATAGTGCGATAAGAAATAAAATATTTAATATTCATTTAATATAAAAAACTTCCTAAAAAGTTTTGATATTTTATAAAAGTTTTTAAATTTACATAAATTAAATCTAAAATTTTATATATTAGACATATATATTTAATTTAAATTCAATTATATTATGAATTCAATTAAATTTAATTGTAACACGAATAACATAACTTTCATATCAAAATTTAAATAATCAAAGTGCATTCCCAAGTATTATACAAAGTATTTCAAATTATTTTTAATTAATTTTTGATTACATTGTCTAACTTTAATCAATTAATATACAAACTATGTAGATATATAAAAATTATTTCATGTATAATATATCTAGATTTTATTTAATAATCAAAAGTGGAATTAAATTATTTTTTTTTCAAATTTATTGATCTTTTCCTTTACAATTTATTTTTTTTTTATTTTTAATACCTTTCATCTTATAATTTATACTTTCTTAATACTGACATACTTGTGACATTTTTTTTTTTTTTATAATTTATTTTATATTTCCGCTATTATTTATATTTTTTTTTTATACTTTTCTTTTCAACAACATTTTCTATTTTATATAAAAAACTAAAATTCATGTATGCATACATACATATATTACACCTACAATTTTAATCTTCTTATGAAAAACGAATAAATTTCCATTTTCCATATCAGAGAAAATGTTCAAAATTTTTTTAAAGATTTTTTAAAAGTTAGACATTCCTAACTGCATATATACATAATTTATATATAAGTACATATTTTCCGTTATAATATATAAAACATATACGTATATACTTATTTATTATACCACCCATTTAATATGCATTTTGCATACTTGAAACACTTATATTCATAAGTATATACATAAATACATTTTATAACAGTATATATATAAGAAAAACTGCATTATAAACTAAGCAAAAATATAAAAAAAAAAAAAACAAAAAACAACAACAAATAAATATTATGCAATTTTGTTTTAGCTTTAGGAAAATTACAAAAACAAAAAAAGGAATGGAAAACTTTTAATCAGTAGCTTCTTAAATTTAAACTTTATATATTATAACTATGACATACAAAGTTTTTAGTTACTAAAAAGTTTTTATTACACAGAAGGATTTTCTATTCTCCTTTCTGTATAAATATATATACTAAGACGTAAGTATTTATATATATACATATACATATATGTACAAACATGTGATTATGTACATATTAAACCAATACATATAATATTCTTATATAGGACCAACAACGAAAAAAAAATTCAATCGCACGAGGCCACAAAAGAAAATTAACTTTATTTTCGTCCTTGGTCCTTTTTTTTCAGTTTTTCTTTTCAAGAAAAGTTTTTTCTTTGTTGTGTTTTTTTTTATTTTTCTTATATTCTTACATTCTTTATCAATCTCTGAACTCGTGTATTTATTTATAGTTGTTGATATATATGTATATTATGTATTACACACATATATATATATATATATAAAGTATAAGAAACATTTCAAATGAAAAAAGTTTCTTAAAGTTATAAAAACAATGATAAAAAAAAAAAAAATATTGAAAAAGGAAATAAAATCATAAAAACTTAAACTTTTTATTTTTCCTTTAAGAGAAAAACTAGTTTTTCAGTTTATCTTTTTCTTCTACTTTTTTCTTAGTTTTCAAAAAAAAATTTTCTTTTGGAAAATTCAAAAAAAAAAAAAATACAAAAAACTTTTCTGTCTCGAATAAAGTCTCAAAAGTCTCCATTATAAAAATTTTTATATTTTTACATGTATTATACATATACACACATATATATGTATCCTATATATGTAGAGTAATATTTCAATATAAAAAAACGTAAATATAGTATTTAGTTTTCTAATATATTATGTAAAAAAAAAAAAAATTAAAACAAATAAAAAATGTCCTAGTTTGAAAATTTACGATAAGTATATAATAAAATATAAATGTAAAAGGAAAATTGATAAACAGAGAAACAGAGACAGAAAAAGGGACGAAAAGGACGAGTTAAGGAAAAAGGAAAATAAAAAAAATTTTCTTGCGGGGTTTTTCCTGTGTTTTTTCTTTTAATTTGATTTCGGGAAAACTAGTTAGATGGAAGTATGGAAGTTAGATGGGTTACATATATATAAATATATACAGGGTGTCCCCCTGTGTGGGTATGAGGGATTAAAGATTTAAGGAGACTTTTCATAAAAAAATCAATAACTTTTGAACAGCTTCCTGTAGAGAGAGAATCATTTTGAACCTTCATAACTTTGTAACTGTTGGGTATATGGGGATCATTAGTACCCAAAAATTAAAGCTGACAGCTTACTCTACAAAATGGATTTTTTTTATCTTTCTACAGGAAGCTGTTCAAAAGTTATTGATTTTTTTATGAAAAGTCTCCTTAAATCTTTAATCCCTCATATCTCGAAAAGGGTCCACAATAGACCCCTCCTCCAGTACAATTTTTTGTTTGTTTTAATGCCCCCAATTACTGAGTGTAGTGCGCGTACTTGAGTCCCGGACACCCTGTATATATAGGAGTCATCAGAAGTATATATTGGATTGAAACAAAACTATTTAAGTCCGTCGAAGCGCATTAAAATAAAAACTTTTCTAAAAATGTTTTTTTTTTTTTATACTTTGTTTTAAGAACTTTTTATTTTATTATTTATTTGTTATATTTTTAGTTATAATAAAAAGTTTTTTTTATTTTTATTTTTACTACTTTTAGTTGGAAACTTTTGTTATATATATTTTTAGTTTTCTTCTTTTTCTTTCTTTATTTTATACTTTGTCCGGGTAAGTATAGTTTGTAATTGTAGTATTTAATAGTAGGTAGTAGTACTACATAGTTAGTTGATTGTATTAGTTGAAATACTTTTAAAAACAAATGAAAATAAAGAAAATATAATAATGATCGACTTTTTATGAACTTTTTTTGAAAAAAAAAAAATTATAAAAACTTTCTTATCAATTTTTAAATTCTTTTGGTACTTTGAAGATGTTCTAGACATAAATTTTTTAAGATTAAAATAAAGTTTTCATTCTCATTTCAAAGTTTTTGTTGTTTTGGAAACATGCATTTTCAGTTAAAAATTGTAAATTGTAATAAAGAGAAGCATTTGGTTGGTTAAAACAAAAAAAAAAAACAATCTTTAAATTAGTTTTAGATTTGATTTTAAAAGTAAAAATTTTAATTTATTTTTTGGTTTTTTTTTTTTACGACTAAAGAAAATTGAAAAATTAAGAAAGTGTAATAAAATTATTTAAGAAAGTTTTTTTTTTGAGTTATAAATTTGTATAATTTATGAAATTATTTTATTTTTTGGAAAAATTTATTATTTAATATTATACACTAAACCTGAATTGCTAGGATATTAGAGAAATTTACTAATTGATAAGGTTTGATAAGGATTTTGAAATAGAGTACTAACTGAAATATCGGTTCCATAGCTTTTTAATGTGTGTATTCAGTCAGTACTATAACAATGAAAAATTTTTAAAAAATTGCATACTTTTAGGTGTACAGTTAATAAAATTAATAATTAGATTTTTGTTCATCCTTCATACAATTGAAAATACTAAAAAGGACAAAATTTAATATACAAGAATTGTAAAATAATTGGAATATTGTATAATGTATGAATAATTTATTAAATAACAATGTGAAGTTCAATATATGAATAATAGATGTTATATTAGAACGAACACTCGACTTAACCCTTCAAAAGGTGGCACAGCTGTGAACTCTTTTTGTACTAATTATGTTTCCACTTAATATATATTAAAAACCTAATATATCTTCCTCTTTCTAATTATTTATTTTATTTGAATTAAATGCTCTACACAATGCAATATTCTCAACTTAAATTCAAAAGGCATGCTTTTCTTTGTTGATTTACTTTTTATAATGAAATCTGCGACTTACCAGCTCAATTACATTACTTGAAAACTAAGGTCTATAAATTGTAAAACGTTTTATTAAATTTATATATTACACAACTTTCAACTTTCATTTTTTAAAAATTTCCAAAAAATGGTTAATAGTTCAATGATTTATTGTTAAAAATTTATTGTAATCATTAATTGAACCTTATACGTTCGTTGAACTTAGGTACTTAATTTCCAATTAATAATTAATAATTACGATTGATCAAATGTATATAGTTAATTAAAAATTTAATTAAATATAATTGATTAAAATTCTGATAAAAAATTTGAAATAAAAAAACGCAAATTATTATTAAGGCCAACAAGATAGTTAAAATTAAAAAAAATTCTATTCCAAGGTAAATATGAATATTTTCCAGTTAAAATGCCATAAAAATTTAATAATATTTTTAATTTTAAATTAATATGTTGATTTCTTTATTACTGTATTCTATTTATTGTAACATTTTGGACGGACTAAGCTACACTTAATAAATGCTTGATTTTATAATTTTTAGTTTTTAAATAAAAAATTTTTTTTTTTAACGAGGTCAATGTATTGAAAGCCACCCAAGTAAACTGTGCACAATCCCTTTGGAAAGTGACTTTTACACACTAAAATTACACTCTTTTAAAACCTAAACCGGGCTTTAAAACAATAAGGCTTTAATGCAAATATGTTTAGTTTGGAAAAATGGGAATTAGGAAATGAAAATTTAGGAATTGGAATTGGGATACTGGATCATGTAGGTAAATAGGAGGAACACACATGGGATTGTTCCATAATCTTGAACAAGCTTTCGTATAACAACCAAATTTCCATTATTTAAAAATTCTTAAACTCTTTAAATATTAAGCGTTTTTTTTATTTAGCTAGTAATTTAGAATTATATATACATACCCATTTACAATTGGTACACAAATTAACAAAAAAACATTTTAAAAATTGTTCTAATTCACTAAATCGAAACAATTCAAAAAAGCAAAAACGTTTAAAAAGGTGTTCTATAAAATAATACAAAATAATCCCAAATTAAGTTATATTATTACTATACAATAAAATAATGTAATTATTTTAAATACATAATTGGCATTTAAATATTAACCATGGATTTAAAACAACAATTTCATGCTTTTGTTCTAATTTTTATACCAAAACAATTTTTCAAATAAACAATAAAACACTAATTTTAATTCAAAGAGTAGATTCACAAAATAAATAAGTTTTTTATTTGTTTATTCTGTTATTAGATTTTTTTTTTTTTTAATTTTTCTTTTACTTTTTTAAATTTTAACATTACACAGTAGACAGACGTCATAATTTACGAATGAAAAAAAAAATTTAGTATTAAAACAAAATTAAAAAAAAAAAAAAAAAATAACAAAAAACATAACCTTGTGACAAGCATGTAAACAACTTTTTTTTTTCTCTTTTTGTTTTTATGTTAGTTCCGAACATTAAACAGTTGTTGCGTGTTAAACGCATTATCTCACCTCCCTTATTCGATTTTTTTTCTGTAATAACCTACACAGCTCAGTAGTTCTGAATTTTCATATTTTCTAATATAACAGAAAAACTAAACAACAACAACAAAATTGAAAAAAAAAACAAAACAAAAGAGAAAGAAAGAAAAAAAAAGTAAATTATTTCATTGAATTTTTAAAGTGAAAATAAATGGGGCATTTTTTTTTTAAGTTAATTATGAAAATTTTCAATTGTTTTTGAATTTGTCTGGCTTTTTCCGTTGTATTAACTTTTAAACAGTAAATTGTTAATTTTAAGAACATACATATATTAATATATCTGTAGATACTTATGTACTTGTCACTTTCATTGTCTAAATAATATGTTAAGTATCTATTCTAAATAAGTGTCAAAATTATTACAAATAAAATTTTAAAAAAAATTGCATACTTTTAGGTTGACAGTTAATAAAATAAATTTCTGATCACATTTTTGTTCATCCCTGTTATTAAAATTATGAACTAAATAAATAAAATGAACACGATTTCCCCAATCAACGATAATTTAGAAAATAATGTATAATTAATTGATAATTCAATTATATATAGTAGATAAATAAATGATTGTAATTATGTATATTGACAAATCAACTCTACTCTAACTAATGTTATCTACTAGTTTTGGTATTTATAAAATTACGGTATAATTAAACAATTAAATTTTATCAACACTTAAAGCTCAAATAAAATTGACCTCATTTCACGAATCATAAAAGAACTTATTCAATCATGCTATTCTCAAAATGTCTTCATGTCATATCAAAATTTCATCATACAACTCCTAATGCGTTATTTCAAATTGGTTTTTTTTTTTTTAAAAAAACTCTTCAAATTGTCTGCTTTGTTGGAATGTTTTTATACTGGTTGTTTTTGTTTTTGTTATTCTTTTTTATATAATTTTGTTTACTCTATATAAAGTAAATATTTACGCCATGTATTATTTATATATTTCTATATAATATATACGCGTCGAGTCGCATTAATTATCGCTTTTTAACAAAATAATAACAGAATAGAAAAACACACACAAACACATGTACTTTTATTGAAAAACGTTTAAAAGTCCATATAGCGCCGAATTGTGACTTTTTTTTTTTTTAAATTAATTTCTATATATACAACATATTATCAGTTTGCAACATTGGATTTAAAACTTATTTTTTTTTTTTTGTAAATTCAAAGTTGGAATAAAAAAAAAAACGCGCAAATTGATGAACAACGCTATATAAAAAAAAAAAAAACAGAATAAAAATAAATTTAAAATAAAAGATTAGTAAGAGCAGATAAAAACAATTTAAATAAAAATAAAATAAAAATATTTAAATCATTTAATTTTTATTTTCATTAGTTAGGTACTTTTTGTTATATACAGTAGGTGTCGAAAGTTTTTAACGCAATCATTTAATCATAGACTGGTTGCGAATTCATGTATTGTAAAGAGATATTTGCAGTTTCTTGCTATTTATCATCGCCCTTCGTCTATTCAGCTACAGGAGCTCTGGGACTTTTAATAGCTGTTACATATTTTCAGAAGCTTTTAAAAAATTGTGAAATCTCCCCGTTTTTATTACAAACTGATGAATAAAAATTATTAAGCATTTTTTTTTTAAATTTGACCTCTAAATGTCCTTGAGTTTTTAATAGTGTTTAAATATCAATATATCTATTTGATTTCCTTTATTTTTAAAGAAATACTACTAATAGGGCTGCGTCCAAGTGAAACTTAATATGAATATATTTTTATCGCAAATCCTTACCGCGTATAATCGAGAAACGAAACACACTAGTTAAATCCACAATTGAACGCGTTATCGTCTTCAATAAAATATTACTTAAAGTACCCAATATGGGAACCCAATATGTGTCGCAAATACCCAATATATGAAAGACGAAAAATGTTCTATAAATAAAAATATAAATACCTCGTTATTCGTCCGAATGTTAAAATCAAAAAAAAATAATTTTTCCCACCCCTACTTTCATATAAAAACCAACTGAATGGCAACATTGTTTTTGCAACATGTTGCAACTTATCCAAATAAAAACTCGAACTAAAATTTTATAATAATTTAATAAAAAGTTTAAAAACTGAAAAAGTAAAACTTTTTTTTTGTACCCACTGTATATTATATATATACCATTAAATATTTACAAAGTATAAATTTAAATACATAAGTACGTACATACATAAAAAAAAAGCAAAAAAGTAAAAAAAAAAGAAAATAAAAAATTTATAAAATAAAATAAAAAAAATAAAAAAAACAAACTTGAAAGTGGGTCATTGACTTGGTTAACATTTATTCGTGCTGATTGAGTTTTGTTTTATTTTTTTTTGTTTTGTTGTTGTTGTTTTTCTTTTAATTTTATAAGCGTTTTTTTATGAGTATTACTTTTTTTTTTTATTCTATGTTTTTTAATGTTTTTTTTTTGTTTTTTTACTTTCAGAATTTCTGAATTGAAAATAAATCAATTTTTTTTTTTTATTTTAATATTAATTTATTTTTTTAAAATCATTTATCACAAATGTTGGAATGAATCAGTTTTGCTTTCTTGTTTATGTTTTTTGTTTGTTGGGGTTTTTTTTTTTGTTTTTTTGTTGATTTTTTGATTTGAAATAATAAACTTTAAACATTTGGACTCAAAAAAAAACAAAAAAAAAGAATTTCGCAAATAGTTTTTATTCCTTTTATTCAAAATTGTTTTGATTCAAATTTTAATTCAATGTACAAACCGCAAAGTTTTAATAGGTTCAATTTGTATTTTTCATCTCACTAAAAAATCATTACAATTAAATTTACTAGAAATTTGTGGTAATTGTTTATTATTTACGTAGGAAACAATTTTATATAAAATTCCAATTAGTCAGGTACATCGTTTACCTATTTTAATAATGTGTAAAATATTATGCCTTAAAAAACAATCTGTTTGATAAACTCCAGGATCCAGGGGTTAGTAATTGCAATTATAAAAAACTCTGTAGTATAGTCTTTTAGCTTGAAGTGGTTTTTGAAGCGCAGTTATTGCAACTACGAATTTACTCAATATACAACTGTTAAACATCTTTTGTTTTAGTCTGAACACAATCCTTAACCTTGAGGCTCTACTCTCTAAATTTTTTTTGTAACAGTATTAATTGGCTGTTTTATGCAGTCTACTGATTGCAAACCATCTAGGCAGATTGAATACGAGTTCAGGGGTTTATTTTGCGCAATTTGTAATTTTTTAATGTGAGTTGCAGCATAATCATCCCAGACTGGTGCTGCATACAGAATAATTGGCTGAAAAATTGTTTTAATGAGAATTAATTTTATTTTCTGTAGTCAGAGTGGCTGTTCTATTAATGTAAGGATACAGCATGCGAGTACACTTATTAATTTTGTCAAGTATAGTGATCAAGGTGTGTTTCTGATAGGTTAAGTCTTTTGTCAAAAATAACTCCAAGATATTTAATGCTATCAGACTAGTTTATTTCAGTATTATCTAATTTTAATGACGCAGATGGAACGTAAAGTAAATGGAAACTGTTTTTAAATCGTTTATTTTAATTTTCCATTTCGAAAAAATTGTAGACCTATTAAGAATTCATTAAAATTGGAAAAATTTATTTTTTTAGACTTAAGAAAGCTGAAAGAACATTCAAAGCATTTGAGTCTAGAAATTTTCAATTGCTCTAACCAAATTTTTATTAAAATGGTCCATAGATTACTTTCTAGTAAGTCAAATTCAAAAATTCTTATACAATTTGTAGAATGGTAAAATAATTTAATAATATTTTAAGCTGAAGCTTGCATTTTGTACTACAATAATAATGTCCCTTACACTGAGTTAAGTTAAAATTAAGTATTTGCATATGTTGTATCTTAATTATCAATGAGCTATGGTATAAGTAAAGCATCCGTACTTGGAGGCAGTCTAAATGGAAATTTCAGATTTTAAGCCTTATAAGACTTTGGTTTCAATTTACACATGTACAATTACACTTATATTATACTTGACTTGTGATAAGTGTTATGAAGATTTGTTGTTATAGAATCGGAATTTGATAAATAAAGCTTTTAATTTCGTTTAAACTTAAAAGACTTAATTGTCATGCTAAATGGATCGAGGTATAAATTTTGTATAAGACTCTTTTGAATGAACCTATAGAAATTTCGCGAATTTTAATATCTTAATTTACTTTATTTTTTATTTGGTTATTAAGTTTTATAAAGTTCTCATAAATAAAATGAGTCAGTTAATGGCAAAAGTGATTTAATTTATGTAATAAAAAAAAATAAAGATATAAAAATATATATATATATATATATACAATTTTTTTTTAATTAAGTGTCTCGATGATTTTTCATTTGTTTTAAATTTATTTTAGTGTTTTTTTTAGATTGTCAATCAAAGTACAAGAAATTAAATACTTGTATTTTGTATTTATTTTTTTATGGGGTTCTTTAATAGGTGACGATGTCGTTATAAATTTTAATTAAAACATTTTAAATTGTTTTAAATAAAATATATAATTATAATATAAAGTATATTAATTGATTTTAATAGTACTATTATTAAGGAAAACATTTATTTAAAATTTAATTTTTTATATATAAAAATGTTTTAATACTTATTTAATTAAAATTATTTCTATATGATGATTTTAATTAATAAACGACTATTAGTACTTAATATACATATGGAATTTAATCATATTAATTGAATTATTTAATTTCATTTGCAAGTAGTAAATTTATTGAATATAGAATTAGGAAGGAAGCATTCAAATTTTTAGATTTTAGATTTCACTATTTGATTTGAAGAGTTATAACTTATCAATTAGTCAATTTTATATCTTCCCTATTATCTAGTTTAGTTTGACCCTTATATATATTAATGACATCAGAATTCCGTATTTATAAATTTATCTAATAAAAGAAATATTAATTTAAATGTATATTTAAATAAAAATTTTATATATTTTATTATTAATATCAAATAAATTTTTAAATTCTATATTTTCATTATAAATTAACTAAAAATTTATATTTTTTTCTTTTGTTTCAGGTGAGTTGACATTAATTATTAACAACATACTTTTTATAAAATAAATACAAAGTAAGTGTTTTTCAAATTTAAAAATAAAAGATAATAAAATATTAAAATTTAAATATAATTATATATGTCCTATTAATATAAGGTTTAAAGTTCAAAAATCTAAAACTATTTTAGTATGTAAATTACAAATTAATAAGATACATTAATACTTAAGTTCGTAGGTACTACATACTTTTATATTTTACTTCAATGTCAAGAAACTTGGACACTTTTTTGAAATTTACTTTGGTTTAGTTACAAAATTGTTTTCAAATTAATTTCTTTTTAATAAATACTGAATAATGAATTTATCATTAGTACACCCAAATTTAATTATTAATTTAATTATCATTTGCCTAAAAGTATGCAATATTTGAGTAGTTGAATACATTTTGATTATAAACAAAGTTCTGTTTTCTGGGGCCAAATTATTAATACCTCGTGATTTCTTCTTCATTTTACAATTGATCTATTTATAAAATATAAAGTCATTTAGAGGAACTTTAAAATCGGAAGAAGATCTTCGGCAAAACGAATTATTTGAACACTGATTAATGCAATTTGAGACGAATTATGTTTATGGTTAACTAAGAAGTTTCTTTTCATGTTATAAGACCTAGTACTATCTCATATATTAATTGTAGATGGAATTCATTTAGATCAATTCTAATAATAGAATATATTACGACCCCCTGTTTCAACATGTACCTATATGGTATAGACAGGCTTATTAGCCTTACAATTATCGCTTAAAAAGAAAAAAGGAGGCTGTTTATCTGTTGAGCTTCTTTCGTCTCTTAAGCTTCATAAATTCCCTTAACCAATTTGTGGAGTATAGCCCGAAAGGTTTCACAACCTAGTATTTGATTAGATTAAAGTTTCACTATATCTAACCTAATTATTTCCACACCTTCTTTCCATTTACCTCAAAAAAAACCCAGTATTAATTACAGAAAATTTACAAAACATGAGTCAGTAACAAAAATTTTTTAACTTGTATAAGATTGAAATGTACTGCCATGGATGAATCTAAACTACAAAATGATATGACATGCAAATAGATCAATCAAAGATGAAGAATTTTCATGTCATGATAAAAAATTACTAGAAATATTTACATATACCTAAAAATACATAAGAAATTCATTCGAGAATTATGTTATTTAATAATTTATTAATACATATACATATTTACTTTTAACATTGAATGTAAATAAGAAATAAAACAAAAAAATATCATTTATCTTTTTCTTTTGTTTGTTCTTTTATGAACAATGACAAGTCAATTTTAAATATGACATAATAATATTTAGTTATAGGATGATAATAATAATAATAAATAATAATAATGGTAATGAAATGAAATGAAATATTTATAATAAAAAAAAAATAAGACATTTTTGATTAGTCATTTCCATTTTAATCAGTCATTTATTTGAATGAGGATGTGTTATGTACAGTGTAGTGCAAAAGTTAGTAAAATGAAACCTATTAACAGTTCCTAAAAGTCAAGTGACAAAATAAGTTTAGGGAATATATGTTACTATATGTTTTAAATGGTCCTGACATACCTTGAGCTTTTTCTTTTCAAGTTAATGTTATTATTGTAGTAAGTTGATTTAATAAATCCCGAACCGATACACTTACAAAGCTTAAGCGGAACATTTGTACAACAGAACAAAAATTTATGTATTATAGATTATAAGATTCGTTCAAAATCGTACGTCAGTTTTATATATTATACATTCAGATATTCTTAGTAGTATTTCAAAATTATTTAATGCGGGCCAAAGTTTGTCTCAACCTGCACATTATACTTATATACTTTTATATTTAATTTATTTTGGATTTTATAATTAAAAACTCGCGTGTTTAAAAATTAAAATAAACATCACTACTGTATTTTATACTACCCACTGATTTTTAATATACGTATTATGCATTATATAATGTATTTTATGAACTTTATTTTACAAAATATACTTGTATATAATTATAGAATATATAATTATTCTAACACTTGTTTATGGAACTAAACGGTACATGTATAGTTAACTGAAATAAAAACATGGTTTTTAATGTTTATTATGTATTCTAAAATTAAACCTTAAAACTTATAAAAGAAAATTAAAAAAAAAAAAAAAACAAATAAAAGAAAGAAAAAAATTTGAACCGCCCTCCTAATGGGATGCAGACTAATAAGAAATTATAATATATAATTTATATATAGTTTCTTTTTGTATATATGTAATTTATAATTAAAACATGCAAGCAATTTATGTATTCTAATTTTTTTAAAATATGGTAAAGTTCTAACGTAGCAATCTTTATGTATTGTATATATGAATTGTATATGTAAATATGAGTTACATAAGAATTTTAATACTTGGTTTTCCAATTTTCAATTTGGTTTGAGAATTTTTTAAATATCAGGGTTCTAAATTATAAACATCATCTCAAAAAGTAGTGCAATAACGGTAAATCCTAGCAATTTTAGTTTTTATATATTTTATGAATTATTTGATAGCCCGGCCGTTATTATCCGGGGAATAGTTGACTCTGGGACATTTTTCATATTGCCGTTCATTCTATTTTGATACTATGTTATTATATATGCAGTTCTAGAGCTCAGTTAAAAGACAGTCACGAAGTTTTTAACTTTATAATTGTTGAATTGTTATGCTAATAACCCCTTCTATACTATAGATATAAGCTGGAGCAGGGGGACGTATTATATTCTTATTATTAGAATTAATCTTCAAGAATTCCACATACAATTTAAGTATTAGATAGATCCAGGCTTAATAACATGTAGAAACGTCTTCGGTTATTAATTTATTTATTTATATTAATATATATCACATAAATGATAATGCAACATTTTAAAATCGTCGGTTCCTAAGATCATTATAGGTTAGAATATTTTATATAGTATTTGCAATTATTTAAGTCATTAATTTAAACACAATGGCGAATAGTATATTACTGAGTTGAGTCAAAAATCAATAATAGGTTTTTTCACTTTTACTGGAATTCAAAGCCGGTCCTCTAGAATGGAAGATTAGTACTCTTAACCTCTGTATACCACCCAGTATGTAATATTATTAAAATTCATCAAATTTTATTATCTATAGAGAATGGTTTCTGTGGTTACGAAAATAATTCAAAAGAAGGTATTAAAACTCTATTACCCCGCTTCTTCTTTTTGTTTTATGAAACACTGTTTTAATTTTTTTAAATGTTTTGTATACCTATAAAGTTTTTATTTTATTTTTTCCATTTGTTCTTAATTTGCTGGCATAAACATTACTTTCATGGATTATGTAATTTTTACTTAAGTCTTTTTTACTAAATTTTTCTTCTTTAATTTCTTTTTAAAATTCTAAAAGAAAGCAAGTGGACATATAAAAGTAATAACGGTATTTCCTATAATAATATATTACATATATTATAGGTATATACACTTGTATATATATAAAAAATAAAACGTGCAGAAATTACACTCCTACATACCTCTGTTTCATTTTTACCTTTATGTAATTATATGGTTTAAGTATAAAGTACTTTTGAGATTTCAGATTTTTAATGAAAAGGAATTTTTTATCCCATTTCTTTTTTTATTTAATTTTCTATATTTGGTCTGTCTCTTTATTTTCTCTTTAATTTTTTATTACTTTATTATTACATACATATATTAAGTATAAAAAAAAAACAAGCAAAACAAAAAAAAAATTTACAACATAGATTTGTAAATACTCATTATAATTGCTTTATAATTTCTAAAATAGAGTTAATATCTTAAACCTATAGTGTATTGTACTTACTCTATATATTGTAATTTGTTTACTTATGCATTATATATTAATAATAATATATTTACATACATGTCTTTGAATGTATTTGTGTGTTAATTAAACATTGAAAAACTTTCAAAATGAAAGAAAACTATTACTTATAAAAAGAAAAGTCATAGACTTACTATGTACATATTATAATTGTGTACATAATTACATTTAAAGATACTTATAAATATATTTTTTATTTTACATATAAACATACAGATATATATATATATGTATACTATATATGTATATATATTTATATACTAGTTTTTATATGAAAAAATAGATAATAATGGATGTTGATGCCCTTCTTTTATTAAAAAGTATTTTTCTTCTCTCTCTCTCTCTCTCTCATTATTTTTGCATTTATAATAATAAAAATCTCTATGCAATTGTTTAACCATAGGAATTATTTCAATTTCATTGTTCTAATTTTTATTTTCAATGCTTTAAGAATTGAAAAGTAAAAAAAAAAAAAATATCAAAATTAGATCACTATTTATAGTGTTCACTTCATTTTATAAAAATGTCCCCCCCTACATAGAAATTAAATCACAGATGTACCTAATAGCTATTATTTAAGAATATGAAATATCTTCATTTTTTTTTAGAAAAAAAAACTATTATAAGTATCATAAGTTTTAAAAATATTCATAAATGTTTTTTTTTTTTTATAAATTAATATAAATTATGTCAAATTATTGGAAAAATAAGCAGCCAGTAGTATGGGACAGTGATTTTATAGTTTTTAATGTTAATTATAACCCTCTGAGTGTGTTAAAAGTGACCTTCTTTTTCATTTTTATTTATTAAATAAGTAATCAATGGCTACGCCTTAAATGACTTAATATTATTTGAAAGTGTAGTTATTTTTGAAAATTGACACAATAATGAATATTTATGTATTAGTAGAGACATAGAGAGCGGTAGTCTTTGCTTTTAAAGTAGTTGCATTATTTGCCTTTCTTTATCATTCATATAAAGGATGATTCAAAAGTAAATGCTTTACCGCTCTGAAGGAAATACCGTGAGGACAAAATATTTGTATAAGGGCTAAGTTATAGGCCCAATAGAAATCTTTTTTTTCTAATTAAAACACTCCTGAACAAGACCTTGACATTCTGAAAAAATATATTGTTAGAATGAGACAATAGATTTCTTAAATGTATTGGTTTCTAAAATCTCTATCGTTTGTTAGATTTTGCCCTAAAACATTTTGTGCGAATTCACGGTTTAATCATTGCAATTAGTCCGAACAATTTCGATTTCCTGAAATATGCCCATAACAAGTAAAATCTTCTAAACTTATTTTTAGCCTCTTATTCACGATTACCACAATTTGCAAAAACCAAATTTCCATGTAAACTATATAACTTCACAGGAAATATAATATTATACAAGTATATCAGTAGGATAAAAGACATACGTCCATATTATATCCTATGACATATCAACCAATACCACGTAATACAAAAAATTCACTTAATCGTAACATACACTATACTTCCCTTTTAAGACTTTCCTTTCAGATAATAAAGGATTTTTTAAAGCTCTAAACAGATTAGTTGAAATAAATTCAAAATAGTTGTTGTAAAGTATTGTACATACCTTCACCCATGTTATATTATGTTTTCCCTTCGCTATCCATATTATATTCTGTTTTCCGTATACGTCCGTATAATTTTGAGGTAAATGAATTTTCCATATATCTAAATACATATTACTTACAAGAAAGAACTCTAATTAATATTTTCCAGACAATTAAAAAAGAAACAAAACAAAAAACTAAAAAATTAAAACAAAACTTTTTATACGTATATTTATTTCTATCACCCTAATAAATCAATCGATTATGAAAAATATATTCTTAATTTAGTTGGATTGCCCTCCCCCCCATCTCAAAATTTTACCAATAGAATTTTTTTTTTATAAGAAATTGTTTTACAAAATTGAATAGAACAATAGAATAAAAGTTTGTTGTCTTTTGCTATAATGTTATGTTACATGTTATATAGTTATAACAACAACTTCTGTTATATATTTTTCTATTCATTCAAAATATACATACTAGAAAAGTAAAAAAAAAAAGAATTAGCAAAATAATATGATAGAAAAAGAAAACAGAGAAAAAAAAATTAAACAAAAGAAGGAAACAGAAAATAAGAAATAAAAAAAAAAGTATAAAAAAAAATAAAAAAAAAAAAAGAGAAAATAGCTTATTAGTGAATTATTTCAGGCGCAACAAAAGAGATCATTGACCTGATTAAATGTTCATTTTTTTTTTTCTTCATTTTATTTTGTTGTTTTTTTTTTATTTTTCTCTTCTCGTGTTATTTTGTTTTTGTTTTTGTTTTTTTTTATTTTTTATTTTGATTTATTGCCATAGTTATGTAGGTAATGATGTTTTTTATGGATTTAATCTGTTATTAAGACATTTAAAATTGAGCGAATATCTTTGAAGAATTATATTTTTTTGATTTTGTCTTTTTAGATTTATTTTTTTTTTAATTTTATTTTAAATTTTTTGTTTTTTTAATTTTATTTTTTATTTATTTATTTTATATTTTTAACTAATTTACTTACCTACTCTTTATAATTTATTTTTATTTAATTTTTTGAAAACTTATTGCACAAGAGTAATATTGAGTATAGAACTATTTGAAATTATTCAATAATGAGTAACTAGTAGAGTGGGATCGATGACAGACAGGAATAGGATATTTTTTTTTTTTTTTTTTTGAAAATAAATGAGAGTGGGAGAGAAAATAGCAAAAAAAAAAAAAAATTGCTCAGAAAAGTTTTTAATTTTATTTTAAACTAAAATGAAGAAATTTTTAATTAGTTTCTATTTTTAATTGGTTTTTTTTTTTATTTTTTGTTTTTTATTTTAAATCAATAATAAAATTAAAATAAATATGTACATATATATTTTGTTAATTTTTAACTTTTACCGCATGTTAAAAAAATTAAAAGAACATATTAAATAATTTTTTGTTTTTTTATTTTTAATTTAAAAATGACGTAAATTTAAAATGGTTTTTTTTCCGTTTTTGTTCTTTGTTAGGTACCTAATTCTGAGAAAAATTTAATTAATAGATATACATAAATGAATAACTATTTATTATATACTTTTAATTGAACTTGCCTTTGTCTATGGCTTTATTTTTCATTCTGTCAGTTAGTGATACATTTATATTAGAATTCTGATCATAAATTTATAAGAATTGTGTGGTTCAGTGGTTAGCAAACTGGCTAACAGTGTAAATAGTTCTGAGTTCGATCCTCCTTCAAAGATAAAAATTTTTTTGTTTTTTTTTTAAATTCAACAGAAATAATAAAACAAATTACAAATAAAATTAATATATTTTTATAGTTTCTTTAAAAATTTGTTACTTTAAGAACTAAAATACTTCACTTTGATAATATATAAACATGGACCAAATAATTACATAGACGATTAGTTTCATATAAAAAATGTTTAGGGTTTTTTTTTTAATGTCAGTCCGTGGTGACACTAGTTCTTCTTTCAGATAGTCTTAATGCAGCAATTTACTTTTATACTAAAATTACTAAAACACTTTTAAATGCAAAAGATCTACCATCAATTTTTGGTTAATGAAAATTTTCAACATTTTAATCTTAAAAGTTTTCAAACATTAAAAGAACTGTTTCTTATACCAGCAATTTACTTTTATATTAACACAGTAACAAATTCGAATTTTTATTCAAATGTTTTCTAATAAATTTAAATAAATCTTCAAATGAAAACCAAAATATGTAATCAAAAACAAATTCAACGTATTTCAAATATCTCAGCAATAAGGATCTGAGAAATACAGAAGTGCAAGGAACGTAAAACATTTGTAATTTCAATTATATTAAAATAATACAAATATATTAGAGTTATAGGATCCTGGGTGATAAATTGGGTAAGCACATGATTTATTAACCTATGGAGTGTGAGTTCGATTCCTGTTTAAATAATAAAATAATTAATTGAAACAAAAACTATTGTAAAATAACTTTTCTTTACAAAATCTCCTTGGTGACCCAATATAATTTAAATATAAAATATATAACACAATCAAAATAAATAATATAACTTATATACAACTTATTACAAAGTATTGTAACTGGTATAAGAACATACTAATTGGTATATATGGCATTTTCTATCCCCCATATCGCAATTGTCTGACTTTTTTTTAACTCGACTTTTGATTATTTAGTGATTTCCCGCCTGTAATTTTTCAAATTGTCAATATTTATGAAATTGGGCACAGTTAACACTTAAATTTAAATACTCTGCGTCTAATAATAGTCTGCTTATCTCCAGGTAAGTAATTGTGAAAAATTATTCTGACAACTGGAGAAAGATCGAAATCATTATTCCAAATTTTACTAATTTAATGTTTAAAAAATTTAAAATTAAAAACCTTAGATATTTTAATTTCAAAATATTTTACACAACGGATAGAGGATTTAATAGAGGATTTAGTTTTCCCTAATTCTTCTTTAATTAATTTTAATAAGAATCATATAGCTTTAGAATATACCTAAATCTCAATAAATTTAATTGTGGAAAGATTATGTTTAGTAAATAAAAAAATAATATATTAAGTATACCACTATATAAACATATTTATGAAAATAATTTAAATATTCCACTTTATTTAGAATTAAATATACTAGTTATTGTATTCACTAATATTATTTAATACTATAACCGGCCTTTATAACTTAAATTAATTTTTATATTTCACAATTATACTTTACCCTATAATCATATGCAACTTTATACTATAATTTATGCAACTTTTTCAACATACTTATAATAACTTATATTTTTAATATTAATTTTTAAATAAATGTAAATTTTAATTTTATTATTAAGTGCAAAAACTCATAACATACATTTTTAAAAAAATTGATATGGTAATTCAGTTTTTTTTTTTTTTAATATAGAAATTCAATAATTCATTTTTCAGTTATCGCATGCTGATAAACCAATTCAATAATCTAATTATTTAAATATGTAAATTATTTACGTATTAAACATTTTTTTAATTACTAATATTTAAATAGTAGTCATAAATCATTTAATTTTATTTTTTAAAAACTGATATAAAATCAAATTTACGTTTTAACTTTTGAAAAAAAAAATTTTAATTTTTTTATTTTAAATCTGAGTTCTTCTGACATTATTTGAACCACAAAATAAATTAATTTGACTCTCAGACAATTTGTGTTTTTTGTTTATTTACTTTAATTAAAAGCCAATTTTTTTTTTTTAATTTGAAGTTTGCTTTTTTATGGAAATAAAATTTGCAATAAAAAACATTAAAAATTCCCTCTTGAAATTTTTTTTTGTATTTAAATTTTAATGTTTTCTCCTACTTTAAATTTTCGTTTTTTTATTTTTTTGAATTTTTTGACCTATAAAGAGGTTCCTTAATTTAGCAAAAAAACAATTTTAAATTTTAATTGAAAATATATAAGATCATTGGAATCAAAAGTACTATAAATTGAAGTTGGTTGTAATTTGATTGTAGTTTGTATTTTAAATATTCAGGCAAGGCATTAAAAAAACCCACGCGTTTTTTTGAAAAACTTAAAAGGAAAAAATAAACAACAAGAAAGTAAAAAAAAAAAATTGAATACTTAAAAAATTTGTTTTTTCAAAATAAAAATTAGAAAAAAATCCAAAATCCCACAAAAGAAAATAATTTTTTAAACTTTTTTTTAAAAAAAATGGCAAAAATAAGAAAAAAAAAATTAAAAAAAAAAATTGAAAATTCTTAACTGCTATATAATAAAATTCTTTAAAAGAGTTGGGGGTGGCAAAAGTTGAAAATTAGTTAAAACCAAAATATAAATAAGAATCAAAAAGTGTTATGGTAAAAAAACAGAATTTTAAATTTTTTTGTAAAATTTTTCGCAATAAATGTCCTTTTAATTAAAAAAAAGTTTTCTTTAATTTATTTTTATTGCAAAAATAAAACAGCAATTCCTTTGAACATTAAGTAATCTGCCATTAAAATTTTGTATATAATGTGGTATATACATAATTTTTTTTTAAATACAAAGGAAACTATAAAGGGTTTAACCGACAGAATGTCAGATTTTAATTTTAAAAACATATGGTTAAACCCTGTGTTAACAAGCAGTCATTTCCATATAAATCACGAAAATTAATGATTGGGGGGTTTTGAGAACTAAACCAGTTTCTAAGGTCCTTAATGTTATCTACTTCTTTGTTTAAGGTCCTTTTTATTTTAGTTTTTCACGTGAAATTAAATATAAAACAGATTGTGAATTTAAAAATGTCTGAATATATATACATAGGTATAATAACACTTTTTTGTACCTTAATGTACTATCAGTTATAATTTGTATACGCACATATATACTTAAATATACATAAAGGAAATAATATTTTAATGTTTTCCTTTTGTGAATTTTATATAAACGTGACTTTTCCTACCCAACTCATAAATGAAATTTGAAAAAAACAAAAGATCTAAAATTTCCATTTCCTTTTTAATTTTATTTAAAAAAAAAAATATTAATATAAAAGCAGAGCTTTATTAAATATATATATATTATAAGTGTATGGATTGAAAATATATATATATGTACATGTATATTAAGTATCATAAAAAGTTTTATGGTTTCAATTTAATTTCATTATGAAGGAACATTAAAGAAAATCAAAATATAAAATGAAAATTATAATAATAACCACATTTTAAAATTAGTTTAAAAATTTTCTTTTAGTTTGAATTTAACTTTGATTCATATTTTTATGGTTTTTTTTTTTTTTTATTTTGTTAATTTATTTTTAACTTTTCAAATAAAATCAAAGAATTATTATAATATAAGAAAAAGGATTAAGAATTTTATAAAAAAGATATTTTTTATTGTCCTTAAAATAAAACATAATATTATTGTGAATATATTTTGATATTGTGAATAAAATAAATTTAAATTAATATATAAAAGTTTTTCAAAAGTTTTTAAAAATAAAATTTATTTATTATTAGTTATAAAAATGATCTAATGTCGTCAGCTAATAAATTATTGATTATTTCATTTTTTAACCTAAAGCGTGGTTCACACTATCAGTTTTATCATCAGTTTTTTTAAAATATCATCATAAAGCGTGGTTCACACTATCAGTTTTATCATCAGTTTTTTTCAATTTTATCATTAGTTTTGGTAAAAATTTGGGAAACACTGATAGTGTGGTGTATCGTTATGCAATAACTTGACTGAATATAACACAACAAATGTTTCTTCTATTGAGTTCTTTTAATATTGAATCATTAAGTGATAGTTGTAATGTAGAAACGCCTCAGTTTAAGATCAAACTCTAAATTTATTAAATATGATATTATGTATGTATAATTTATTGCATTATCTTTTCAAGGCTTCAATTTTCTAAATTTTTTTATCATATATTGTATAATTTGTATCCTGAAATTAGTATTATAAAAAAATGAGCAAGCCATTAGTTTACCAGACGTCATTTAATAGATTTTCTGTATAGTTCCACTTCAATTAACCAAAAAAAAAAAGTAACATCCGATTAATATTACCAAATTAATGTTATAAATTTAATTTAATAATATTTATTATGTTAAATTTATAATTGACAAAATAATACTATATTATTTAAGTGTTACCAGACTTCCAGACAAAATTTTGACAAATTTCAAAGTTCAATTTCAAGGTTTTAAGATCATAACTACTTATGCAGTTTTTTTTTGTATTAACATATTGTATAAATTCACATACATTTTTTAATAAATTACTATATACTGTCATATACCATTAAAAAATTTTATTATTTCACCTACGTTAGTAGTATATTTTATCATATATATAATTTTAACTAATCTAGTAGACTAATTAGTTATAAAAAAAATTATATTAATAGATAAAAGTTATGCAGACGACAGTTAAAATTTTTTTTTTTTTTTAGGAAAAAAATTAAAAATTGAGATAAAAATCATTTTACTATATACGTTTATAACACGAACACGTTTAATGACTTTTTTTATTTTATTTCAGTTAATATTAATATTTTTTATATATATATATATTTGTAAGATTATTTTATTTGAAATATAATTATTAAAAAAAAATTTATAAAATATAGATAATTTAGAATTAAATACAATAACCTCAGACAAGATAGTTTCAATTTTTTTTTTTAAATTATGAAAGTATAAATTTAAAAAAAAACAAATTAAAAGATTAAATATGATATGAATCATTTATAAAAAACTGGAATATTAAGAATAGTTTATAATTATAAGATAACATGTTTAACTTGTTTAATATTATCTGTTATTTAACAGGTCAGAAAAAATTAAAGCAAAGTTAGATTAGATTGAGATTAGAGAAATATAGTTAATCTGCAATCAATTTGTTTAAAATGTATTTTAATAAGTTTTTTACAATATATTTTAACAACTATATTGCTAGATAAATGCTTTATTAGTCTTTGAAATATTTTTTAATTCTTTTAATATTTTCACTCTTTACAACCATCAAAATATAGAAAATATAAATTTGAATTGATTATCTGCTTTTTTCTAATATATGAAAAAAATCACACAAAACAATTACAATCACTTTCCCAGAGTACATAAATCTAATCTAAGATGTTTTCTGCCAGAATCAAATCTTTCAAATTATTTAGTGAACCTGATCTTCACAATTATTGTGAGTGAGCCCTAATGACTTTCTAATATATAAGTCAATAATGTTTTCTCCTGGAATCAAATCTTTTGAAATTTGTTAGTTAGTCTGATCTTCACAATTATTGTGAGTAAGTCTAATGATTTTCTGGGAATGTGCTTCTTAACAAACAGTGCAAAAACTTCAACTCTTATTTAAAATTGTTAGCATATTAGAATCTAAGCTTTTAAATACCCTACATATAAACTACTACATGTTACTAATAATATTTAAGTAACTAACTAATTAACTGAACGCTTGGGTAGTGGTTAAGATACCGACCTTTCATCTGAAGGATCTCGGGTTTAAGCCCTTCTCAGATCCAATGTAATAAAAAAAAATTCGCAAAATTGTAAAATTATATCGTAATAGTTTATATCATAATGTAAATTAAGATTTAATGAAAAATATATACAATAACTTTTGTTTAGGATAATAGATGGTGCACAAAATTAATATTTCATATTTAAATTAATATTTATAGTCTTATACAATAGCTACAGCCGAGTAATCAATGGCTTAGTGAATATATATCTATTAAAGAAACGGTAGCCTAGTTGAAATGACGTAATAAATGGCCTATACTCCTCAAATGAGACGAAAAAGAATTAAAACAATTTCAACAAGCTTCCCTCACACTTAAACTCACTAATTTTAGAAATTAATTACATATTTTAAGAGAGTATAAAAGTTGTGCTTAAAGCCTCAGTTAGCCCATAAGAATGCAAAAATACCAAATACTACTTTAATCCAATTTTCAATATACATACCTAATATATCCACTAATCCAAATATTCAATTAATAAATCGCTTTCTTTTGAAACTCAAGTACTGCATTTAATTTTATTTTAATTTATTATTATTCTTAGAAACTTGTTTTAAAAAATTAAAATTAATTCAAAATTAAAATTAAATTTTTAAAAAGAAATCAATTAATATATTAGATAATTTAATTATTATATACATATATTGAATAAATTATAATATTAAAAAGGTTAAATATAAATATAAAATATCGATACTATTTCATTTTTTCCAATAATTTGTTAATACGATTTATTTTGCAATATTTTTTATTAGCATAAACATACTAAGTGAATATTATATATATATATATATGTACAGTGAAAGCTCTCATAAACGGACACTCACGGTTCTAAAATTTTCGTCCGCTTATGGAAACTGTCCGGTTAATAGAAAAAAAATTTTTATAACTTTTCTTAAATTCTTTATTAATTTTTTTAATAGCGTTTTTTCAAGGGTAGAATTATAAAGGTAAAACAACATAAAAACGAAATAACAAATAAAAATAAAAATTACTATAAAAAACTAAACAAAAATTCAATAAATTCAATACAGATTAACATTATTTGTTTATATTACACACTACTTCCATTCCAGAAATTAAGAATTAGTAGTCTTTTGAAAAAATTTGAGATCTTTGACTGCCGTATTTTTTCCTGGTCAATTTTTAGAACATTATTTTTGAAATGTGTTTCTAAGTTTTTTATAAACTGGAATGCTGTAAGATCCTCTTTAAATGTTGCAAATTTTTTATACTATCAATAGTTTTTAAGACTACATTGTAGGTTTTAGTTTCCAATTGTTCAAGAACTGGTGAACTTTACCTAAATCGTATGCGTAATAAAACTAATAAACCTAATACGTATTATTTTTAAAAAATGGAAAAAATTTTTAATTCTTAGAGAATGAGTTTGCATCTTATTAATAATACATACTAATACTATCTCTTCTTTGCTCAGAACCTTTTGAAAAATAAGCAATAAAAAGTACCTCTATGTATTAGACATACATAATATTATTCAAATCCAATTACGTATGTATTAGATTCAAATATGTAATCCTAAAAATTAGAATGCATACCTATAAATAAATATAATAGTAAATTATAATACAAAATTTGTATTGGATTGGATGTATACACCATATTACTCACATTAAATAAAAAAAGCTTGCTCATAAAGTAGAAGTGTCCGTTTACGGGAGATTATTTTGAAATTTAAAGAATGATTTAAGTGTCCGCGTCCGGTTATTAGAGTGTCCGGTTAAAAGAATGTGTTTTGTATGAAAAATTTAAAAAAAGAATTGGTTTTGAAAAAACTGTCCGTCTTAAAGAATTGGTTTTGAAAAAACTGTCCGTATATAAGAACGTCCGGCTAAGAGAATTTTCACTGTACATTGTACACGTATAACACTTATAAAATTGCAATTATACCAGTATTATATTTTTAAACTTTGTTTTTATTTTTTTTTTTTTTTTTACTCTTATTTTTATTATTTACAAAGTTTTGTATTTTTTTTTATTTATGTATATATATAGTTAACTTATCCCTATTTAGTATATTCTTATTCCCGGTCAACTTGTCCCTACTTATTATATTTTTATACCAATTCATAATATTTTATATTTAATTTCCATTTGTTCCTATATTAATATTTTGTACCATTATCATTACCATATATGGTAATAATTTTAAATATAAGAAAATATAATGTAAAGTACCGTTGATTTTAAAGATATAAAAAGAAGTGTATTTTTGAGAAATAGTAGAGACTTGTTTGAATTGTAATAAAAATTAGATGTATTAAACATCATTAATAAAATAATATTTTAAATTAAACTAAAAGTTATTTTTATTTTTTCTAAACAAATTCGTTCGATATAAATGGCGCAGTCGGGAAAAAAAATTTTAAATAAGAGTTTGTGTGAAAAATAAAAAAAAAAAACTAAAAACATTTAAACTTAAATAGTATAGCTAGTGTAAAATTAAGTAACAACAAAAAACAAAAAAAAAATACTTAAAAGGATAAATATACAAAAAAAAATAGGAAACATTTTATTTGATTTTTTTTTAAACATTATTAAAATAAATATCTCTGTATAAAATTAATTAAAACTGATAACAAAACAAATATTAATAAAAATAATATTTAAATAAATATTAAAACCGAAATGAAAATGAGCAGTGCAAAATTAAACATACAAAAAAAGTAATAAAAATTTTTAATAGAATATAAAAAAAAAAAAAATAATTTATATAATATACAACACACTTATACATTTAAAACAAAAATTGAAAATTGCAATAATGTAAATGCCTTCATTACAATTAAAAAAGAAGACTCATTAAACAACGGGAAAAGTGAAAATAATACTTAATCTATTCAAAAATAAAACAAAAAAATTCTATATAAAAAACAAAATCATAAAAAAAATTTGTAAAAAATATTCACATTGTTTTTAAATACATCAAATTTTGCAGTGTTTTATTAATTCAGCAAAAGAATCAAAGTAATAAAACAAAAAACATTATTAAAAAACATTTATAAAAAAAAAAAAAAAACAAAACACTTATCAAAAAAGTATAATAATAAAAAAAAAAAAAAAAAATGTCTACTCAACAAGGGCTTTATACTGTGGGGGCACCTACACAACAGCAGTACACGATCGATCCCCTGCAGTATATTAATAACATCCCAGAATTTCACGGCGAACCTGAGGAATTGAAAAATTTCATCGAAGCGGTTGATGTAGTTTGGGAATTCATCGCTAAATTTGATGAAGCAGGGAAGAAATTTTTTTTTATTAACATCAAAAGGAAGATAAAAGGTGAGGCATATAAAATTATTAGTATATATAATTCCATATCAAATTGGAATAATTTAAAAATAGTTTTAGTAAATAATTTTTCGGAAAAAAAAAGTAGTAATAAGATATTTGATGAATTAAGATGTGTAGAATTTATAGGAACAGTATTAGATTTTTATAATAAGATTATAAGTATATTAAGTAGGTTAAATTTAAAAATTCAAAATGAAATAAATAATGAGGCTGATCTAACTAGGATTTCTGAAAGTAATAGTAGGCAGGCTTTAGAAATATTTAAAACTAAGCTAGGAGAGCCTATGTTTACTATTTTACAATGTAGAAATCCTAGTAATTTAGAAGAAGCCTTAGAAATTTTAACAGAAGGCAATTATTTAAATAGAACTAATGATAACTTTTTGAATAGAAATAATGCACATTTTTTTAATGCAAATAATAGGTACAATTATCGCCAGCTAAATAACAGACCTAACTATAATTATGGTGCACGCCATAGTTCGCCTAATCAAAATATTGATAGACAACAAATCAATATACCGCGAAATAATCCAAATTTTCGTTACAATTCAAATTTTCGTTATAACTCCAATAGACAAATTCATAATAACCAATCTAACAACCAAACAAACAATAATAATTTTAAATCCTCTCAAAACTCTTATAATAGTAGGAATCAAACCACCGAAAATTTTCCCTTGAGTGCCTCCAAAGACGCTTACCATATATAGTAATAAAAACAACTAAACGTCCATTACGGTTTATTTTAGATACGGGAGCAAATATGAGTGTAATAAACGAAAATATTTGTGACCCTAAATCTAAAGAAAAAATAAAACCAATTAAAATTAAAACATTACAAAGCGAATGTTACAGTGACACTAAAATTAAAATACCAAGTTTTAAAGTATTCCAATCAAAAGAAATGATGGAATTTTTAGAATTAAAATTTGAAAAATTCTATGATGGAATAATTGGGAATAACATCCTGATTCCTCATAAAGCTAAAATTGATTATAATTTGCATTCATTAGTAGTGAATGATAATATAAGCGTCCCTATTTTTTTTAACGAGGGTGACGAAACAAAAGCACAAGCTTATGTAACTCTTTCTGAAAAAGTACCGGTCGGTGAAGAACGGACTTATTCTAAAAACTGTATTGCTGAAATTCAAACTGCTGACTTAAATAATGAAGAGAAAAATAAATTAATTAAGTTAATAGATCAGTACGATCAAATTTTTTATAAAGAAAATTGTGATTTAACATTTACTAATAAAATACAGCACGAAATAAAAACTAAAGACAATATTCCCGTTTACACAAGAACATATAGATACCCTCAAATACATAAAAGTGAAGTCGAAAAACAAATTCAGGAAATGTTAAAACAGGGTATAATAAGACCAAGTAGTTCACCATACTCATCTCCTCTTTGGATAGTTCCCAAAAAGGCAGATGCATCTGGTAAACCACAGTGGAGACTAGTGATTGACTATAGGAAATTGAATTCTATCACTATAGATGATAAGTTTCCTATCCCTAATATGGATGACATATTAGATAAGTTAGGAAGATCAATGTACTTCACAACATTGGATCTGGCAAGGGGATTTCACCAGATTGAAATAGCTGAAAATGACATCCCTAAAACAGCATTTTCAACAAACCAAGGTCTTTACGAATTTTTGCGGATGCCGTTCGGACTTAAGAACGCACCGTCAACATTTCAAAGACTGATGAATTCCTTGTTGTCAGATCTAATTGGAAAAATTTGTTTTGTGTACCTGGATGATATTATCATCTTCAGTACCAGCCTAGAAGAACATTTAATATCAATTAGAAAGGTATTTCAAAAATTAAAAGAGGCTAACTTAAAGGTTCAATTAGATAAATGTCAATTTATGGCAAGAGAAGTTGAATATCTAGGTCATATTGTAACTAAAGATGGCGTAAAGCCAAACCCTAAAAAAATAAAAGCTGTACAAAAGTTTCCTATTCCGAAAAATCAAAAACAAATTAAACAATTTCTAGGATTAGTTGGGTTTTATAGAAAATTTATAAAAGATTTTGCCCAAATAGCAAAACCGATGACGTTACAATTAAAAAAGGGTATTAAGGTTAATCCACAAGATGAAAATTATATAAATGCTTTCAATAAATTGAAATCATTAATTATATCGGATCCGATTTTAAGGTATCCTGATTATAATAAAAAATTTGTACTAACTACAGATGCTTCCAATTTCGCTCTTGGTGCTGTATTAGCACAGGATAACCATCCAATTAGTTTTGCCAGCAGAACACTTAATGAACATGAAATTCATTATTCTTCAATAGAAAAAGAGCTCCTTGCCATAATTTGGGCAACAAAATATTTTAGGCCCTATTTATATGGTCGAAAATTTACGATTAAAACGGACCACCAGCCTTTGAAGTGGTTAGCCAATATAAAAGAACCTAATAGTAAACTTCAAAGGTGGAAAATTAGCCTAGAGGAGTATACTTATGACATTGAATATATAAAGGGCAAAGAGAATTATGTAGCAGACGCACTTTCGCGTGTTGAAATTAATATTAACGAGAAAAATATCGATAATATGTCTACAATGGCTACTATACATAGTGCTGAAGAGGATAATAGACATTACATACAAATTTCTGAATTACCATTAAATATATTTAAAACACAAATAATTATAAAAAAGGGAAATATAGACACAGTTGAATCAAAAAAAATATTTAGAAAGAAAAGAATTACTATTATAACTCGCGAACCTAATAAAAATTTATATGAAAATATTTTAAAAAATTATTTACCAAAAAAAGGTATTGTAGGAATTTTATTTGAAGATTTTAATATGTTTAAACAATTTCAAGATATCTATGTAAATTGGAAAAATGCTAATGTACCTGTTGTAGTTAATAAAGTAAATTACATCTTAAAAGATATTGCAAATAGAACTGAACTAAAAGAAAAAATATTGCAGGAGCACTTTAAACATAATCACAGAGGAATTAATGAGGTATATTTAGAATTAAAACCATTTATATACTACCCTAATTTAAAGAAAGAAATATCTGTAGTAATTAATAATTGCAACATTTGCAACACAGCAAAATATGAAAGAAATCCTCTGAAATTACCGTTCCGACTTACAGAAACACCTTCGTTTAAAAATGAAATTATTCATATGGATATTTGGTTTTTAAAAAAAGGTAAAGCGTATCTTACATTTATCGATAAACTTTCCAAATATGCTCAAATTATTTCCATTAAATCAAGAAACTGGTTAGACATTGAAAAAGCTATCAAACGTTATATAAGTATAATAGGTAAACCGAAAAAAATAATTACAGATAATGAAAAAGGCTTTGGAAGTTTAAGTTCTAAAAATTTTTTTCAAAACAATAATATAGAACTTCATTTAACTACTCCTCAATTGCATACGGGAAACTCCGATATAGAAAGATTTCATAATACATTGAATGAGCACATTAGAATAATGAAAACTAAAGAAAAGTTAGGTCAAGAAATAAGAGAAGATAGTGATTATGTGGTAGATGCATTATTGTATTATAATAATACAATTCATTCATCCACAGGGCACAGACCTATTAGTTTCCAGGATGGATCATTATCCTCAGAAGAAATTCGAACATTATCATGCAAAATTAGAACACAAAAAGAAAAAACAATAGCAAATCTAAATAGAAATAGAAAAGATCAAAACGAAAATCCTATGTTAATAAAAAATCTAAGAGTTACAAAACTTGATCCTCACTTTAAACCAGTATCTCTTCATAAACTAAACCGAAATTATTATATCGATAACAAGAACCGAAAAATTTATAAATCGCAATTAGCTAAACAAAAAAAGTATCAAACTAATTAATTTTCCTACTTAATTAGCCTACCTACAATTAAACTACCTAAAAAAACAAATATCCTAGTACTAACTTAAAACTAAATTTTATAACTTAAATCTAAATCTTATAAACTAAATTTCTTCTTTAAGTTTTCTCTGCTATCATTTGGATATATCGATGATTTACTTATAATCTTTTACCTAAAAAGAAAACCAATTATTTGCATTTTGTTAAATAGAAAGATGTACCTATTTTTTGAAATTGTTTCTGCTTCACTATTCTAACGCCTCACTATTCATTTTTTTTTAGTATGTAAATTTAGTATGTAATTTTTTTAAAATGTAAAAAAAAAAAAAAATTTAAAAATTTTTAAATGTAAACAAATAAAAACAAAACAAAATAAAAAAAAAAAAAACAACAATATTTAAATATTCGAATTTGACTTTTAAGGTAATTTTTTTATTAACTTGATTAAATATGGCGCTCATATCGTTCGAGAATCGATATGCAGCGCACCTTTTTTTTGCAAAGATTGGCAGAATTTTAATGTACTTCTGATAAATTAAATTTTTAATCTTACATATTATGAATTTTTTTATAAAAGGTATAATCTGGTATAATTTTAAAATATGTTCTTAAAAATGTAAATTATAAAATAAAAATGTATTAGTATAATGTATTAGTAAAGTATAAATATTGTAAACATTGTAACAAAGAAAAAAAATTGCTTAAAAAAAAAAAAGAAAAGAAAACAGAATTGTAAAATAATACTCTCAAATGAGGACATTTGACTTAAGGGGGGAGGAGTTAACTTATCCCTATTTAGTATATTCCTATTCCCGGTCAACTTGTCCCTACTTATTATATTTTTATACCAATTCATAATATTTTATATTTAATTTCCATTTGTTCCTATATTAATATTTTGTACCATTATCATTACCATATATGGTAATAATTTTAAATATAAGAAAATATAATGTAAAGTACCGTTGATTTTAAAGATATAAAAAGAAGTGTATTTTTGAGAAATAGTAGAGACTTGTTTGAATTGTAATAAAAATTAGATGTATTAAACATCATTAATAAAATAATATTTTAAATTAAACTAAAAGTTATTTTTATTTTTTCTAAACAAATTCGTTCGATATAAATATATATATTTATTTATATATTTATTCAGTTCAGGTTTATCGATTTCATGATTCAATTGAATTGAAAAAAAAAATATCACCACTTAAAAAACCTGTTTTGTACATACATATACATATATACATACATATATATACAGTGATGGTTGTTTTTTTTATTTTGATTTGATCGAATTAAACTTTAAAAAAGTTTTTTAATATGAAAATAATATTAGTTAATAAAAAAAAAAACATAACTAATGAAAGAAAGAGATAGAAAGTTACAAATAAATATTACATACTTTACATCGGTGTATATATTATATATATACATATTATTGTAAATATGAATAATAAATGTGTATATATATATATATATTAGCCATAATAAAGAAATAAATATGTGCACAATAGTAATTTACTCTTTTTTTTTTTGTATTTAATTTATGAACACCGACCGGATCACCGTTAACAGGTTTTTACTTTTTTTTCCTTTTTTTTTTTCTTTTTGTTGTTTTTATTTTTTAAGAAAAACTGAAAAAAAAAATTACAAAGCATTTTTTTTTAAAATGTATACTGGTATTTTTTTGTAGTTTTGCTTTTAAAATGTTAAGCCGACAATCAAAAGAGAGGCGCTGTTTTGTTTTTATATTTCTTTTTGTTGTTGTTGTTTTTTTTTTTATGTAATAACATACCTGGCTGGTTATCTGAATTTTTAGGTTGACTACCTTATTTTTTTTTTAATACAGTATTGTTATTGTTTTTGGCTTTTAAAACAGCAAATTACTACTTTAATTCACATTCAATTTAAATAGTTTTTTTTTTTTTTTTTTTTAATTTTTTTCTCTTCTCATTCTTTTTTTTTTCTTGTTTATTTTTCAAAATAGTTTCAGTTGTTTTTTTTTTTATTTTTAAATTTTAGTTCACTGTCGTTTTACGCCTCACCTGTATTTATTTTTTTTTTTTTTTGTTATTTCATCATGTTCATGAAAAATTTTCCACCTGGTGAATACAAAAGAAAAAACAAAAATAATAAATAAATAGTACAAAAAAAAAAAAAAATTGAAATTTTCATTTTAGTTTGTTTTTATTTTTATTGCTGCTGTTTTAAGACCGACCGCATGGAGATATTGTGGATTAGTCATAACATTTGGTCAGTCTGTTTATCTGTCAGTCTTTTATAAACTGTTATTTTTTAATGTATTTATGGATATAAAAATAGTAACCATATTTAACTAAAAGGACTTTATTTCAGGGTTGTAAATTAGCGGACTCAAATGCCAAACTCAACTCATAGCTTAACTCAAATGATGAGTCCGCTCATACTTTGAACGATACACACACGCGCCCAGGTTAGGCGGACTCAAAATTTGAGTAGAGTCGAAATTTTATATTTTTAGAACACAGCTTTATTTAATATCTTCGTAATAAAAATTGCTATATAACTTAAGTTTCATTCACCATGGTTATTATTTAAGGACTTTATCAAATTGCAATTACTTTGTACACAACTTTAGGTACTAACGTAAAAAACGGTTCCAAATTGAAACAAAAACTTTAGGAAGAATTGCTTTTGCAGGTTCCGTGTATTATTTAAAACTTTTAGTTTATGTATTAAGATTTTTAAATTTAGAGCCTCCGTATAGTGCATAAATAGATTAAGTTGTATATAAATAGATTGAAATTTGAGAAGGTCCTTTTTAAATTTCTATTTTTTATAATTTACTCCAGTAGAAACGTTTGAACGTTCGTTCTTTATAAATTTTTAATATTTTTAAATTCTGAATAATTTTCAGAGTATTCATATAAGGTTTCCGGGAGCGGCCATATGCCTAATTTTTATTTGATTAAATATCTTGATCATTTGACTGTATTTCACTTGCCTCCCTCTATTTGTTTTACCTATATGAAGAATTTCATTTGGCTAAAAACTTTCGACCTGGGGTTTCCCATAACTTTATGGAATATAAAGCTCCACTATTACATATTTTTGTCATGTGTAGCTTCTGTTAATTATATAAAGGAAAGTATTAAAATTTTCTCAATCCTTACACAAAATGTTATTCAACAATATCTTCATTTCAAAAATCCTTTGTAATATAATTTTAAAAATGTCCTTATTTGAAACCCTAGTTTTAACTACTATTTTTTTTTATTGTTTTACAATTCATTGCCATTGTTTCATTAATTTTAAGTGTAATGTTATATAGTGATTGTTAGTAATCTGTTATAAAAAGAATTTATACATTATACATTATATATAAATTAAATATGTTAAAAGAATAATGTACATACATACATACAATCGCACTTAATCATTATTAAGTTAATATTGTTTTTTGAAAGGTAGTAATTATAAATCATAATCATAAGTTTAAATTTTTTTGATTATTTACTACTACTAGTTAGTAGTTAAGAAAAGAAAAACCATGTGTGAACTATTAAATTTAAGTTATGTATATATATATATATATATTTTTATAATTTTATTAGATACCTTCACCTTTGTCAAGGTTACATTCAATTATTATTAAATAAGTAATTTTTTATTTTTTTTTTTATACCTAATAATTTCAATGGTATGGGAATTTTTTTTTATTATTGTTGCTGTTGTTGTTGTTGTTGTTGTTATTTTTGTGAATTGTGTTGAATTAATTTTTATTTTCAAACATGTGCTTTTTTTTATATTTCAACGTAACTCACACACGTTTTTTTTTATACATCAAAATTTGAAGATGAAAAGCAACAATTTGTTTTCGATTAGACAATTCAAAAAATCAATTTTTCAATTCAAATTCAGTCAATTTTTGACATATTGACATTTGATTTTTTTTAGGTATCGAAAATTACCCCAATTTTATAATATTTAAAAAAAAAATATATATATATATATATAACAGGAATTTGTGTAGTTGTTGCTATTGATGAAAATTATATACAATTATACTCGTCTATGCTTAATAGAAAATTAAATCGAAATAAAGTTTTTATTAATTCGTTTTGTTACCTTCGAAGGTTTCTGAATAGTAAACATTTTTTCGAATTTAATTTGAAACAAATTTCAAATTTTTTGCAAGCAAAAAAAAATTAGAAAACGTGATTCATTTGACCATGTACAAATTAAATATGTAATGTGTATATTGTGTGAAAATTATATATAATTAAGTGTACATATATTATGTAAGTATTTATAATATATTGGAACTTAAAGTATTTATGCATTGATTGTTGAAAATAAAAACAGAGTGACTCATAATTGTGAATTTATAAGCTATGCTTTATTTACTTATCAAACATTATTTAACACGAAGAACCTTATAATCAAAGTGGTCCAACTCTCAATGAATTTTTTTTTAGCTTTTTTGCATAAATCACATAAGAAATATGTAAAATCGGGATGAGAACGTAAAAAGGTTAATTTCCAGTTGCATCTGGTATATTTTTGGGAAAATCCATTGCCAAAGTTGCCTAAAACTCGTGGCTTTTTTGTGAACTAGTCCACTTTCGTTCTAATCTCCTATTATAGTTTCTTTAAAGAATTAATAGAATAAAAAAAATCTTATATCTAGGTTAAATTATTCTAACAGTAACAATCAATAACTTTTATACGCATTTGATCATTAAAATTACTTTAAATAATCGAAATTCTTATTAGCTTAGCAATTATCAAAATTTCAACATTAGCTTAAAAGTTAACTATCTTAAATACAAAATGTAATATATCACTTAGACTGTTCACTTAAATACTAACAGTCTATACAGATCGTACATCTTCTTCATATCAATAAATTGTAAAAATGTTAAAATCTATAAATAAGGTTTGAAACATGGGGCCTATTGCACCAACTAGTTATCACTAATTAATTGTGTTGCATTGAAAAAAAAGATAATTTGATTTGTGATAAGTTCTTGGTGAAGGGCTATGGTTTATATTTTAAACATGTTTCACATTTACCATGTTTGGAGTAATGTGAACAGATGTTGCGGGGTAGTTTTTCTTGTATCTCCTTTTTAAAACTTTAACTGAACAGTGTATTAAAACTACAATTATTCATTAATTAAAGATACTTGTATTACTTTGAAAATTATTTCTGTAGAAAAAAAACACTTTTCAAAAACCTTTCTTTAATTTAAATTAAAATTTGCAAGATAACCTACAGATTTCCTTGTAGCTCTTAACTAATTCAAACACAGCCAGAGCATTTTTCCATTTATATGATGATGAATCATACTGAAAAATTTTTTATTCAAATTAGCTAAGTATAGCTAATAAAATAAAATTATTTCAATGACCTTATAGCATTTTAACTTTATTATAATATATACAAACAAACACCCCTGACCCCACCTTCTCTGTCAACAGCTTTTAACCATAGATAAATTTTTTCGTAATAATAATAAAAAAAAAAGATAATAAGTATCTTAAATAAAAAAATAAGATTTTCTTCTTTAAATCTTAACAAATATTTATTTATTTATTTTTTTTTTTGTACATTTTATACACGTTCATATGTTAAGTCATACATTTTAGCAAATAATATATGTATATATATATATTATGTATATATATGTTGCTAATTTTTTTCTATTTTCATTTTCAGCATGATAATTTTTTTTTCGGAAATGAGTCAAACTGATTTTTATACAAAAATATTTACCATTAAAATAAACATTTCTTAGAAATTAATACATATACATAATATAATAAGTATAATTATATACTTATATATATTATATACTATATGTATCTTGAAATATATATTTTGTACACATGAATACAATGTGTGATTTGATTTGATAATTCACCCAAAAAAAAGACAAATAAAAAAGCATTAGAAAAAATTATAAAAGTAAATAAGAAAGTAAATAATGAAAAACAAATTTTTTTTTTGAGTATAAGAATATATATATACCTAAGATTATATATATATTTTCTTTGTAATTTAATATTTTTTATGTACACAAAATACATAATAAGAGAAAATTTTCTATTAAATTAAATAGAAAAAAATTAAAAGAAATTCGAATATTTTATTATTATTAATTCTTTAAGCTAAATTATCTATAGATACATATGATATATTATATGTTCATAATATTATATGTATTGCATATCAGATATGTTTTTTTTTTTAATACAAATCAATAGGTGGTAATTGACAAAAGAAATCAAAATATAATGTATATTTCGATTATACTTTAATATGAAAATTATTCAATATTTTTATTAATATAAATTAATTTTGTATTTATTTTTTATATAATTTAATATTTAAGTTTAATAATAAAAAATGGTGCAAATATTATAATCAATTGATTGATTTTTCTTTAAATTTTTATATTTACAACATTAATTGAAGTTTTGACTTATATATATTAAATGTTATATTAAATGTTAGGCTAATAAGCCACTCTATACCATAGGTACATGTTGGAACAGGAGGTCATATTATATTCGTGTTATTAGAATTGGTCTTATTGAATTCCACATACAATTTAAAAGTGAGATAGTACTAGGCCTTATAACATGTAGAAACGTCTTAGATTTTCAATATTTACAATTCTATTTTTTGTTTATATTGTAATATTTTATATATTTTACTTATATGGTATTCTATATCTGCGAGTTATATTATTTAATTAAATTATTTGATTATATTTTGCATTTGTTTATATTTTTATATTAAAGTATTTTTTATTAAAGATTTATAATTATTAATTATTGATTATGCCATTAATTTGAACCCAATGGCGAATGGTAGCTGAGTCGAGTCAAAAACCCGAAAAGTTTTTTCACTTTCACTAGAATTCGAACCAGGGCCCTTCCGTATGAAAGGTCGGTACTCAACCACTGTGCTACCCAGCTGTTTTTAAGTCCTAATCTGAATACTTGTTACGTATAGATTAGAGTTGAATAAAGATCTTGCTTTTAATCGAATATAAATTTTTTTTAAATTAGAATACATACTTATTAAAACTTCATACTCAAAAATGTATTATATAATTTAATTTATAATTTATTTTATTATATCAATTGTATAATTTTTTTTTAATAAAATTTTCAAGTACTTTCCCAGAATTTAAAAATTAATTCCCTCTTTGTATATATTAATTACTTTAAAAGTGACGAAAATTGAGGTAGCTCTATATTGCACATAAATACTCGTAATCAATCATCATTAAATCACCTGTATAATAATCATAAATTAATAAGCTTAAAAGATTACAAATTCAATTAATAAATTACTCATTTATTTTACTTTTTTAAATTTTAATTTAATTTGCTATTATTTGCTAAAAAAATGTACTGTCAGATTTCTTAAGAGAATGTTAAAAGGCTTTTTAACTGTATGTTTTACATGCTGAAGTTTTCTGAGTACATTGAATTAAAAATCGCCTCATTCCGTCGAGTTTTTTAATACAAGGTGGCAGGGGTAAGAGGTTTTTAATACAGGTAATAATAATAATTTATCATTAAATAAAAAAGTTATTAAACATTAAGACCATATCGGTCGTTTTGCGCCACTTTGAATTACATGTAGAAACGTCTTAGATTTTTTATATTTTTCATAACTTTTCGTAATTTTTAATCGCTGTTCTGTTGTGTACTGTATCATTTCCAATTTCCCAAGTTTTCTTCACAAAATTCTGAAATAAAAATAAAAAATATAAATAAATTTAAAAAGTTATTAAACATTCAAACCATATCGGTCGTTTTGCGCCACCCTGTATATAGATTATCTTATATCAATTAAAGAAATATAAGTAGGAAGTGCGACACATATTTTAAATATGTGTGTTTGATAAAAATTTCATAAAATTTCAAAATATGTAGTATAAGTCGCAGGATATTAATTTAATATCAGATGTCATAACAATTTAATTATAGATAGATACCTATCTATTGAATTATTATTTAATAATTTATATAGATAACTATCTTTAGAATCTAATATATTTATTATATATATATTTAATATATATATTTTATATTTTATATATATATTTTAATATATTTATTATATAATATTAAACTAGTTACATTATATACCTATTTACCTTTTTAAATTTCAATAAATCTTGACTAATTAGTTCTTTATTTTTAAATAAATTCGTAATTTTAATACAATTAATTAATTTTATACTAAATTATGATAATAAAATATAATAAAAAATGTAATTTAATCCATCATTTTAAATCTAATTTTCACTCAATAACTATAAGATATAAATCTTTATATTTTTATATTTGTTCTTCATTTTAATATATGTACATAACATATATACATTTACATAATATATTAATCAAAATTAATTGACCTTGAACTCATCAAAAGAAAATTCCATCCATATATTATTTCAAAATAAAAAAATTTTATATATATATGTACTTACTTAATACTTATATACATGTATTTACATATTAAATTACATATTTTCATGACAACATTTATTAATAAATTAAATCTGAAAGTTTATTTTATTTTTTTTTTTATTATTTTCTTTACTCTAAAAATAAAAAAAAATAAAAAAACAGCAACAACTAAAAAAATGTTAAAAATGTAAAACCTACGGAAGTTTTAATAATTATAGGGTATACATATACACGTAATATAAAATACAGAACAACTTTATTTATTAAAGAAATTGAATGAAAAGAAGAAAAAATCAGTCATTCATTACTAAAAAAAAAAATAACAATTTGATTACATTGATGATGATATTTTTAACCTCTTGACTTCTAGTAATTTCTTTATGAGACACGACTTAAAATACAAAAAAAAAAGAAAAAAAAAAACCAAAAAAAAAAACTTTTATTAAGTTTAATTTAGACCCCATTATAATTCTATTTGTATCCTATAATTACATATATAAAGTAATTTTTTGTTTTTTTTTGTCTTTAATTTACCTAGGCATGTCACTAAAAAAATGTCAAATATACATTGATATTTATGTATATTGTAAATATATATATATACATATTTATATAATATTTATATAGAATATCCAATTATAGTTCTACATAAGTTCCTATGAATTTTATTTTATTATGACGCACACCCAACTTCAATTTTAATATGAAAGGAAAGATGGAAATAACAAGAATATAAAAAAAATATATAAACGATTTAATTGCATGACTGTAAAATTGTTCTCCTCTTGTTATTTTGTTAACATTTTTATTTATATACATACATATATATGTATATATTCATAAGGTACATATCTATAAAGTTTTATATATATGGATACATTTTTGTATATTTTCTTTCACTTTATAGTCTTTATCATACGGTTTATTTATATACGTTTATATTTCATAGTATATAACCTTGTATATATACAATATATATAATATATATGTATATATATTTATATATATATTTTATTATTTTTTTTTGCAATTCATTTCCTTAAATTTCCTTGCAAAGTAAAAAAAAAAAAAATGATTTTTTTTATTACTTTGTTACTATGTATATAAGGGTATACTTTTGATGGGGATACTATATACCTTCCCTTAGTTTTAATTATATGATCCACGACCCTGTCAACAGTAACAATAACAACATTAAGTTATATATATATATATATATATATATATATATGTATATAAATTCATATTTAACTAAAGTTAATATGGATTTATAATTAATTGTGAACAATATTGTTTTTATTTTACTTTAATTTAATTTTAGGTAAGTTTTAAGCTTTAAGGTTGTTTTTTTGTACAGGGTGATTTACTTAATGACAATTGAAGATTATCATAATTTTAGTTTATTATATGATTAGTTGCATTTCAAGAGTTTTTATATATTAAATTTTGTATTAAGTTCCTATATACTTTCATATTTTACTGATGTTCTTATTGGCGATTTGATGCTCTAATTAAGGGTGCATTTACTTATATTTTTATGTAATTGCATTGGCCTTTAGTTTAGAATCTATATATGAAATTATATAGTTTGACTGTAAAGCTTACAAGCCGCCTCTATCACCATAAATTTAACAAAACGAAACTTAATGTATATAAGAGCTGAAAACCCCAATAAATTTCATAAATAATTATTTATCTGGACAATACCATCCCTATAAAATTCTAATATCCTTTATGATCTAACATAAGAGTCCTTCATGCGATCAATAGAGAAATTAAAGCTTTATTTTCTTATCTTTAAACTTGAGACATTCATTTAACATCCTTCAAGATTAATCCAGTTGTTCAGTTGAACAATATTGGGGAGTGCTACGAAATCCCAAATACCAAAATCCCAATTTTTTTGTAAGTTATAAAATGAAGGTTATATTTTTTTCCAGAATATTTATATGTGAATGTATATATATGCATGTGTAGATTTTCATCAGGTAGGCCTTTTATAGAATGTAGATATATATATATATATATATAAGTGTTTATGCATAACAGTTTATGCAAGATTCTGAATTAGGAGAAATTTTAGAGTTGAATTTAAAAGTAGTGTTATAGTTTTTTTCCAGAATATTTATGCATATGTTTATGGGAGATTCTGAGTTAGTAGAGATTTTAGAGTTGGTTAGAAAATCAGGGTTTCAGTAATTTGTTTAGCGGGGGTTCGGAGGCGGCCACCCTCACTGTTGGAAGTTCGAAGAAAATATCTAGGAGGAGTTTTATAGTTGGTTACAAAACAAATTATGATAACAATAGTGGTTAAGGATTTTGGTATTTGGGATTTTGTAATTTTGGATTTTGGGATTTTGAATTTGGGATTTCGTAACGAACCCCAATATAGTACTATATAACAGAAATTAGAACAAATAAATAAATCAATAAATTTCTAAAATTTAATTAATACTAAATTCTGATATCTACTTCTAAATTTAATATTTTTCATTTAAAGCTGAGCTCTTTAAAAAATAAAATTTAATATTTCTCTAATAAGTTTATGCTTGTGTGTACTACACTTTATTAATTATATCTCAATTATTTATTTTAAGCATGTGCTCTTTTAATATCATTTAATTTTTTATATAGATGTTCCATTAAATATTAAGATATATATATGTATATATATATGTATATACATATGAGCATGTTTATGTACTTTACACTGTCTTTAAATTATTCACAAAATATAATAAGATTTTATTATTATATTATTTACTTAAATGTATATCCTTATTAAATTAAAATTATATGTATACATGCATACAAATTTATTCACAAATATATATTTCTCTAATATATACACACACATACATATATAGATACAGTTAAAATATATATATATATATATCAGACATGAAAATAATAAGAAAAGCAAGTTTATTATATAGATTTATTTTAGCATAAATTTTATAGATAATTTTATGGACCCTGACTTGTTTCCTTTCTATTTTTTTCCTTTTTCCTTTTTCTTTCTTCAAATATTTTGACATATTTGCCTTTTTTTATTATTTTTGTTTTGTTTTTCCTTTTTTTTTGTTGTGTTGTCAATGGAAAATTTCATTTTTCCTTTAAGTTGATTTAATTTGGAGATGACAAAAATGATAAAATTTATTAAAAAAAAAAATTTATTAAAAAATGAATGAATGAACATTGAATGCTTGCACATTATCACAACGGGGGCCATGAAAAATTTCTCAATTTTCATGTTTTTTTTTTTTGTTTTATTTTTTCCTTTTAACCTAGTGGGTGGTAATTGTAAAAAAAATTTTAGACAAATTTTTTTTTGGGAGTAAAAAAAACTACAACAATAAAAAAAAAATAATAAGAAGATTAATTAAAATAAAAAAGATGTGGTTTGAATTATTGTAAAATAAAATGAAATAATTACCTTGCATCAATGTACATCGTTATTACATTAATCAAATTTTGTATCTTTTTGTATATATATACATTTATATAGGTATATAAATTTAAATATATAAAATGAATTTATGAACTGTAAATAAATTACATTTTTGGACATGTATCTATGGAAATTATAAATTTTAATTGGATATTAAATTTTGGGTACTGTGATTTTTTTTTTTTTTTGTAAATAAAGGTTATAGATTCATTTTTTTAAGGAAGACTAATAAAACTAAGATTATGAAGTTGTCCCTTCAATTTTGAATTGAAATTTAAATTTAATCTTGTTTAAATAAATAATAAGTTAATTATTTACTATAAATATTGAAAGTTTGATAATAAGGCTTTTTTTTTGATAAGGCCATTTTTTTAATATGGAAAATATTTTTTATATTTAATCTAATGGAGTCACTCAGAAATTGTCAACATTCAACACATTTTTGATTAGATTCTATTGTATGATTATTACTTAAGTAATAAGTTATAACAACATGTTTTGAGATAAAGTAGAGTCTTTTAATTAATTTTTGGGTTTAATTTATGTAGTTGGCTGTTTTCCTATGAATTTTTCGAATTTCGAATTAAATTTTACGTCTTTTATAAGTTTTATTAGATTATAATTACTCTTGAAAGCAAACGAATCTAAGCATATTAATTTTTTTTCCTACATATGTATATATATAAATTTAAATATCCAATTTTATACTTTATACTGCGCTTTAAGAAAATTCTATAAAAAGCTTTTGGTATTTAGAATACAAACAATATATTTGACAGTATATTTGACTTTCAGTTCATTAAGTACTGTCAATTGCGCAACTCATATTCTCAATCAAAGAAACTCATGGACTGGCGCATGCCAAACTTCTTTTAGTCCTCGACAAAATTCAAAATCGTGCCTTACGCCTAATAAGTGATCCTGTCGCATAAGTAACACTTACTCCTCTTAACTCTCGTCGAAATATTTTTAGATATCTTGTAGGTAATGACACTTGCTCTATTGAACTAAAGTCAATTATGCCTCCTCTTAAACAATTCCAACGTCCAGGGGAGCAGCAAGTGCTCATTTCTACACTGTGGAAATTCCATGATGCTTTAAAACTGGTTAAAGAAACTCATTTGTCGTGAGGATTGCTAAGATGTGGAACATGCTTCCATCTAATGTGTTCACCTCTTTTAATAATGTCCCATACTACAACTTGCAAAAACTCAAAACGAATCTTTTCAGATTCATTTCCAACCTACCTCCTAATTCCCCTCTAATATCCTATTTTCCTTCCTTTTCTAATTAAACCTACATGTTATGTATACAGGAATCCGTTCCTAGCGCTTAGTAAGCGTGTAAAAAAATAAAAAAAAAATTATTTAAATTTAATATTAACATTATTTTCAATTTAATTAGAAAATTAGAAACGAATATTAACAGAATTAAAGGCTTAAAATTAGTAAAATATTAATTTTATAATACAAATTATATCAACGCTTGCGTCCCTTTATTAAAATTTAAGTACTCTTTGCTACTCTTAACTACTCCCAACTGCACCAGCCTTTGAGAAAGAGTATGACATGACAGGAGTAGATAATTAAAAAAATTCAGAACAAATGACTTTAATTTGAATTATTCATAATAGAAGGATTTTCCATTTTAATAGGTTATGTTAAATTATATTTTATATAATAGATAATCATTAAACACTTACTTCTTTAATTTAAAAAAGTGTTATATATGTTATGACAGCAATAAACCTTAATTTTCACTTTATTTTCAATATCTTAATAATCTTAATATTATAAAAATAACAAACATCTCAAATGACAGATAGTTTTAAAATGTCAAAAATAAGTATGACAATTCAATTCAATTTTATAACATATGTTCTATTTACACCTGAAACAAAAATTAGCGTCCCATTTACAAACTACTCCCAGCTACTCGTCAGCTACTTTTTTTTACGAAATAGTTCAAGGTTAAAATAAAATTAACTGAAACTATTGTTCAAATGTCAATTGAATCAATTTAAAGTTTTCAACATTCAATTGAAATTCTTCAACACTCAACTCTAAACATTCTTATAGAAAATGACTTTAAATCAAAAAATTTTATTTTCAAAAATAAATAATACGTAAAAAAATATAAAAAATAAATATAAATTTACTTTATTTAATTAAAATAATTTTTTCCATATAAATTCTAATATTCAAAATTACATGTTCACCCCTTAATAACAAAATTTTTTAAAATTTATATATAAAAAACAAACAGACAATTTACTTAATAATTACAAATTATAATTTTGTTATTGCTTTCTGCATTAAAAGAAAAGACAAATTCCTTTTTAAATATCCTTCTTGCTTATTTTTTTTTTTTTTTTATTATTATTTTGAACTTCAGACACAAAATGTCAACCCTCATTTTTAATAAAGAAATAAAATTATTTTAAATACTTTGTCTCCAACCAGGAGTTAAAGTTTCAAATAAAAACAAAAAAAAAAAGCTACTTTCAAAAACATCAAAAGATTTGTCATATACATCTTATATAAAAAAAATATAAAAATAAAGAAACAAGGACGAAAAATAAGTATAGTATAGTTGTATTACATACCTACATTACATACATTCATGCATATCTAGATTATTTAAATAAAAAAGGAAAATAATTTGATATTATCTTCATTTAATATGCGTAACAAAGTTTTTTACTTTAGTTTTTTATTATTTTGAAACAAAATAAAACAATTTTATTAAAGGATTTTATTTTTATTATCCTTTTTTTTTTTTTTTAATTTACCGCCCAAAGCAACAAAAACAAAAAATAGAAACTTGAATACAAATATATAGTTGATATTATTATAAAAAAAAACATATACAAACAAATAAACATCAAATGTATATAATCATGCATGAAACTTTCAGTATTATCCTTTTTCCTCTCACATTTTATTTTTTTTTTTTATTTTTTTTTAGCAAAAGTCTCATATTTAAATTCTATTTTTTTTTTCTATATTGTTTTACTTTTCTTTCATATCCTTACTCATCCTGCTCTCTCACTCTCACACTCTATTTTGTTATTTATATTTAATTTGTTTGTTGTTTTGTTATTATATTATTATCTTAAAAATTAACTTAGGATAAAAGATACATATATATATATATTACATACTTATGTGTGTATGTATATATATTATATTTCAATTCACGACACATTTTGTAACTGTACACCCATCTTCAATTATTCTTATGTCATTTTTTATTTTTTGTTTTTATTTCCACTCTTCAGTTAACATATTCTGTTTAAATACTCTTTCAAGGATATTCACATTTTTATTTGTTCTTCTGTTTTTTTTTTCCTAGACATTATTAAAAAAATTTTTTTTTTTTTTTAATTTTGCACAATAGAAATAGAATACAATACAAAATTATATACATATATATACAATATATATTTAAATATATAGAAAAATATTAAGAGTCTTTTTTAAAAATATAAAAAATATCCTTGGTAATTGTATATATATAATATCCTAGAAGTTTAGTTTTTTTTTTTTCCTACACACTATTTTTAATTTTAATATAAATACAACTAATGAATATATATATATATATATACATATATAATAAATATGTATATATACATATATACTAAATATATATATACATAATCTTACGAAGACAATAGAAAATCTAAATATCCTTTTTTTTATTATGCTTTTTTTTTTTATTTTAACGACCGTATAAACTATTTTTGGAAAGGATAATTAAAGTTATATAATTAGAATTCATCATAATTAAGTATCCGAGAAAATAGAAGTCGATTAATCTAGTAAAAAAAAAAATAAAAAAAAACAGAAAAATTGACAACAAAAGGAAAAACAAAAAAAGGACACAAAATAAAAATACAAAAATTTAAGTGGGTGTGTATTATGAATTGATTATTTGGATTACTTCATAGTTTTTACTAATAAATTACAAAATGAAAACAAATTTATTTTATGATTGTTCATTTTTATTTTTATTGCGATTGAATTGAATTTATTTATAGGATTTGAGGTTTTTAAGTTATTCAACATATTAAATATTAAAACTTAGTCCTATCGAAATAGATGATTTATGATTAAATTCAATAAAAATGTCTATAACTATTTTGTATATTTGAAAATGTCAAAATATTTATTATAATTTTATAGACTTAAGTATGAATTTAATAAATGGGTCGGAAACTACATTTGTAACAAACTTTTATTGTATTTTAAAGTTTATAATAAACTTTTAAAATAAGATTCAAGTTGAATGGCTTATTATCGAGGGAAATGCGAGTCCTGCCATTTTCCAGATCACAAATTAATTTTTATGAATTCTTATGTATTCAAAATTTTTTGCACATCTAGCTAAATTCTAGTGATTAACTGAAACTCAGTTTTCATAAAAGAATGTTTAAGGTGTATTTATCTATAGGTCCTTTTATCAAAAAAGTAGCTTGGAGTAGTTTTTAAATGTTGGAACTCTAATTTTTATTTCAGAAGTAGATAGAACATATGTTATAAAGTTTTAATTGTCATATTTATATTTGACATTTTAAAACTATCTGTCATTTGAGAAGTTTATTATTTTTAATATATTTTGACATTGAAAATAAAGTGAAAAAATTAAGGTCTATTGCTGTCATAACATATATAATACTTTTTAAAATGAAAAAAGTAAGTGCTTAATGATTATCTATTAAAAAATATGATTTAACATAACCTATTCAAATGTGAAAATCCATCTATTATGAAACAACTAAAATTAAAGCCATCTGCCGGCAAATTTTTTAAATTATCTACTATTATCAACTAATCTTTCTGAAAGACTGGCATATCTGGCATTAGCTGAGAGTATCAAAGAGTAGTTTACTCCTGATAAAAGAACAGAATCAATATATGTACATTAGTATTAAAATTATTTACATCTCAACTTTTACCCATGTCTTCTATACTATACTCATTTTCATTGTCATGAGTTCAATTGACTTTTCTACTGAAATATTATTATTAAATTTCTTATTTATTACAATTATTATTATACATTGTCCGACCACTCAAACCACTTCAATTAATTCAAAAAATTGTTATCTATGAGTAGCATATTTTTTTTTAAATTTATCAAAAGTGCCGTATGCACTGTGGTATACACGTATGACACATTGTCAATATAATGAAACTTCACATTATAGTATTCCTTCAAACATTATAATGGTTTAATTTTAATTTTTTTTTCAAATATCCTGTCAACGGTAAAGGATATGCCAACAATTCATACATGTACATAAATATTTATACCTAAATAAATATTTTTTATTTTAATTCATTTCATTGTATTCTAAATTTTTTTTTTTAACATTTAATATCAATTGTTTATTTATTTGTTCAGCTTAAAAAAAAAAATTTTTAATTTTTTTTTAATAAAATAAATTGTAACAGTATTTAGGTTTTATTGTGCAATAAAACACCCTTAAGGGAAATTACAAAAAAAAAAATAAAAAGGGATAATAATAATAATAAGAAGTCATTAATTTTAGTTTGAACTTCAATTTTTTTTTTTAATTTGTCAACAACTACATATATACTACAGCTGAGTCTTTTTTTACACCCACTTAGTTGCATCATCCCATCCTGAAATAATCAAATATTATATGTAATTATACATTTACATTTATTTATATATATATATATATATTGCGATTGATTTATATATATATATATATATATAACGCTTTTAATTATTAATGTTGATTTAAAATAAGGATAAAGCAAAAAAAATTACATTGTTGAAAAAGTTTGATTATTTTTTAATGTATATATATATATATATATATATATATATACCTGGGTTTTTGTATTTGATGTGGGAGTAAATTTATTAATGAATATATATACCAGCGTATATAAAATTACATTTTTTTCAACTTCCGTGTAAAATAAGTAGAACATAAAGTTATTACACATAGATTTTCATTTCTGTCCCCAAAGGATAGATATGTTTCTCAAATTAAATGCATATATGTATGTATAATGTTGCTGTATTATACATAAAAAAAAAAGGATATTTTATATGTTTTATGAAAAAAAATTGCATAAACATGCGTTGTATTGTTGGAAAAGTAATAAAGTGCACACATGATATCGATATTGAATAGGTATATATATATATATGAAATAGAAAATATGACATTAAATGAAAAAAATATTATTTAAAGAATGGAAAATAATTAGGATATATATATGTGGTATGTTATACAAGTATTCAGTTTCACATATATTATACTTCAGGGGGTTATTTTGTTTTATTATTATTGTTTTTTTTTTTTACTTTGTTGTTAAGTAATAAGCAAAGGGATTTAAAAAAAAAAACAGGATTTTGTAATATGTTTACATCATCACCAATAAAAGTAATCAGTTACTTGGATAAATAATTCTTAATTAATATACATTGAAAGTACAAGGTAGTATAGTTGGTAGTATAAATTGCTATTTTTTTTTTAATAATAAATTTTTTTTTTCTAAGTTTTGTTTTTTTCAATTGAAAAATAATTATTTGATGTTATTAATAATTAAGTATATTTAAATGGACGCAATTTATTGCAATATTAAGTAAAATATAACTCTATAGCATTGTTAACTTATAGTCTGCATGTGGGTGTCATAATAGGACAATTCATTATAAGTTGACAGTATCAGTTGACTAAGTTTTACCAAAAAATTCTTCAGAAGTGGTATAGAATCACGATTTTTCGTAAAATTTCTAAAAAAAAGCTCTAATAAGCCTGGGCCATATAATAGATATATATTGGAACAGAGGGGACATATTATATTCTTATTATTAGAATTAATCTTAATAAATTCCACATATAATTTAAGCAAGAGATTGTACTACGTCTTATAACAAAACGCCTTATTACTACGCCAATTCATTTCTGTTATATATTCTGTTAAAATTTTTATATTTGATTTTATATCTGTGAGTTATATTATTAAATTAATTTTTTTTGTTAAGTAATTTTTTATATTTAAAATATATAATTATTAATTATTGATTTTCCCATAATTTGAACTTAATGACGAAGGGTGTCTGAATCGATTTCGAAAATCAGATAAGTTTTTTCACTCTTACAGGAAATCGAACAGGGGTCTTTTGAATGAAATGTGAACACTCTAACTACTGTGTTGTGTCACCCATCCGTTTTTAAAAGAGTGTTTAAAATACTTTATTAGTCCACACCTAAAAAATTATAAACTAATGGACTAATTTAATTAAATATGGTCATAAATTTTTATTTAATTTCACATTTAATAAACATCTCACTGGTCCATGCGACACTTTAATATTTTAATAAAAAAATTTAGAGATATCAAGTTTTAAAATAGGGTTTGATGAAGCAAATATCCCTACTTTAGATCCAATCAGAATCTGTAAATAACACTATTTCATTTGATCTATTATAGTTTGTATTTTTATCTAACATTAAAACAGCTTAATATATAAATATGTACTATTATATTTAAACAAAGGATAAATATTTTAACTAGTTAGAACTAGCTTTAAAAAATTCCTTTTAAATTAATTAAAAAGACTATTTTGATTGATCAATAATTTAATATATTTTATTCAATATTGTATTCGACTATAAAAGGAATTTATAAAAACCTAAATTATTTCCAAAACCTTTAAATTTCATTTGTAAAAGCTTTTATTTAAAAATATAAAAAGTAAAACAAATAAAATTAATTCGTATTAAAAATGTAAAACGTGTATAAAATATTTAAAAAAGAAATAATAACTAATGCTAATTAAGAAACAATTAAAAAATCTTTAAATCTATGAGATATTATCAAAAGAAATTCTTAAAAAATTAAAATATACTACAGTGAAACTTCTCTTAGCCGGACGTTTTTATACACGGACATCTCTTTAAGACGGACAGGAAAAACAGATTCAAAACGTATTCTTTTTTTTAAATTTTTCATACAAACACACATTCTTTTAACCGAACACTCTAATAAGCGGACGCGGACACTTAAATCATTCATTAAATTTCAAAAAAATCTCCTTTAAACGGACCGTTTTAATTTATGAGCAAGCTTTTTTTATTTAATGTGAGTAATATGATGTATAAGAGGAAAGTTCACCAGTTGTTGAAGAATTGGGAATTAAAACCTACAATGAAGCCTTAAAAACTGTTAATAGTTTAAAAAAATTTGCAACATAAAGAGGATTTTACATATTAATATAAAAAACTTAGAAATACATTTCGAAAATAATGTATCAAAATTTGACCAGGAAAAAATACTGCAGTCAAAGATTTCAAATTATTTTCAAAAGTCTACTAATTCTTAAACTCTGGAATGGAAGGTACATACAGAATATGTATATAATATAGTAGTATGTAATTTCAACAAATAATGTTAATCTGTATTGAATTTATTGAATTTTTGTTTAAGTTTTTGTAGTAATTTTTATTTTCTTTGTTATTTGGTTTTTGTGCTGTTTTACCATTATAGTTTTGTCTTTGAAAAACCGTTATTAAAAAAATTAATAAAGAATTTAAGAAAAGTTATAAAAATTTTTTTTCTATTAACCGGACAATTCCCATAAGCGGACGAAAATTTTAGAACCGTGAGTGTCCATTTATGAGAGCTTTCACTGTGTATGGAAAGTATAAAGATTTCTATCTTATCGATATTCCGAATTCTATCTGAATACTTATCTTAACATATAATCTAATTAAATACAAACTATCATTTATCAATCATTTTATAATCATCATTTAATTTGCATATACATACTTACTATAAAATAAAGCAACCTTCCTATTTATTATATAAATGTATTTGTGATGCGATATTCGACTATTAAATTGTATAGAAATAATCAAAATCGCATCTCATGTCAAATTATAATATGTATAGTAATCATTAGACACAAACTTTTCTATTTCTTTTTAAATTTAAATGTCGATATAAAAAAACCACAACAACAACAACAACAAAAAGTTAGAAAAAAAGTAATTTTAAATAAACAACAAATAAAAATAGAAGCCAATATACAGGTAAATCAATATTTACCTGTTCCAAAAATGTATTTGATAGTTTAATTCGATTCTATTTTGTTTTTTTTTCTAATTTATTTGAATAAAAAAAAAACGTCTGGTAGCAGACAACAGAATTTCATTTTTTATTTATTTGTTTTTTTTTTTGTGTTCTTTTTTTGTATGCTTGACACATTTTTCGCCATTTTTAATTCATTCACAATCGTTTCAATGCTTATACATACTTGTTTTTTTTTTAATTGCACAATTTTTTCTTGTTAATTTGATTGTTTGTTTATTTTAATTTTTTATGTTTGAAATTTGAAAAAAAAAGTTTATTTATTTCAAATTTTTTTTTTATTTTTAAATTCTAAATTTAAACAAATAATAAATAAAAATACGAATTCTTGTTATTTACCAAGAATGTTGGAAAAAATTTGCAATGAAATTTAAATTTGATATAATTATATTTTTGTTATTTTAATTTTACATTTTATTTCATAAAAAATTCTTTTAGAATTACTTCATATAGGTACTAAAAAAGTAATCAAAGTTCAATAGAAAGTAAAATGAATGTGTCTTTATACCCGTATGACTATATAGTCAAAGGGTATAATAAATTTGCCATTACGTTTGCGACGCAGAGAAGGAGAGGATGTAGATATAGACTCAAGTGTATGGATCAGATCAAAATCCAAAAATAAATCGATTTAGCTATGTATGTCCGTCCGAATCTTGAAATTTTCGCAAATTCGTTTTTTTGCAATAGTCATTATTGCTATTTAAATCCAGCCATTTTTGTCCATGGGTTCGGGTAGCTGCCATACAACTTCTTTTTATATATGAGTATTATTCTGTACCTATTACAGCTGCGTGTCTGAAGTTTTGCCAAAAGTAGTTTAGTTTTATGGCCAAAGTTTCTGCGAAATTTGGTTGGTCTACTGCAGTGGGTTCGTCGTTCGAGTAACTGCCATACAACTCCTTCTTTTATATGAGGATTACACTACATCTAATGAAGCTCGGTGTCCGAAATTTTGCCAAAAATAGTTTAGTGTAATGGCAAAAGTTACAGCGAAATTTTGTTGGTCTACTGCAGTGGGTTCGAATAGCTGCCGTAGAACTCCTTCTTTTATATCAGCATTATTCTACATCTAATAAAGCTGTGTATTTAAAATTTTACCAAAAGTAATTAACCGGATTATATAATGTTTATATTACGTTCATGCGGTTATCCCAGAGTTGACACAGCCTACTCTACCTCACTCTTTCCCGTTAAAAATTAATATTTCTTAAAGACAATACATTATTTAAAATACTTTTTAAATAAAAACCGTTATTAAAAAATCTTTAGATATAATTTGAAATAAATACCATCTATTAGTATTTTTTTTTGTATTAAATAGATTAACAGTTACAAAAGGTATAAGCCATTTTTTAAATGATCAAATAAGGTTTTAAATGTGCATCAAAAATTTAATAATTTGTTTCATATGGATTTACAATATCTGAGTCCCTTTAATCTATGCATTTTTGAGAAGTCATGTTATAGTACTTATTAAAAAGTTTGAAATTAAGATAATTTTTAACTATTATGAAATATATGCCTATATATCCACCCTGTAGTTTACATATACTTATAATGACAGTAAATAAAATATTTATTAACTGTTTTATCTGGATTTAAAGATTATTTGTCAATCATATTTTTAAAACTATTTTTATTAATCTTTATTTGACCTTGCAAATTAATACAAAACTCAGTTACTATAGTCGCAGACAGGTATTTCTTAATACCTTCATGGTTAGATTAGAATAATTTACATATGTATATGTACTGAAGCACATCAGGATAATATATATTCAACTACAGATACAATATTGTATACTAGAACACTTTTTTTAATTCATTCCATGTTTCAATTTTATATTTTCCAATTATGTTTTGCTTAATATTTTTTTTACCTTGAATTAAAAAATAAAAACTGTGACTGTGAATTGTATATTGTATGCAATAAATTGTGATAAAAATTGATGGTATACTGCTTAAATTTGTCTCTCAAAAAACCTTGACATAATATAGAATGTTTCTAGGAATTTTTTTTAACTAGGAATGGAATTCTTCACTTTAACAATTATCAGAAATCTTTTTAAACCAACTAAATTTATATTATACTCCAATTTTATATAAGATCAGTTTTATATTTTACTGTACATATATTTATATTAGTTTCTTTATTTAACTAAACATATATAGGTCGCTATGTTTATTATATATATTCAAAGGAAAACCTTGTCCCAAATTACGACAAGGGGATAGATCAAATATAAAAATTAATAGATTCTAATGTGTTTTCCAAGCTAATTAAAATAATCGTTTTTTGAGGTTATGATCGTTTTCAATACGTCAGCTATTATTGCGATGTTAGAAATTGGCTTGGATTTGTAAATTTCATAGAAGATAAATAAATCGAAACCCTAAATATGAATAAGTGTAGATATATACTAGTAAATATAAATGTCCCATTGTATAATATGGCTGATAAATATGGTTCAAACATGGTTCGAACTTAAACTAACTTATAAATCAAATGCGAATGGTGTTCAAACAACACGTTTATTCACAATTAAAGATCATATTGCACTAGGTATACATAGGCGATTGACAATTTTCCATGTATTAAGAAAATTTGAATCTTTAGAAATATAAATTTTTATTCTCTTTTGATTCCATTTTCCATAAATCAAACAAAAATGCTATTTCCGGTCCAATGTCTATTCATAAAAATATATATTCTATATCTTCATATTTATTTAATGTAATTTTAATTGATCAAAATAATATCTTAAGTATCTTTTGATACTTCTAATTTTCCAACCAAAAAAAGAGAATTTTTAAAATATCTAAATTTAAATTTTTTATGTAAAAACCCAAAATATAACATTTAAAATTCTTGGAAAATTATATTCTAAATCATTCAATTAAGGGCTCATTTGAACATCAAAGTAAAAATGATGAAAGGTACACATAAACCAAAATATATAAAAAAAATTATTATAAAAAATATTAATTTTTTTGCTCTTAATAAAATATGACAATTTCTTATTTCATACATAGTTGTGTTTGACACGATCATAATATTTGTCGGAAATTTTTTATTTATTTATTTGAATTAAATAAAAAGGCTCCGAATTTTTCAATTTAAAATATTCTTTTAGTTAATTTGGAGAAGGAGCATTATGAGAAATTTTCATAAATATTTTCTCATATTTTTCAAATTAGTACATTTTCGCCTTTCGCATTTTCCCCTTACAAAATTTGTAAAATTCATTTTTCTAAAGTCTTAATCAATTCTAAATTGGTGATCACATTTTTTAAGTCTCATATAAGTCTCATAAAACTGACAGAATGAAAAAAAAAAGCCATAGACACAGGCAAGTTTATTTAAAAGTATATAAAATAAGCATTTAATTGATTTTGACATGCACTCAAATATTTAAATAATTTCACGATACAATTACAAAATGTCCCAACACTGAATTAATAATTTGTATGTAAATTGACATTTACTTAATGTTCTAACACTGAATTATTTGTCAAAATTTAATCAAAGTAAAAATGAAACACTTTGACGTCTAAATAAGATACTACAACAATAATTTCTGTAGAACATTAAATTTGTTTTTGTATTTCCCAATTTTCCCCGCCAAAAACTATTTTTAATACAAAGAAGAAAAAAAGAGGAACTTGTCACTTTTTTTTAAGTGCAATTTATTACATCAACAAATTAAAAAGAAAACCTTTGTTCATTCATTAAAAATTCAATAATATTGTGGTATTTTAAAAATAAAAATGAAAAATTAATAAAAAAAACACAAAATTCAAGTTATTTTTAAAAGAAAAATAAAATAATAATAAAGAAACAATATAATTTTGCCATTTATGTTTCATTTTTTTTTATTCAAATATTTTTTATAGAATGGCGCGTGGGATTTTTTTTTTGTTTTTGTTGTTCGGAATTGAAACGTCATTTTGTTTCTTAATAAAAATAGAATTAAATTTCTACGAAAAAATATATTTAAAAAATTAATAGAAATGAAAAGAATAGATTCTATTATAAGTATTAAGTAAATAAATATGTTTGTATAAATGTGTAAACATTGCTTGTGGTTTAAAATGTGTTTAAATATTCAAATAATAAAATTTATTGTTGAGTAGAATTTAGTGAAATTGAATAATTTTGAAATATGTGTTATGTAGAATTTGATTATATTTTAAATAGAAAGTGTTCAATTAAAATAAAATAATTTTAATGTATGATATTATTTTTAAAAGTTAAATTATAAGGGTTCTAATAAATGCTAATTATTAGTAATTACCTGTCCAAATAAATACCTATAGTAATTTTTAAAATCAATGTCATATAAAATCGTTAAAAATGTATGGTTAACTTAAAAATCCACCTACCAGGGATTAGGTAGATTATAATGTAATACTATGAGTTAGTAAATAAACTACTGTTCCAGTACAGGAATCAGATTGGGGTAATTAAAGGAGCATATCAAATTGCTCAAAAAGTTTCCTTACAATAGAGAATCGTTGCATAATTAATTAAAAGTCCTGAAGGATTGAATAATAGTAGAAACATTAGATTTCCTTCAATGTACTTCAAGTAAGTCAATGAATGAATATGCTTATCATTTTTGTACATCAATCCCTGGATTTGGTTCAGTCTATTTTATACAATTCCCAAAATGTCGAAAATCTAACTTCAAACTAAAATAAAATACTTACCTAAGTACATATTATAATTTTTTTTTTTTAGTAAAACCATCATAAAAACCATTATTTTTTACAATTATATATCTTTCAATTAAAAAAACACCTTCATTTAATCATAATTGCTTCTTTCATTAATTTTCTTTCTCTTTCCATGCCTATCCTTTCTTTTTCAATTTTCTTAATCTTATACAGATGTTTTCCAAATTTATTTCACTTACTTGATTCCATTTTTTATACTTCCATGCGTCATTTATTTTAAAGATCTTCATTCAAACTTAGTAGAATAGAGAAGGTTTTCTGACTGGTAGTGATATTTGTTCTATAACTCTGAAAGTTCATACTGAGCTGAAGTCATTAGCCGTTATTAATTCAAGACAATTCTTTTCTATAAAGTTAAGGTGCCCCAAAAATTTAGCTGTAATCTAGCTTACTAAAATTGTAAAAAACGGTTTCAAATAAACATCAAATCTTAAGTATCAGGGATTTTGAACAGGAACTTTCCCTATCAAACAGAGTGTGTTCGCATTATATCTACTCTTTTAATCTAATAAATTTTCTTTTACAACTACAACTTAAACATTTATATACTTACTTTATATAATTCTTGATTCTTATCTTTAATGTAATTTTGTCATCATCACACTTTTAAAAAATATTTTATTTAAATTAATTAAATAGAATTTTCTTCTTTTTTTTTTTATTATTGTTGTGCAGCAATTAAGACTAATAAGCTTTATTAAAAAAAAGCAAAGGTTCCCTCCCTGTACAGGAACTTTTACATAAAATAAAATTAAAATTTATATGCAAATTTTAAAAAATGACAATCTACATTTAGTCTTTGTATATTTTATAAATGTGTTTAAGAAAAAAAAAAAAAAATTAATTTGCGGAAAATTTTATTCAAGGTCAAGGTTATATTATTTTCATCCAAACAAAAACAATTTTCAAATGAACAAAATAAGTAAGAAATAAATAAATCTCAATTCCATTACCAGAAAAGTTATGAATGTCCTTGCGAATAAAGAGAAATGAAAATTAATGAAATGAAGAATGTTTTTTTTTTTTTATAAAAGTAATTTCATGTTTAATGCTCTTAAAATATCTTATTATTGCGTATTTTATGAATACCTAGAAAGGAGCTAGGGTAAGTATTTTATTTAAATTTTTCTTTTGAAATAAATTATGAACCTACATTTTATTTTTATAATTATTTCGAAGATAAATTAGACTACTTATCAACTCAAATAGGAGTGAGTTTCTCTGCACAGCGTTCATTTTATACTTTTTTGTGCAACTTTATTTCTTAAATAAGTTATTCTTTCCTTCTTTCTCAGTACTTGTTACCCACATGATCTTTAACCTTAAAGAAGAATAATTTGAATTAAAAAATGAAACACCGATTATTCATTTGAATTAATTTCGTTCTTATTTTTCTAAAAATATGATTATTAAATTAAAAACTGTGAATTTTTGAAATTCAAAAGTTATGATTTATGTGAATTGTCATCTTAAGTCTTGGTGAACAAGGCCTGGAATGAACTTAACTTTTTTAAACTTTCTCTTGTTTTTTTTTTAAATTTATTAAATGTTTAAATTGTTCTGTTAAGAAATACAAAAATTTATGCAGTTTTAACTTAAGCTTTAAATACTTAACTTAGACCTAAAGTAATTAAACTATTTATACTGCAAAAGCTAGAAGATGCTAAGAAAAAGGGATAAGTGATTCCAAAGAATTTATAAAATAAACTTAACTATCGTTCGACTTTAAATATTTATTTCAACTCTCTAGGCCCGGCCTGAATCAGTCATATCTGTGATAAAATAGAGTTATATAATCCTGGCCTGGATCTTAACTATCGTTCGACTTTAAAAATTCATTTCAACTCTTTAGACCTGGCCTGAAGTGATTAAATAAAGTTATATAATCCTGGCCTAGATCTTAACCATCGTTCGACTTTAAAAATTCATTTCAGCTCTAAAGACCCGGCCTGAATCAGTCATATCAGTGATTAAATAATATTATATAATCCTGGCCTGGATCAGTTGACAGTTGCGATTAAACTACAATATATTTTATTTTTTACCTTAATTTAGAATAACATTTTTTTGATATTTTATTTATGTATATGTATGTGTATATATAGAATATTATGTCTATATTTTATTATGTACTAATATATTATAGATATAATGTTACCATTCTCCAAATTTATATAAATAAATGTGCCATATGTATGGTACAAAGAACTTTCCCTATTATTGTTCCACATAAATTGCCAATTCATTACCCAATAAAAAATCTATTAATGGCCACATAAAAAATAATGTTAGTCAGACTTTTTTTATTTTTATTCTCTACTTTTTTACTCATTCTTTAATTTTTTTTTGTTATCAAATTCTTTTTTAAGCGTTTTTTAACTATTAATTTTGTTTACGTTTGCTAAAAATAAATTAGTTAAATAGTTTTTTTTATATTTTTGGAAATTTTATTTACGTAAAAATAAGTCATACCTATCTGTATATAATATTTTGATATAAATAAGTATATAATATGAATATTATACTAGTTTTTTTTTATTGCCATATTGAATTTTATGATGATGAATTTAAGTTGGAAAAAAAAATATTTTTGTTGAATTCTAATAATAAAAATATTGAAATTAGTACAAGGTTAGAATTGAACTATATGTTGATATTGCCAAAAAAACTTATTAGAAAACAAAAAACACACACTGTGTTTATTCTTAATTAGCTTCATATTACAAATTCAATTCTTGTCTAACCGGTATTTGAAAAAAAAATGACCAAGGAAGTTAATTAACTTTTTCATGGGTTTGGATTTCTTTAATAACAAAAACTTTTAAATTTGGGCAAAAAAAAAAAAATTATTTAATTATTTCCTCAAAGTAAAGTCTTCCACCTCTTCCGGAAAATAACGGTAATTCATTACCAAAATATGAATTGTATTTTAATACTTAGGTATTAATAAACTTTTATCTTTGTAAATAGGTAACTTTTCTATATGGAGTAGTTATACACAAATTGTTAACAATTTCATTTGGTATTTTTCTCATTTTCGTTGCATATTCCAGGCTCCTTCTAAAAAGGGCAATGCTTTCAGTTTATAATCAATTTCTTTTAAATTCTGTCAAAGTCAAATATATTTTTGAAAATTTGACGATTTTACAAACTGTTAAAAATTTCATTTGATCTTAGTATTAATTAATACCATTTACGTTGCATATTCAAGGCCTCTTCTAAAAAAGGCAATGCTTTCAATTCATAATCGAATTCTTTTAATTTCTGTCAATGTAAAACATATTTTTGAAAATTTGACGATTTTAAACAATTTTCAAATCTTTAGTATAACTTAAGTTTCTGATTGATTCATAATTGACTCTCGGCTTGGTATATGGCTTCTATTTTCTTTTCATAGACATTGAGTATGACCAAAATTATTTCCATTTGCCATAGAACTACAGCAGTTTTTTAATTTTTCAATTTTAAATTCTAAAAGTCACTTTTTATTGGACGATTGAAATTATTATCAAATCTCTCGTTTTAACACACAGCATTATACTTTTTTCTTTGAAATTAATTTGTCAGTTAAAATTAAAATTCCGTTTAAATATTAATAGTTAAAAATAAAAAAAAAATATGACTTAATTATAAATTAAAAAAAAATATTTACAAATCAACATTTAATTAAACATTGCAATAATAATAAATTTTATTAGATATTTATATATATATAAACATTTCTTTAAACTACAAAATTAACAATAAATGTTTTTTTTATTACAAATTAAAATAATAACTTTAAATTTTTCTTTTTATCTTTTCAGGTGAGCTAATTATATACATTTTAATAAATATAGTGAGTTTCTAATTCAGGTTAGTAGATTTAACCGCTTAAAAAATAAATAAAGTGAAATTTTAAAATGACTTATACGAGTATATTTAATTACATAAATTAATATGTACAATTTGTTTTTAAAGAGACTTGTGTTTTCCATAAAATTTTAACGATTTCAATTTGAATAAAAAAAATATTTTATAATAGTTTAAAGAAAAAAACGTGTAACAGTTTTTACCTATATATAATTATGCCCGACTATAATTTAGTTTTTATGAAAAAATTAAGTATGACTTTCTGAACTTTTAAATCCTTACCTTTTTTTATATATTACCTAATTGTAAAAAATTTCCTAATAGATAAATGTTAATATAAATTAATTTTTTTATTTAAAAAAGTGCATTTTATGATAAATTATCAAAGATTTATTAATTTACTTATCAGATTTAAATTAATCTAAAATTATTCAAATATGTTATCAGAAATTTCTTAAGCCATTCTTGATAGCTTACCGAAAAATTAGATACATAAAACTTAATTAAATTACTTCATATTTCCCCAAATTAACTCAAACTTCCCCAAATTACCCCATATTTCCCCAAATTACCCCATATTTTCCCAAATTAACTCAAAATTCCTCAATTTACCCCAGTTTTTGCCTACTAAAAATTTTTGTACCTAATTTTAATCAAAATATGTATAGCTCTTTAATAAATATATTCAATAACACAATCCCATCAAGGTGTTAGAAAATTGACAAATGACTGGTTCCCTTGGTTAAAAATGATAGAATTATACAAACTTTCAATAATTTATAAAAATAGCAAAACTTAAGCTAATAGTCAATCCGAGGAGTCCAAAGAGTAGATTTTCAACCATTTTCCGTGAAGTAATTACAGAAGTCCTAAAGAAATACTTCCAATTTTAAGAAATCGTATACTTATTTATTGGAATATTACGCATTACAATGAACTACACAATATTGTTAAAGCCCTCGGCTGCCCGGGCCATTGTGGGCTGATTCTAATTTATCTTTCAATTTTAATATCTTTAAACTGTTCGGTGACACAGTGGTCGATGGCCGACCTTTCATGCGGTAAGGCCCGGGTTTAAATTCTAGTGAGTTTGACTCGACTCAGCTACCATTCGCCATTGGGTTCAAATTATATTCAATAATTAATAATTATATATCTTTAATAAAAAATATATTAATATAACAATTTAAACAAATGCAAAATATAAAAAAAAAACAATTTAATTGAATAATATAACTCGCAGATATAGAAAACCATATAACTCAAAAACAAAATATTACAATATAAACAAAAAATAGAATTGTAAATATTGAAAATCTAAGACGTTTCTACATATTATAAGGCCTAGTACTATCTCATTTTTAAATTGTATGTGGAATTGTGGAAATAAGACCAATTCTGATAACAAGAATATTATATGACCCTCAGTTCCAACATGTACCTATGGTATAGACAGGCTTAGCCTAACAGTTGAACAGTTAGCGCTTAAAAAAAAAAAAATCGTATACTTTTCTAAGTTACAAATGTCACAATGGATTTTCCATAACAAATTTAAGAAATTTAAATCTTGCTTCATGCTCTTCTTTTGAAATCTCTAATTTGCAATCATATTAAATTAATCTCCATATACGTTTCTAATACAATTTGTTACAAAATAAAAAAAACGTTTTTTTATTAAAAATCTCTAAGTTACATAATTGAACTCTATATATATTTTTAAATAACCCCATTTTTCATCTATATAATCGATAAATATTTTAAATTTTAAAATACTTTACATACAAACATGAATATTTTAAATAACATAAATGTCAAAGATATGTCATACCTCTTATATAATATGGTATTACTAATCAAAAAAAAAAAAAAAACAAAAAAAAAAAAAGTACAAAAATAAAAAAAAATAAATACTTATATCTTATTATATGGGATCATTAGGGCAACAACCGCTAACCACTCAACCTCATAAAAATTTTTTAAATTTTTATTTTGTGATTTTGTGTTTTTTTTTTTTTTTTAAATATTCAACAAGCAAAAGCATAATAATAAGAAAAAGCAATTGCAATAATATTAAAATCGTCTTTGCTTTTTACAAAAAAGAGAAGAAGTTAAAAAAAAATAGAAAATTTTAATCGCGTTTATCATTTTTCCTTTAATCATTTCTTTTTTTTTGCTGTTGTAATGCTCGTCTTAACCACATGTCATTTACTTCATACCAACTCAATTGCATGGCATATTTTTTTTTTTTTTATTTTTGTAATTTATTTTTTTCATACTTCTTTTATTCCCTTCTTTTGATATTCTTTTGTTCAAATTACTGCTGCAAAATTCATTGAATCTCTGATCTGATATCTGATGAAAATTTCCAACAAAAAACAAGAAAGAGATACCAGAAAATGGAAATAAAACGACAAATATGGCATAAAATAAAAACCGGTTTATATGTACATTATTTTTAGTTTTTTTTTTTTTTTGAGTAATAACAACAATCTTAAAGATTTAATATGCATTGATATAAGACTGCTGACACAGCTTTATTATTATTAATGGCGGAACATTAATTATAATAAAGAGTGACCAAATTGATATTAAAAAAATGTAGTACAGTTTAGATTTCGGTAGATAGAAAATTTTGACAGATGTATCATAGTTATTAAAACTTAAATCTGACAGTCAATGTTAAACTTTCTATATTAAACTTTTAGTACTTTGCAATGCCAAAATCCACGCTTTAGGACTTTAAGGGTATGATATAAATTGACAAAAATCTTATTTTGAAGTTTTAATTTCATCTTTTAGGGTGTTTATAAATTATTAGTTACTTAATTGTTATATAAAGTGTATTTAATAGTAATATGATTATATCAAAACTACATACATTGTCATAACTTCGTCTTCTGTCAGCTTTGTAAACGATATATGTTGATTACTTTCATAAAACTATTCTTCTAGTTCATATTATCAACTTACATGTTATTCTTCTTTACTCATTCTATAACCGACTTTTGTTTAAAGAATTTTTAACTCATTTGTTTCATAAAATAAATTACAACAGTTTAACTCCGATTGGCAGTACTTCAATATATATGATTTTGTCCTATCTTTCAATTTATCATAAGTTTAAAAATTGGTGTATGCATGTTTTTTTTGTATAAACTTCTCAAATGAATTATCACCATAATCTGTAAATCAAAAAATCAAAAAAAAAATTGATTATGTACATAAAAATAGATTATGTACATATAATACGAGTAGTGCACGCTATTCTAAATAATTTTTCGATATTTTCCAATTTTAATTTTCAGTCATGTAAAAATTCATATCGATTAGAGATCTGGACAAATATAAATTTCTTTATAAAAATTATCGAATGTATTCAAATACTGTATTCTAATTCTATACATTCGTTCAAAAAGCTTTAAATATGGTGTATACTCAAAACTACAACTTAACTATATTTATTCTATTCATTGTATTTCAAATAAGAATATTGAAAAGCTTAGCTTTCGTAAATATGTACCTTGAAAATCAAATTTGAATTCTTCTAAATCTTTTAAAATATACCAAGTATACCGAGTACACTAAATACAATATACTATAATTAATACTCTATTTTCGTGTACACAAAGTTAAACAAATATTCATTCTATTATACAATAATTTTGTATTTCATTTACTCTATTCTATAATAATTTTGTAATGTATGCATTTTGTTTGAAAGCTTTCAAAATAGAATATAAAAAGTTTTACTTATTATAGAATGTTTTGGAAGCGCTTGTGAATACATTTGTGCAGATGTCTAATATCGATTATTTATCCTCATTCTTCGAATTTCGAAATGCAAGCATATTTTATTTTAATTTAAAAATTGAAAAACTGTAATATTTGTCCTACATTCAAAAAAGTGTAAATGGTCACTTCAAAAAAAAAAACAAAAAAATGGCAACAAAAATTTTACAAACAAAAAAGGAAAATAAATTAAGTAATAAGAGTGCATGAATACTAAAAATCCATGCGGGTACAATGAATATAACAGAATTAAAAATTAAAAGAGAAAAAACCTGTTGTGTTTTTTTTTTCTATATTTTTACTTTCTTCTTTTTTTTTTTTTATTGTTTTATTTATTTCGGAAAGGTGAAACATAATATAACAAAAAAAAAAAAAGGGTAAAAAGAGATGAAAAAGATAGAAATTTTTTTTATTTGTTGTTTGTTCTCTTCTTTGGTTTGTTTTTGTGCAAAAAATTTTCATCATCATCGACATTTTCAATAGTCTGATTTAAATCGAAAATGTGAAAAAAAAAACAAAAAAAAAACAATAAAAAAAAAAAATAAAAAGAAATTTGAAAAAAAAAATTTCACCGCTACATGAGATATTAATTTTAAATACAGTACATTGTGCAGTATTTAATATATGTATTCTGTGTTACATTGTAGTTATCATTAAAAATGCATATTATTCATGTGTGTATGTATGTAAGTATTTATGTTCTGTTAAAAAAAAAAATGGGTAAATGAAGTCTCCGACTGTGTTTTGGATTGAATTACATTGCATTGCATTTTGGTTTCATTTAAATTACAATCAGATATATATCTTTGAAACATACATATTTACAATCTTATATGCATATATGTTAAAAATGTTTATATAAGTGCAACATTTTATATAATTTATATATATACATATTTCGTGGATAAGACATATTCAAAATCTTATACATATAATATGTTACATATGTTTATATATATGTAAGTGCAATAATTTTAGATATAAATGTAAAATGCATTTCATAGATTTGTGTTTGTATTTGTAATGATAAATCGCTAACCAACTTTTTTATTACAATTTTTTTTTTTTATTTTGAAATGGAGCTGATCTTAGAGTAAACTTTTATGGTTAAAAGACAAAAACTAGTTAAAATCGCAATAAAGTGGTTATTAATAAAAAAAAAAATAAAAAATAAAATAAAAAGCGAAAATGTTTTTAAGATCGAAAATAAAATCGATTAAAAAAAAAGTATTTTTTTTTTATGAATAAAAAATAAATTAAATTTTCTGAATATAGAGAAACTTGATTTTTTTTTTTACTTGATGGTTTATTTTGATTCTTAATGACATTTTAAGATACATTTTTTGGTTTTGTTTTTTTTTTAATTTATAACAGAATAAAATGACTCCACTCTGTTTTGATTGTGGTTTTTTTTTATTGTTTTTTGAAAAATAAAATCATTTATTTTTATTACTTTATTGCCACCTACTTTAATCCAAAATGTCTGTATAATATTTCAAATATTATTATATTTATTTTAATTAATTGTGACGTATATTTAAAAGTTATTTGAGATTTATTATTATTATTAATTTGGTAATTTGTCAAATTCAAATAAAACTTAAGTGATTTGATATTAATTAATATATGTATATTTTTAATAAATTTAAATTTTAATTTATTTTAGATTAATGTAGACTTTTGATTTATTTTTAATATTTTATAAACAGATTACTTAATTACTTACTTACTTACTGGATCCTAGAACCCCTGGTGGGGCATAGGGCGTCAATAAATCCTCTCCACATTTCACGATCCTTAGCAATTCCTGTTAGCTGTAACCACGTTTTGCGTTGCGCTTCTGCCTCTTTCAAAACAGTACTTCTCCATGTTTTCCTTGGTCTACCCACTCGTCGTCTGCCTTGTGGATTCCACTCAAAACTTTGCCTTGCAATATTTTCTTCTGGCTTCCTCAAGGTATTTCCGATCCATCGCCATTTTCTCTTTCGGATCTCGACCTCAATCATCTTTTGGTTCGTTTTTTGCCACAGGTGTGTGTTGGTAATGATTTGCGGCCAACGAACCCTTAAGATGCGGCGTAGATAACGGTTTTTGGTGATAATGGCGGATGCCTTCCATGTTTCACAGCCGTATAGAAGTACTGATTTGACGTTTGTTTCAAATATTTTTAGCTTTGTACGCAGGGCTATATTATTTGACTGCCATATGTTTGATAGAGTTCCAAAAGCAGCTCTAGCTTTATTTATTCTGCTGTCAACATCAACTTCAAATAAACAGATTACAGAATATTAATCACTTACTACGTTTTTTTTTCCAACACAATAGTAGAATGTGTTTTATAACATTAGTTTACCAATTTTTAACAATTATTTCTCACAATTCTTAGTTTATTTTTTCAATTAATATCATTATTTAATCATATTAATTATTATTTTATTTAATATAAAAAAAATTAAAACCCCTTTCGAAATTATTTAAATCTGGCTTCGAGGCCTTTGTTTTATAATGTAATCTTTATTAAAAATTTCTGCATTGCCTTTAATATATTTAAAGCCTTTGATAAATTATTTTTTAGTTTTTGTTAGTTTTACAATAAATTTCGAGTAATATTGACAGTAGCGTAACTCGTTGCAGTTCAAATTTCGTCTAAAATTATTTTCAACGAATAGAACCTACTCCAACTATTATTCCTAACCAATAACTAATAAGGAACTTATATATCTAAGTATATCTAATTTTTTAATATTGAAACTTTCATTTGATTATATTAATCGTCCTTATTTATAAAATAAATAAAACAAAAGTATGAATTTTGATTTAAGGCCTTAGATACACGAACAGATGTTGCAAGTGATTGACTTAATCTATTGTAAACAAATTAATCAAATTTAAAAAATAGGCCTACAAAGTATTTATTTTGCTTAAAGCCAAATATTTTAAAAAATTTTAAAAAAAGTTATCTTAAAAGTTTTTCTTTTTTTATAGCCCTACAGAACAAATAGTTCACGGGTATATTAAAATTACCTTAACGTTTATAACGCATTAAGTTAGACGATTGATAAATATGAAAAAGTATATATATATTTTTGCTTAATATATTTGAATTCTGAGTAGATTAAGCTATTCGTGACTGTGCGTTTGTTTGTCCGTCTATCGTTTGTATTTTTCAAGGATTGATTAACAAATCTATAAAACTGTTAGCTGCGATGTTCAAGTTAAGTATCTTTGAAACAATTTGTAGGTTCTCTAGTTTTTTTTTTGGTTGAGATTCAACCACAGCTTCAGGTATACCTCCCAAATAACGAACTTTTTAAGGTCGATATTTTTGATATTAAACTAAAAATTTTGAATTCTCCCGTTGAAACAATACATCGAAAACTTTTAAAGCTGGAGTAGGGTCATAAAGTTCATACAAAATATTCAGTTTCCTACCCAACTGTGAACCCTTGTTAACATAACATTTTTTATTTACAAATCAATTCCATTTTAAATACTATCGAAGGTTCGTATATTGGTATCTCAGAGTTGACACAGTCAACTATACACTCTTACTTATTTTTTAATAAAAAAATATAGGCAAGCAAAACTTTTTTTTTGTATTAAAACTAAATTTATAGATATTAAAATTAATAAATCTGTATCTCTGGAAATCCTTGAGCAATAATCTTTTAGATTTTAAATTAAAAATATATATATATACATAACAAACCATAATATTTTTAATAAATATTATCTTTGCATTTTTTGTTTTTGAATCAAAATAAAAGCAAAAAAAAAGTTATAAAAATATTTACATTTAAATTTATTATTCGCATTTATTGACCTCAAATAAAGCAAAAAAATATGTATGTAATATAAAATATATAATACAACATTCTCTAACACCTTCTTTTACTATCTTCTTGTCTATATTCGTATTTTTTTCCAAATTGTATTTATTTAAATTATTAGAACGTAAGTAATAAAAAACTGTTTAGTCGAAAAATAGTAAGGGGGCCAAGAAAAAAAAAAAATAAATTAACATAAATTTTACAAAAAAAAAAAAAAAAAAAAAAAAACAAAAATAGAAAAGTAAAAGAATAAAGAAAATTTATAAAAAAAAAACGAGGAAGAGTGTAGTAGAGTAGACTGTGTCAACTCTGGGATACCCGTATGACCGTTACATAAACTTTATATCATTATTATTATAAACATTAATTACTTTTGGCAAAATTTCAAACATACCAGCTTTATTAGGTGAAATAAAATGCTAGTATAAAAGAAGGAGTTGTGTGGCAGCTAGTCGCACCCTCTGCAGTAGACCAACCAAATTTTGCAGTAATTTTGGCCATTACACTAAACTATTTTTGGCAAAATTTCAGACACCCAGCTTTTATAGGTATAGAGTAATGCTCATATAAAAGAAGGAGTTGTATGGCAGCTACTCGAACCCTTTGCAGTAGACCAACCAAATTTTGCAGTAACTTTGGCCATTACACTAAACTATTTTTTGCAAAATTTCAGACACCCAGCTTTAATAGGTATAGAGTAATGCTTATATAAAAGAAGGAGTTGTATGGCAGCTACTCGAACTCACTGCAACAAACCAACCAAATTTTGCAAAAACTTTGGCCATAAAACTAAACTACTTTTGCCAAAATTTCAGATACGTAGCTGTAATAGGTACAAAGAAATACTCATATAAAAAAAGAAGTTGTATGGCAGCCACCCGAACCCATTGACCAAAATGGCTGGATTTAAATAGCGATGACGGCTATTGCAAAAAAACGTATTTGCGAAATTTTCAAGATCCTAGCTTCTTTAGTTTTTGAGTTATCGTGCGGACGGACGGACGGACGGACGGACAGACGGACGGACGGACGGACGGACGGACGGACGGACGGACGGACGGACGGACATACATAGCTAAACCGATTTTTTTTTCGATTCTGATCCGATCCATACACTTGAGTCTATATCTACCCCCCCTCCTTCTCTGTGTCACAAACGTAATGGCAAATTTATTATACCCTTTGACTATATAGTCATACGGGTATAAAAAAATATATGTAAAATATAAATCTTAAATGCAAATTATGAGGGTGTTTCACTCGCAATGTTAAATTTAATGAAAATTTAATTTTTTAAAATAAAAAATCGTATAATAAAAATTTGAAACATAAAACTAAATACGCATATGTTTCGTAAATTAACTGGAGTTGGATTCAGGTTATTTTAAGAGTTCTTTGATTAATTTACTGACTAAAGAATTCTTACTAAAAAATTCTGATGCAAAAGCGGTTTTATTTATTCAAAATTCTGAATTTGTTTCAATATTACCAAATGGGTCCCAAAAAGTTAACCAAATGGGTCCATACTTTTACTTAAAACCTCTAAACATTAAATAATTGAATTTTCTATACGAATACAAAGTTATTACAAATAGTATGTTGGGTTAAAATAGTCCGGATTGTACCTATATATAAATTTAATTCCTCATGTGTCTGTTACCAGAAGAAGCCTTGCTATGATCAGACCAAATTACTATTAAAAACTTAGGAAAGTGTGTTAGAAATAATAAATCAATTATAATTACAAAAAAAAAAATACCAAAAACAAATAAAACTTCAAGATACGCGACATTCTTAAACGTTTCGAAATTCAGATTGGTCTGTAAGCATAATCGCGTATAGTCATCATTCGCTGTATGATCATTGCTAAAGTTATATACGGGCATGGTTATAATTTTCCTGATCTCGGACCATCTCAGCCAAGACTTATTAAAAAAGGTTATAGTTTCTAGCGCTATCTCAAAATAAAAATTCGGCCTTACGAAATTATATATTAAAGTTATATATTATTTTCTAAGGGCATATTTATACCTTTCAAGGTACAAAGCAGGTTGTTGTATTACAGTGCAAATTCTTTAGCTACATTTGTCACATATATATAGAATGTTTTCATAAAAGATAATCCCGCCAATGTATTCAAACAAACTTAATAATAATATCAGTTCGAGCACCTTGAAGAAATATAAATGACAAAAACCATTCTTAGATAAGGAAATCAAGAAAGTATAATTGAAAATAAATGAGCTGCCTACGCAGATTTCTGTAGCTGTATACAATAAATTTAATAAATGGATGTCACTCAAATATTAAATTATCTCAATTTTATAAAAATTCCCAATTGAATTTAATTTTCTTTAAAAATTATCACAAATCAATCTATAAATATTTAAAAATATAAAACTTAAGATAAACCAAACCCTTTTTGTTATCCCTGTAATCTTCCCTGATTTTATATAAAAAATTAAGAACTCATTTTTGATTTTATAAAAAAAAAAAACAAACAACCTTTCAACAAACAATAAAGAATAATCTCTCAAAAATTACTTCTATACGTATTTTAACCACCCACATATGCTAGCATTTATATTATAATAGAACTTTTCTTTTTCTTAAAGAACACTCTGTATATTAAGTTCTTTTGTTTTTCTATTATTTATCTACACATTCTGTCTATATTCAGTCCATTTAAAGTTAGAGAAAAAAAAGGGTAAGTCACGAACTATTATTATATTTTTTATTTCTATACTTTTTTTCTTTTTTTTTTTATATATATAAAATATATTTTGTGCAAACACACATTGAATGTTTTTTTTTTTATATTATAAATATTAACTCAAGGCATATCTATTCTATAATTTATCTTTAAATTTATATAAGTATTTTTATTTATTCTCTCAATTTAATTTTATTTATTATATTTCACCTCAGAAATATAAAAAAAAAAACAAAAAATTGCCCTAACTATTTAATAGTATAGAAGTATTTACTTAAAAACTATTCTATCTATATCCAATGTTTCAAAAAAAAAGGTTAGGTTAGGTTTAAAAAGTAATAAAAAACCGAGGAAGAGTGTAATACTTGTAGAGTAGACTGTGTCAACTCTGGGATACCCGTATGACCGTAATATAAACATTATATAATCCGGTTAATTACTTTCGGCACGGCAATTTCAAATATACAGCTTTATTAGGTGTAGGGTAATGCTCATATAAAAGAAGGAGTTGTATGGAAGCTACTCGAACCATCTGCAGTAGACCAACCAAGTAACTTTGGCCACCCAGACACCCAGCTTCAACAGTTATAGAGTAATGCTCATATAAAATAAGAAGTTGTATAGCAAGTACTTGAACCCGTGCACCAAAATGGCTGGATTTCAATAGCGATGACGGCTATTGCTTAAAAACGAATTTGTGAAAATTTCAAAATCCTAGCTCTTTTATGTTTTGAGTTATCGTGGTGACGGACGGACATACATAACCAAATCTATTTATTTTTCGATTCTGATCCGATCCGTACACTTGAATCTATATCTACCCCCCTCCTTCTCTGCGTCACAAACGTAATGGCAAATTTATTATACCCTTTGACCTATAGTCATACGGGTATAAAAACAAAACAATAGATATAGATATAGATGTTTAAAATATAAAAGAGAAATTGTTTACCGGCTAACGCTATCATATTGCCATTTTTTTTTTATTTAATTTTAATCTTTTATCATCTTTTATAAAATGAATTTAAGTACTTATACCGAATTCCTCACAACAATCGAATATTTAATACTAAAACCCATTTTTTAAAAGATAACCAGGCGGTAAGCTTTTATTAGTAATAATGCCGGGCATATATGTAACCATAGTTACACAAAATTCAGCCCAATAAAACTAATCAAAGAAATTATTAAAAAAAATTGAAATACAAGAAACAACCCCTTAGAACAATCTCTTAGTAGAACCTAAATGGGACTGAATAACTAACTTTCAAGCTGGGGATATCATAAGGCTCATACATATCGTTTATCATATATTCGATTCAAATATAGCTGCAAAAGGTTTAAAAATTTTTTAAAATTTAGCAAACCAGTGTTTAGAACCGTTTTGATTATTGTTCGAATCTAATTATCCCGTTATAAATCCGCCGATTCTCCGATCTTTAAGCTTTCTTGTGGCCATCTTCGCTTTTAAAACTATTTTACAGATGCTCTTAAATTAAGTTCTTTATATTAGGATGTGTACTTGTATAAGTATTAGGATATACGTGAGTTGAAATAATTTAATTGGGGAATACTTATGTGATTAATAATATTTTTTAATCATTCGGCAACCCTAATATATTAATAATATGTAATTCATTGTAATCTTCTTTTTTTTTACTTTACTTAACATTGTTTTTTATTTGTAACCGCATCAGTAAATTTAAATGTGTCTATAACATTAAAAAAAAAAAAAAAAATAGAAAAAACTTGAATAGTTAATGTGGTTTTCTTAGTTTTATGTTTTATTTTAAATTTTTTTTTGCTTCCTTTACTTTCTATAGATACAAGTATCTTTTCATTAAATGTATCTAGCGTAATGTGGTAGCTTTTATTGTTTTTTCCATTTATACTTTCTATATTAAAATCTATTACTATTATTATTACTATCATTGAAAAATAATAATAACAACAACAATAGTTTGTAAAACTTAAAAAAAAAACTTTAAATAAGAAAGTAAAATATTCAATAATTCCATAACATTAGAATTTAAATATTCTTCGAAATAATAGATTTAAATGGTTTAAATCTTTGCTATAATTTTTTTTTTTCATGCTTTTTAAATTTTTATTATATGGAAATTTATGTACATACATTCTTCTTCTTCTTATATTTATTTTTTTTTTTTTTTTGTTCTTCTGTAAAATGTATATATATACATATGTATAAATTTATAGATAAACATATAAACCTATATTTGTTATATATCTTTGATAGATATAAAAAATAAGAGAAAATTTATATAACTATTATATAGCGGAGGTGTTTAAATGTCATTGTAACTTTCTTTAGAATAGTACAAAAAAAAAGAAACTTAAAGTATTTCGAAATATACTTGAAATATTTTAAAATGTCATTTAAAAAGATCATAGTATTACATAGTAGAGTAGACACATTTAAACATTGTGTTAGGATGAACTCAATTTTAATAATTCAAAAAATAATCAATATTCATTAATATAATCAATTTTTTTATATCAAACTTAATATAATAATCTTTTGAGTCTCCATATACTCGTAGTTAGTTTTAATTTTTTTGGGAAATTTATTTCATATTTGAGGAGCTCCGATCAAAACGTACAATGTCCATATTCTGACGAATTGACGGGATTTTATTAATATTTAGAGGCATCTCAAACTTTCTTAAATATTGACAAAATTGTCTTATATGAATATTGCACGGTTTGAATCTGAGCTCCTCATTTACAAAATAGCAAATAAAAAATACAAAAAGCAAGTCCAGTTATAGTTTAGAGTTCAAATACCAAGTTTTTGGTAAAGAAAAAATCAAGGAATTCTAAATCAAGTCAGTAACTCTTAACGCAAATGCAATTCTTATTTATTTAAGCTCTTAAACAAGAAACGATCATGGACGTTAAACAATATTTATTCTTCATATTGTGCTAACTTACAGCTTGTGCAACAGATTTGTACAGTGTTATTTACCATTTAAAAAAAAACTGCGAACTGGTTTGACAAGCCTTTGGGTCGAAGGCTTTGGATCCAAAGATGCATGAAGATAGAGCGAAAATGCTTATTCATTAGATTTGATCTTAAAATGACACTTCAGATACACTATTTACCAGATTCAATAAGGCCTAGTTTTTTATATATAAAAAAGGGGGGCGTTCCATAATCTCGGTTTAGTAAATCTTTTTTTTTAAATCTCGTTTTTAGAAAATCTCGTTTTTTGTAAATTTCGTTTTAGAAAATATCGTTTTTTATTGAAAAATCTCGCATTTTTAAGAAAATCTCCTTTTTAATTGAAAAATCTGGTTTTTAAGGATTTTTGAGTTGGATACAAAACCATAATTATCGGCTTGTTCCAGAATATAAAAAAGGGATTTTCTAAAAACAGGATTTTCTAAAAACAATATTTTCTAAAACGAGATTTTCTAAAACGAGATTTTGTGAAAACAAGGTTTACGAACCCAAGATATCGGACCCAACCCATAAAATTACATTGATTTGATTTAAATCCATATTTAATTCTATTAGTTATATTTTGTAATAATTATATATTAAAATTATCAATTCTATATGTGTGAGTTATAAGTTTTTTATTAAAATATTGTTTTATATTTTGTATTTGTTTATATTATTATATATATAAGTATACATTATTTTATTAATAATAAAAAAATCTCAGTTCGTTATGTCAATAACTTGAACCCAATCGCTAATGGTAGTTGAATACATAAAATAAAAGTGCAGGTAAAAGATTTCTCACTTTTATTAGTATCCGTTCCCCGTTTGACTTGAATTAGAAAATCTGTCATCTAAACAGTGTTAAACCTTGACCCAAAAACCAGTATTAAACCTTGCCCACATTTTGGATGATAGCCTATTTTTTAAAACAGGGATGTAAACTATTTTGAACTATTCAGTTTTCCGTTTAATTTCAAATTTGTTTAGTACAATAAAACAAACGTGTTAAAACATGAAGTCACATAGCGGATAATTCAAATAAGATTTTTTCCAACTCAAAAATAATTTTGTAAACTTTAATGATTTAAAATGAATTAAAAAAGTCACTATAAGATACATTTCATATATGTATGTATGTAATTATTTAAAATAAAATGTCATTAATAATAAATAAATATGTCAAATATAATGAAAATAAATATAATATAATGACATTTACCGGTTTAAAACATTCCATTCAATCATTATATTATATCTTTTAAATAAACTTATAAAATACATATTTATCTGTAATTACATGTACATACGAGTATATATGACTGTCTGTATATATTTTTTAAATAACAATAACGTGCACTTTTATGACGTTATATTCAACTCTTAAAGTACATCTTATTTTTTTTTTAAAAAATCGTGCTTAAATAAATGTAAAGGTACTGAGTGAATAAAAAAAAAAGTTATTTATGCTCTTGACTGCAATTTTTTTTTATAATTTTTTATCTCTTATAACCATCTAACTATTATTTCAACTATATTAACTACTATTTTTGTTTTTTTTTTTTATAAAAAGCAGTTTGAAAAAAAAAAATAAAAAAAATCTGCCATTTTTAAAAAGAATAATACTTTAACCAACTTTAAGTAACTATAATTTTTCTAGCCGCCCACAATATAAAAAATTCTGTTTGGTAAAAAACAAAAAAAAACAATGTTTTTCATTTTTTTTTTTGTTTTTTTATTCGTTTTTTTTAATAGTTTTTTTTTTTTTTGTTTTACTCAATAAGTATCTGAAGTACCATTTTCAATGTTGAAGATTTTTAAAATAATTTACATGCTTTGCTTTTATTATTTTCTGTTTTTTGCTTTTGTTTTATTTTTTGTATCTTGTATCTTGTCTGTTTTTTGGTTTTTTTTTTTTTTTGTGACTATTTAATGATTAATTTTTTAAGAATTTTTTTTTTAAGCAACACAATAAAAAAAAAATATTGATTAATATCTTATACCATAAAGGGCAATCTTAATAATTTTAAAGAACCATCCATCATCAATTGAATTATTAATATAAATGATGTTGAAATGAATTTAAAGAGTTGAGTTTTGTCTATTTTAAATATAGTTTTTAATGTTTAATGTTAAAGGTATATTTATATATACATATATGTATATATATTTTGTTTAAGAGGTCTGTGAACTTTAAAGTTAAAAAAGTTATTATATTTTATGTATTTTAAAAATGTATCTTTTTATATAATTTATTGAGTATGGATTTGACATAGTAAACTATAAAGAGTTTTTATTATAGTGATTTTATATTATAATATTTAAAGAAAGTTATTGGACATTTTTCAATATGTAAAAATATTTGATTTAATTTAGAATAAACGGCTTTTATAAATAAGAATAACTTAATAACTTAAATTAAGACAGTCTTGAATGTCAGTATATTCCATGATTTTTTTTATTCCTTTTCCACTCCTTTAAGGAGTATAGGTCATTCACCAAGTTTATTTAAACTAGGCTTCAGTTTCTTTAATCATAATATTCACTAAGCCAATGATTACTCGGCTGTAGCTATTGTATAAGGTTATGTAATATGAATGCACAAATGTTAACTTTGTGCGCCATCTATTATCTTACACAAGAATTATTTATATATTTTTATTAAATCTTATTTACGATATAAACTATTACGATATAATTATACAATTTTACGATATTTTTTTATTAGATATGATCTGACCGGGGTTTGAACCCGAGACCTTCCGCATGAAAGGCCATAATACTTTAGGTTTAATATATTTGGAATTAATTTGAATAAATTCTAATAATTAGGTATATAATTTGGATAAGATAATTGTGTTTATTTGACAATTATGACTCAATGATTTATACTAGAAATTTTCATAAGTTTAACTCTTAACCAAGATGTTATATCATATCAAGTTTAAATTTAAAGAGTGATAATGTTTTTTTTATTTAAGTTGTTAATTTTTGGAATATACTAATTAAGGAGTGTCTGGTCTTTATCATTAGACAGTGGGCCTACTAATTTTTAAATACAGTCTACTGATAAAGACCATTTTGGATATCTTCTATTAAAACCCATATAAGAGCTCTAAATAATTTTATATTTAAATTTTAATAAGTTCACATTTATTGGAATTTGAATGGTATTTAATAAATACCTATAATATTATAATAATTATATAATATTTAGATCGTAAATTGTTCTATTTGTTATAATGTTCTATTCTAGCAGTTTTAAAATATTCGGTTAAATTTTGCTTCAGCAATTCCGAATAATCTTAAGCGATTTATTATTAAAATTAAATCTAAAGCGGTTATTTTTTGGTTTTTGAAGCTTTATGAGTAGTTTCTTGTAATATGATCTGACTGGGGTTTCAACCCGAGAAAGGTCACACATGAAAAACAACATATAAGCCATAACTACCACACCGTTGTTCAAATATAATTATATCTTAATATCAAATAAGATTTAATTAAGATGGCGCAAAATAAATGACATTTATTTGAAACCGTATTATAGAATACAATAGCTAAATCCCAGTAATCAACGGCTTAGAGAATATAACGATTAAAGAAACTGAAACCTAGTCTAAATGAATGCTCCAAATTCCTTAAAAGAATGGAAAAGGTAAAAAGAAGAAACCAGCACTTTCTACCTTTAGCAATTCCTAAACATTTTTAGATTCACTTATACTTATTAGCAAACAATTATATTTTGATATGTAACTCTTGCTTCCATTAACAGTGTGTAAACCCTTTCTACAAAAACTGTTTTTAAATGTTTCATTATCCTAAATTATGTAAATCGTGTGACAAGCAGTTTTTCAAATAGGTACAACAATCTAACAACAATATAGATACAACACCCAACCAACACCCGAGAGCATACTCTTGATTCTTAATGTAAATCAAAAAATATTTTATATAATGTATGTATGTACCTACACGGTTGAAAATTTAGGTATAAAATTAATAAATTTTATGTATTCATATAAATCCACGCAGAAAAATTATTAATTTAATAAATACGGAACTTATTAAACCTAATAAGTATTCTTGATTAATTTGATAACTTATAAAGATAAATTATTTAATATTTAGTAATATATTAATTTGATATGAATGCAGGTATTAAAATTTTTGATACAGTAATATTATTAATTTAATAAGTTTATTTGATATTAATATTAATAGGAATAATTTATTAAAATAATAAGGAACAATTTATTAAGGTCTAATACAGTAATATTATTAATTTAATAAGTTTATTTGATATTAATATTAATAGGAATAACTTATTAAAATAATAAGGAACGATTTATTAGACCTTAATAAATCGTTCTTTATTATTTTAATAAGTTATTCCTATTAATATTAATATCAAATATTAATATTAAATTAATAATAATACTGTATCAAAAATTTATCAAAATTATATCAAAATAATAAGAAAAATATCTAAATTTAATAAGATAATTTCATTGTTGTCGTTTGGCAGTGGCAGAGAACCTCTCACGTAGGCCCCCCAAGTTGTTCAAAAATGATACCCGTGTAAGACAATGTAAATAAAATTTGACATTGTATTATTTTTGCAGTGTTTTTTAATACATTTCCGATGACACCCTACCTATAAGTAAATAAATAATAAGAAAGTAAAAATAATTAAATGATTTTAAATTGTTTTTATTCAATACTATACATCAGCTTTAATTTTTTATAAACATTATTAAATCATTTTTACATACATATAATATAAATTAAATTGTTACATATGTTTTTAATATAAAAAAAGTTGAAAAATATAATATTATAGTTTCTTAACTGAACTTACTTATTTTTGAATATAGGTGAATACCTTAAATTACATTATTATAAAACTATATATACATAATCAAAAAAGTAATTATAAAAAATTGTAAAAAAATTAAAAATATTATTAGAGTTTCTTAATTCAACTTACTTATTTTGGAATATAATTCTACAACTGTTATCGGAGTATTCTTACTTTCTATTTTATAAATATATTTTTCAAGAAATATAAAAAAGAGTCTTAAATTATTATCGTATTGTATATTAAAAAGAAAATGAATTTTAAACACTAAATCTAATGCCTCAATAAAATTTGAAATCGATGGTAAAGGCATCAAATTTCCATCTAAGACTATGAAGTATTCCTTAATGTCAGCTTTTGATGGGCCTGACGCAATTATATAAGGTGCACTCTCATTGCAGCCTTCTAAAAGTTCCTTCCGTGTAAGTTCACTCTGTTAAAAATTAAAAAAAAAAATTATATACTTAAGTATTAAATATAAATTGAGTCATTTTAATAAATAATAATAGTTATAATTATACAATGCATATAATTAATAAAATTATTTAAACAATTTAATTTTTATATGACAAATAATATATCTTACATTTTTGAATACAATAAGCCTTTCAACTGCTTGCTCATCAGTTAAACGCGTGAATTTGGTTCTTCCAGCTGCAGAGGGCGGAAGAAGTCTGATTAAATTTATGAATGATAAAACTGGAATATCCCAATCTAGAAATAATTGTATATTTAGGAAAAATAACCTAAAAATTTTTAAAATGTAAAACTTACCATTTTTTCTTTCTGTCTCGGTATACAGAATTTGTTTGCCAGAATTCTTTACTACTGTAAAAATTCGTTCTTGATAACTCGGCCACTCAATAGTTAGATGTGGTTTGTTATCGTATTTTAAATTAAAATCAAAGGTTATCTAAAAAACAAATTTTTTTTCATACTAGGTAATAAAAATTATATTAGTGCAAATAAATTTTACCAGTTCTGGACAAATATAAAAATATGAACAACTATCGAATATGTCGTAATTTTCGGCTAATACTTCTTTCCTTCGGAATGTTTCTGTCGATTTTAATTTTTGTTTCGCTAATAGTATTTCCTCTGGAAGATTGAGGGTTTTCAAAATGTCTAGGTCCTTTTTAATTTCTTCTTCATCGACTAATTCATTTGTTATTTCACATTGTTCAATTGCATCAAATTCTTTTTCTAGTTTTCTTTTTTTTACCCTATCGTTTTTCAGCTTAATTTGGAGGAAGCCTGTGTTTGATTTATTAAATAAAATATCCTAAAAATATATAAATTAATGTTTCTTTTTCTTTTTTTAATATCTCTGTCTATTTAATAAGAACCTATACATAATATACATATATAAGTCTAAAATATATAAAATATTGTATTATATTGTAATTAAAATAATTAATAATGATATTATACGCACTAATTCTAAAGAAGGAAACAGTTTAACACAAGCTTCTGCCGATGCTAACTGCTCGTCTTTAGACGGTTTAAAACCAAACATTTCTTGAACATATGTTCCCAAAAATGAAACAATTTTTCTTCTGTTATAATCTGTAAGAAATCCTTTTTTCTCAAAATCTGAAAATATAGTTGGACCGCCAGCCTTCTTTATAAAACTTTCTTTAAGGGACTACGGTATTCCAAATATATAAAATAAATATTTGAATCACAATTAAAATGAAAAATAATATCATTATTACGTCAGAGGTAACAATTAAGTTAGGTCCAATAGCAGCATTTGTTCTTTTTAAAGGCGCTCCTAAGTCTTTAGGTGAATCGATAATTATATTTAATAACTCTGAATCATTAATTTGATTCATATTTTTTGAATATAACGTGTCCAAATTTAAAACTGATTTTTTTTTTACACGCAAGAGCAAACTTGCACAGCAGCAAGGATAATTTAAATATTGGTTCATGAAGTTCATAAAAATTTCTTCTTCCATTCTAGCTCCATGAACATTTAAAAAACAATCAAAGTCTTCATATTGAACTTGACTATCTTGCAATGCTGAAATATTTGCATAAGTATATTCTATTATAGAACTGAATTTATAGATATGCATTTAATTTTTATAGCAGTAATAGGTATACAAGAAATTTGAAACGTTATGCAATTTTTTTTTTGTTTTGTAACATTGAATTTTATTAGGCAAAAAAATGTAAAAAAACTAAAAATATATATTATACCTATGCCCAATTCCTTTTTATTTGTAAAATAGGTATTTTACATACATATGTATATATACTGAACACAACAGTACATCAAGAGATGCTTGACACTGAAGCAAAACTTTTCAAATTGATATGTTAAAAATTTGTATGTCAAAGTTTATTTATTTTTAAGAAAGTTTCTTAAAAAAAAACACAAATTGGCGCGGCAATGGACCGTAAATTTTGCATTGCATGTATGTAATTACTTATTTGTTTTATTTGTTAATTTGAATTGTATTAATGTAATGTTGTAAATTATAATAAAATAAATTTGAATTTTAAGAGTAAAACTTTTATTTTAAATACTACTTATCATTAATTCAAATAATTTATAATCACTTAATTAAAATTTAAAAATATAAAACTCACCTGTGAAAACAAAGTCCGTGTAAATTAGACCTTCCAAATTTTTATTAAATTTGACCACTTCAACAAATTTGAATTGGTCGTCAATATTTATTGTTAAAAATATTTTCGTTATTTTTATAGAATTAATAAACTAATTTAATGTTATTATTATTTAAAAGGAATGTATTGTTATTATTATTTAAAAGGAATTTATTGTTATTATTATTTAAACATTAATTTAAAACAAAAACTTTATTGTTAATTTTATTTAAACACTAATGTATTAAATATAGGCACTTCACTTCAAATTTCACAATCAATGTTCTTCTCTTGACTTCTTTTAAATGAATGATCACAGTATACAGTCCAGAATCATTACACATATTTCTTGTTTGTTTTTATAAGAATACATACTAAGATAATTTTTTGACTTTTATATAAATACTTATAAAATGAATATGTAATTCTTATTAAAATAATAATAATTCTTATTAAAATAATAACAACGTCTTATTAGTTTTATAAATTTGAATATGAAATTAATATTTTTCGCTTATTATAGTTCCGTTTCTTTTAGCCGCCGTTATGTCGCCCGACAAAAAATTATAACAAACAAATATTTGTATCATTTTAATACCTACATCTTATTAATTTTATAAGTATTGTTATAAAAGCAAAACGAAAGTGGTATAAATTCTAACTTGATCAAATTCGAATTTTTGCCAAAAAAATAATGTAATAAAAAAATTCTATTAAATTTATAAGGTTTTCATATAAACTAATTTTCAATAATTTTTTAATAAAGCTTTCTTATAAAATTTATATAAAACAAGTATAAATACTATAACTTTTTTATATTATAATAATATTTTTAGTTTATTAACAGAATTTATAAATTTGACTTACAGATTTCATATATTTGAAATATGAATGTAATAACAATATTTATTAATTTAATATAGATTAGCTTATTACTTGATAATGCATACGAATTTCATATTATATTTATAAGAAAAATCAGATAAAGGTGATTTATAATTTAGGAATATATTAATTGTATACAAAAAAATGTATACATAAGGTTTATACGAAAAAGTTTATTAATTTTTATACCTAAATTTTTAACCGTGTACCAAATACATAATAAAATGTTCACAAAGCCGGTATAATTAAATTTCCCATATAGCTGACTTGGATCATAACACCCCAAAATATTAAGTGTATAATAATTTACCTATTAAGACGTTTTAAATAAAAAAAAAGACCCTAATTTCCACTAAAAAAATTATATTCTTCCAGCTTTTGTAATTAAACACTTGCTTTTTACAAATTACAAGCAATAAAATGTTTAAAAAAAAAAAAAAAATAAAATAAAATACATATTTCCTACCTTAAATTCTCACAATATGAAATTTTTTGATTAAAGATTTGCAAAAAAAAAAATAAAAAACAAAAACAACAACAACTAACAAAAAACCAACTTTTAGCAGCATCCTTTTTTTGTTTAAAATAAACATCTAAAAAAAAAAACTTGTAAATCAACCATCAAAGTAAAAAAAAAACAACGCAAAATATTTAAAAATAAAAAGATTCGATTTTTGCATATTTCGCTTTCATCGTTTTGGGAATAATGGGGATTGTCTTGAAACACCAAACAAAAATAAAAACAATAACAACAACAAAAACCAACTTAAACTGGAAACTAAAATAAAAACAACAAAAAAAAAAAACAAAATCTTGATAAAAAAAAAACAAAACAAGATATAGAAAATGACCTAAAGGCAAAATCTTAAATAAAAGCAAAAAAACAAAAAAACAGAAAATACAAGACAGAATAAAAAAAAAATAAACTATTAAAAAAAAAAAAAACAAAACTTGTAAACTTGAAAAACTGGTTTTTTTCTTTTGAAACAGAATTGAAAAAATGAAAAAAAAAAAAAAAACAAAACAGAAACACAATTTACAACACACAATCTGGTTAAAAGTTGATTAACAACATTTCAAGAAGATAAAAAAAAAAACAAAAAAAAATAAAAAGATAAACTGAAAAAGGTGTTCATTGCGCGATTTTATTGATAAAAAAAAGAGAAAAAAACAAAAACAACTTAAATAGAAGAAATGAAACTCTGTCTACAGACGTGGGCATATCATTTTGAATTATTTCTTTTCTGTTTTTTTTTTTAATGTTTATTATTTTTTTTATTTTGAATTTTGATGAAAAATAAATAAAAAAAAATGTAGAATACAAATTTATATTTTCACGGTGATCTGAAATTTGTCATCTTTATTATTTTTTGGTTTTTTATTTTTTCTTCTTAATTTAAAATAAAAAGAGTTTAAACTTTATTTTTTTTTTATTGCTTTTATTATTAATCTTATGTTTAATGTTGTACAGAGTGCTTCTTCAGTAAATATATTCAGATGTCAATAAGGGCTTTATTTTTTGTTTAAGCGCTAACTGTTCAACTGTTAGGCTAATAAGCCTGTCTATACCATAGGTACATGTTGGAACAGGGGGTCATATTATATTCGTGTTATTAGAATTGGTCTTATTGAATTCCACATACAATTTAAACATGAGATAGTACTATGCCTTATAACATGTAGAAATGTCTTAGATTTTCAATATTTACAATTCTATTTTTGGTTTATATTGTAATATTTTATATTTTACTTATATGGTATTCTATATCTGTGAGTTATATTATTTAATTAAATTATTTGTTTATATTTTTGCATTTGTTTATATTTTTATATTAATGTATTTTTTATTAAAGATTTATAATTTTAATTATTGATTATGCCATTAATTTGAACCCAATGGCGAATGGTAGCTGAGTCGAGTCGAAAACCCGAAAAGTTTTTTCACTTTCACTAGAATTCGAACCCAGATCCATCCGCATGAAAGGTCGGCACTCAACCACTGTGCCACCCAGCTGTTATAATAAGTTTCTATTAATCCCCTGCTTAAAGGCTTTTATAGCAGGCAATTTATTTGCCTTGAAAATTAGGTTGAACTCATCTATTTTAAAAAAAATTGTGACTTAAAAAAATTGATGTGCTTCCTCAAAAGTATTTTAAATTACTCCCTGTCATTTCTTTTAATTCGAACTTATTTCTAAAATAATTAAGATAAGTTAGATTGAAGATGTAGAAGTCAGGAGCCCCATTTTTAATTCAATATATTCAATATAATCATCAAACACAATTTCATTATATGTAATTATCAAATTTATATTGGACCCATATTACGGAATTCTACCTTGGGAGAATACTTTTACTTTTAAAAATATCGTGGTTTAAAAGAAAAATGATTTGCTTCCTAAAAAGTATTTAAAACTTCGCCCAATCTTTTCTTTCAGTTCGAGTTTGTTTCTAAAATAATTAAGATTATTTAGATTTAGGATTTAGAATCCAAGTACTCCATATTGTTTATTATTATTTAATATTATGTTATTTATTATTTAATCATCAGATTTCATTTTAGAACTGCGATAATATTACTAGAGCCATATTAGGGAATTTCCAATGTAAAAATGTTTCTTTGATAATTCGCATCTTTAATTCTTCAACTTTATATTTACTAATCTTTATAAAGTTAATTAGAAAAACCCATGTACAAACATATATATGCATATATGTACGTTAACATTGATTTTTATTTAGATAATTAAATTTTAATCTAAAATATCTTAGATATTTTTTCAGATATAAAATATACCGTATATGGTAAATACATAAAATAAAATGAAACATTAGTTATTATGAATTAAGGTATCATATATTTTTTAGTGAATCATTCATTAATTATTTATTAATTTAAATTTTAAAACAAATAAAAGCAATTAATTAGTGTATAAAGCAATTAACTATATGTTATTTTTTTATTATTCATTTCCGGTGTTTGTCATTTTTTTTTTGCATTTTTTTTTGAATTATTTATCTATTTTTTAATTAAATAATAAATATTCATAAGATAAATACAAAAAAAAAATCTTAATTGACGTTAAGCAAATTTGTGTTTTGCAAATTTAATCTTTAATGTTAAGCCAATTTTAAGATTAATATTATTGTTATATAAATTTAATTTAAAATTATAACTAACCTACCTGAAGCGATTTTATTGAATTATTAGATAGAATATAATAAATATTGATAAAGTATAATTTTAAATAAACTTAATCATTTATATATATTTAATATTTAAGTCAATTATAATTAAATATTTAATAGTTAGTAGATAATTGAATGAAAGTTGAAATGCATTTGGTACCCAGTACCCACGTATCTTGTTCTACTAAATTAATTAAATACATATTATACTTGAGTTGGAGTTCCGAACATCTAAGGAATTTTGCATAAGTAACTGTAAAGTAAAATTTAAATAAAGTCTATATAAATGAATTTTGAGGTGATTATTCAAAGAATATTTAGAGATTTTTATTCAATTATAATATTTTTTCTGATTTTATTTGAAGATACCCCTTATCTGACCGATGACTCAGTGGTAAAGTAGCGGCTTTTCAATCGAAAAATCTCGGGTTCAAATCCTGGTCGGATCATATCTAATAAAAAAATATAATGTATATTCAAACAATTTAATAAGAAGTCCAAATGTCAAATAGGCAAAGGCTAAATATTATCAGGAAATGTTTACTATTCTCTGGTTCTACAAATAAATAAATAAATAAATAAATAAAAACTTGAAGATACATTAAAAATAAATAAAGAAGATATGAAATATATACGTGCTGATAAAATTATTTCTATTTAAAAGAAAGTTATAATACTTAATTACCCAAGTTTATAAAAAAGTAACAGAAATAACCCTTAATAAATTTAATCAAATTAATTAGCTTTAATTAGTTTATACATACTCTAATTGATTTAATGTAATCAGAAAGTCAAATTTAGTCTTTAAATTATATACTAACAAAATATTTTAGTATCTCAATAAAATCTTTTTAAGATCTTTTTTAATAACCTATTAATTTAACCAACTTACCTTTATATAATTTAATTTTAAACCCAAGTAATAATAATACAAATTCTATTCTTAAATATTCTCTTAAACAATTTACTAGAAATAAATAAATAAATTTTTAACTTTATAATCCAGTTTTATATTTTCAAAAAAAAAATTGATTGACTAGCAAATAAAAGAAAATCAGAAGTCATTATTTTAATATTCTAAAATATTTTTTAACATCAATTTGTCTCAAAACAAAACTTCAAAACAAAATGTGATTAAAAAGTCATTTAACTTTTTAATTAAATCATCATAATCTTTTTTTTTCCAGTCATATTAAAATACAACAAAAAGAATTTAATTTATCAGACAAATTTAATTAATAAATGTATATTTTTTTTGTCATTGCTTTATAGAAATTTTTTTTTTTTTAAGAAAAAAGATCTACAGATAAAATATAATAATTTGAATATAAAAATACTCGCAAAATCTTCTCTATCTCTCCATCTCTCACTTTTTCTCTGTATATATATAAATTTAAATCCTTCATAATCCCAGAATCCAAAAATTACATGGGAAAATTTTTAAGGATTAAAAAAATAAAGGAAATATCATGCATTTTGATTCATGTCTAGACTAATTTATATAAATATGTATTTGAGGTTGGTATACGTTATACATAACGAACATAGATATGATAATTTACGAACATTTATTCTTAACACATCCTTTGAATAATTTTATTATAAATTTGTTAATAACTTTTATATACTCGTATATATAATAAAAATATTATTATAGTAATTCTCTACATAAACTCTTATATATTATTTTTTTTTATTTTTAATAGTATAATATCCGTTTAATTTTTTATTCATTTCTCCCTCTTCCTTAAATTAATCCTGTTTATACATACATATGTAAATATATATGTGAACTATATTTTACAAAAATAATATTATAAAAGTTGTACAAGTATATATATTTATGTAAATGTCCAATATATACACTTTAATCCGTATTATATATGGTTAAAATATCTTTTGTATTATTTTTTTTGATTAAAATTTTATAAAAATGGTCACGTGACAATTTGTAGTTAAAATAAAAAATTTTTTAATGCTATTTTAATAAGAATAATAATTACTATGAAATTGTATATATATACTTTCTAAGAACTCAATATAAAAGTGGGTTTTAACGCATATGACAGTTATCAACCATGTTGCACATATGTTTAATTTTATTTCAACCATAAAAATTGACTCCCATTTGATTCACTGTTGTTGGTTCCATACATATAATTTAAAATGGTTTCAAATTAATACCATAGTTTTTACCTTTAATATAAAAAATTTTTTTTGAAAATATATTTACATGCAATATATAAATTAAATTATGTAAAACCAACACCCACATTTAAAACATGACAATAATAAAATATTTCAATATAATTTTGTATCTTAATTTATATGTTGAAAAAATTTTCAAATATTTATACAAAATATTGAAGTTATTTTTAAATATAAATTACATATTTTAAAAGTAATATCAAAGTTTATTTTTAATATTTTTTTACATATATATATATACACATATATCTTTGTAATTCTTCATAAATCAAAATTATATCTTACAGATAAAAAAAATAAAACCAAAAATATTAAACTTATAACTTCCAAAAATACTATAAATAATTTATAAATTGGCTTTAATATTAAATTACATAAAAAAAAATTTTTATATTCTTTTTAAATTTCTATAATTTTTACAAATAAAAACCAAAAAAAAATTTTTTTTTCGTATATCCTGGAAAATGTTAAGAAAATTCGGAAAATTTTGTATTTATTACTTATAAACATTAAAATGTTTTTCCTTTATACCTTTTTTTGTTTCTCTCTTTCTATATTTCTTTTCTTTCTTTTCCGTTTTACGTTAGTTTCAATTTTATTATATATATATATTTATTTTCAAATTCATGTTAAAATTCCCCAATCCACAAAAGTAAGTCTGATTCAAAGGAAATATATATATATAATATCTATGTATATAGTTTTATGTAACATGAAAAACAATCCTTGTTGATCTAAAAATAAAACTGGCAATCGTATTTTATATAAGTATCTATAGATACATTCTTAAGGTATATACGTATCTATAGATTTTTATTTTACGTTTTGGGTTTTCTATTGGTTTCTGTTTATACTCCACTTTACTTTCATTTAATAACCTTTCTATTACTTCTTTGTATAATTTTTTTTGTAATACTAGTATCTATTACTACTAATATTAATAATAATAATATATGAACTTTTTTTTTTATGTAATTTATAACATCGTCATTGAAAAATTATACGCTTCTTGTATTTTAAAATTGTTATATATGGTTTATATAGATATATATGTATATGAGAATTATGAAAATATAAAATTTTGAATTGTTTTCCTTATGACTTTATCGTCTGGTAATTAGTAAGGTTTGATAGTTGATTAAGATCTTTCGTCCTTAGAATAAATTTGAATTTAATTGCTATTCGGTCGCTAACCCAAATATGACAAGTATTTGTTATTTGCACGAGCTGTATCATAAAAGTGAACGATCTGGTCTCCTAAAAGCACACGATCTGTCTCTGTATAGAATTTTTAATTAAGCGAACTCAAATGCGAACTCAACTCCCGCTCACCTCGAAATTTGAGTCCTCTCAACAATTGAATCTATTTAACATTTGAGTCCATTTAAAATTTGAGTCAGTTTAACCTGTGGAAGGCATTTAATCGCTCATAGCGTTAGTGGACTGAATCTTGTACGAACTTTAAAATCAATTTACCTGAACTAATCTAAATTATTCAGTTAAAATCGTCCTGCAATTACAATTCAACTTTAATTCTAACAAAACCATAAAATTGACAAAAACTCAGCTAATCATAACTAGTATTTAAAAGGGAGGGTGAAATTAAACAACAATATTATTCTCCCATCCTTTAAAACTGTTCTTATAATACCTATATTATATGGCATTAAAGAAACACACCTTAGATATTTTATTTCCATCTTCCTTGTTTACCAGAAAAAAACTAATTTTTTGTTATTAACACAACAACTAAAAACGCAATATATTTAATATAACAATACAGTTTACTAAAAAACAAGTACCTACGTCCTACATTTTCTTCCTCCATTACCATTATTACAATCTTATATATACTATCTTATATATATGAACTTACAAGTTACAATCTATTTACTCACCACAATTTATTAAATTTACTTAAGCACTATGTCTACAAATTTCTAAAAAAAAAAGTTCCTAGCATGTTATTGAAAAACAAAAAAAAAAAACAAAAACAAAAAAAACATTTCATAGCCATTTAGTTGATCAGGATTCACAGGATTAACATTGAAATATAATATTTGAAATTTTTCTATAATTTTCCAATGTATACTTAGTTACATTCAATTTTCACATAATATAATTTAAATTTATTAATAAATGTTTATACATAATGTATTTTGTATATATATATATATTTTTTTTTTTGTATATATATATATATATATATATATATATATAAATATATGTATAGGATATATATATTTATTATTTATAAAAAAAAAATTTCTAAAATATTTTTCCAGGATCTTAGAAATTTTTTTTATTTAAATTTGGGGGGAGGGGGGTTTATAAATTGCCATGTAAAAATATCATGTTGTTTCTTTTTCTCTCTTGTTCTTCCTTTTCTTCATTTTTATTTAAAAAAAAATTTCTCATATTTTTTTTTTATTATTTAAAATTTACAAAAAAATCGACCTTCGCTTTAAAATTCAACCTTCTACCCTCCAGTTTCGCTCCAGTTTCATTCCACTCACAATTCGAATATTAAAGTACTAAATTTAGAAAATTTTATGTATATATATATATATATATGAAAATTTAAATGTACAAAAAAATATTTTATGTTATAAGGATATATTTAATAAATATAAGTTATATATCATTTATATATAAGTTAAGTATATACTTTAATATATATAGAAATGTAGGAATGTATGTATAATCGAAAAATAATATAAAAAATAATCTTTATAAAAATGGAATATACACTTAGGAGATATATTGTACTTAAATATACATTTTCGGATATTGAATTTAGAAGTATACTTGTATATGTGTAAAAGGATATCAGACATATATAAATTAAAAAAAAAAAACCGTTATTTAATTACATTGAGTTTAAGGATATTTGAAATGTCAATAAAAAAAAAAGTAATAAATTATTATTTTCTTTTTTTAAATGTTTGTAGGTGGCGGTTAAAAAAGATTCTTTTAATGTTTTTTGTATATATATATAAATTTATATATATATTTAAATACAATATAATATTTATATACTCTCTTTTCCGCATTTATGTATATTGCACGCTTATGTATTTAATATGTAATAAAATTGTATTTTATTTCAATATACAAATAAAGTTGTATAAATAAACAGGATATGAATTGACATTTTTTTTATTTCTTTCTAAATGTAATGATTTGTGAAAAATAAAGGAACTGCTTTTTTAGCACATTTTCAAAAAATTTTGTAAAAATATACCTATATAGCTTCACTCTGTCTGTCCGTCTGTCCGTCCGTACGTCCGTATGTTTACAAAAAATTTTACACCGTTTGAAATAGTATAAAGAAATTTAACCATTGGTAGTTTTTGCAAAAAAAATAATTTCGTAGAAGAATTTTTTTCTTTAGCCCCACCTGTTACGGGGCAACAGCCCCCCAAAGTTGGAAAAAGCTCTATATTTAAATTGTTATAAAAAGAATTTTATTAGATATATTTTCAATCTGAAAATGGCAAACGATAGCTGGTTTCATAAACTTTATAAATATTTAAAAGGCAAATGTTTAGGGTTGCCATACGGTACTAAAATTTAACATTACACAAAACTCAATTTTTGCAAAATTTTTGGTCACACATATATTCTGAACGGTTCAAGCTAGGTTCAAGTCTTGAAATTTTGGGAGAAGTTAGATACCCAGAAATTTAATAGGACAAAATTTTTTGTTAGATGAAGTTAGATCCTTGAGAAATTTGGCAACCTTCCCCATATTTCCAAAGCTAAACTCAGTATGTAATACAATATAAATTTGAAAATGTGCTTTTTTAAAAACCCTTGGTTTTTTTTCATCACTTGTTTTTATTTTCTTTGACTTTTAACTTTTCGCATTAGTGGACTAAAAAGTTATAGTACCCTAGGTTGTTATATATTTTACAATAAATCTAATTTTAAATTTTTATAACAAGGATTCTTCTACCTACACTTAGAAAAAATGTGTATCTTATTGCTTTAAAAGTTTTCATTACAAATAATTATAGAATCAAAATTTAATAAATATAATTTTTATTTAATTGAAAATAATTGTTTGTCACGTGTTAAAAGTTTTCTTTTTCCGTTTTAATTGTTTTTTGGCACCCTTAATCTAATTAAATTATCCACAATTTTTTTTGATTTACATATACAGTCTCATTTATACAAGCTTTTTAAATTACTAATTTAATTAATCTTATCCCCATTTTATATATATACATATACGTATGTATTGTGTAAAGTTTGCGTCTCGTTTTACATTGTTTCAATTCCAATTAATTCTTTGGAAAATATATATTTAAGGAGTAAGGAGTATTCCCTTCAGTTTGTTTTAATTCCCTTTCGCTGTTTGATCTTAAGGTAGTTAACTACAATATTGTTATATAGAAATGTAAACAATTAAATTTATAGTCACGTTATACTGTTTTGAATGTGATAAATTTAAATAATTAAATTATAATAGTATATATACATATATACTATAATACTTTATATATATATATATATTTAATATGAAATGTATTTGCAATAAAAAAATGCATATAAATTGTAAAATAATTTATATATATATAAATATGGAATTTCCTTAATTGACCGCAGTATAAGCCTACATAACTTAAATTATATGAAGTTTGCACACAAAGCTATTTATTTAGAAACTTCAGTCGCTTTAAAGTAATTTTCATTATTTACGGCCTTATATATAGGGTTGGGTATAAAATCTCTCGTTTCAAAATATCGCGTGTCCAAATCTCGCGTTTTAAAATATCGTGTTTCAAAATCTCCTGTGTTAAAATCCCGCGTTTTAAACCCAAATTCCCTCTTATGTGTTGTGTTGTTACAACTCGAACTCGAACTCAAAAGAGGGAATTTGCTCTTAATTTAGAATCTCACATATCCATATACATATATAAATGTTCTGGAAAAGGCATATTATTCTGCCTATTAATTCAACCCTAAAATCCCTCCTATGCTTTTACATACATATTTTAATATTAAGACATTAGTATTCATCAATTACATACATATTTCAATATTAAGACAAGTGGGGGCTGCCGGCTACGCTCCCCTATATATATTCTATATTTTAAAATCTAATAATATATAAGATCAAATATAAAACAAAAAAAAATTCAATTGTTTCGAACAATTGTTTTAAAATATTGTTGTACAATTCTGTATTTTAAAATAAAATTCCTAAGTCGAATGAAAACGTATTGATTTTTTATATTGATTTGTCAGTGTTACTACATTTTAAATTTTTTTTTGATACAATTCATACAACTCTTATAAAATTTTCTATAGCCCTATTTTTATATTGACTTTCCATTTTTTCTTTGGATTGCATAGTAACTATAAATTTGTACTTAAGTTGCATTTAAAACTCTTTAACTTTTTATTTACTATTTAATTTTTTATATAATGTATTTAGTCCCTATACAAAAGAAAGCTATTTAAAATACAAATTAAAACTAAAAACAAAACGCGAAATAAGTTACTAAAAAACTCATTAAATCCAATCATTAGTTCCTTTGAGTTTTTTTTTATTCTAAACTTATATTCGTTTTTTTGCCTTCCCTCTCCACTCTTATACGTTAATTTAATTGTTTGAATACCTTTTTTTTCAATTTAATTCTGACAGGTCATTAAGAAATAAAAAAATAAACTATTAAATAAAAAAACAAGAAGTATAATCCTTCAAAATATTGTAATATCATTGGCATAATGCTTATATTAATAATTAATTTAATTTTTTTATTTTGTTTAGCAGACACTCCTGCAATTTGTTATCCTGCATAATCTATTATTTTATATTGAAACATTTTACAGGGTGTTTAAAATATTTCATAAAAAATTTACTTCATTTAAAGACATCCCTCAGAATAACTGCGTAAATAGTAATTAATTATTCTCTAGACAAACTCTTTTCTTTTCGATATAATTTTGAAGTTCTTAAAACTAAATCCTGAAACAAAAAATGATTTCTAGATATTATAACAAAACAGCAGTCTTAATTTCTAACTAAAGTTAAAAGAACTAAAAATCTTTTTTCCCTAAAAAAAAATATTAAAACAGAATCTTGCGCACATAAGTATGCAATTTTAATTAAATCTTTTCTTAATTGAAATTTAAGCTTTTCATTAGACTATATTATGTTAAAATGAATTACTTAAAACTGTTGTTATGTATGTTTATATTATATATTTATATATATTATATAATATGTATTTATTATTATTAATTTTTAAAACAAGAAAAACTGAAGTCTTGTAATACTTCTTTGAGAATATAATAATTTAAATAAATTTCTTTAAAAATTCTTTGTGTTATTTTGGTATAACATATACATACTTATATATTAAATATTCTGTTTTATAATGAGTATTTTAAAAATCCTTCACGTAAATTTATCAGTATATATAAGCAATATACACGTATACAATATATATATTAAAAAATATTTCAAATATATGTTTTAAGATTTTAAAAGCAATTATAATTCTTTGTTAAAATCTTTGTTTTTTTTTAAACTTTGTTGTTTTTTTCTTTTATTTTCTAAAATTTTATTATCCTGTGTACCAATCCTTGTGTACCATGCTCTTATTCAAAGCTCCTTTTTTTTACTTTAAAATCACACAAACAACAAAGAAATGGAAAAACAAAAATATGTTTTATTATACACCAAAGTATTTAAAGAAATATTGAATGTAATTTGCTCCTTCTTCTTTTTTTTTTGTAATTTAATGTACGACATAATTTCGTATTCTGTCAATGGTGCAAAATTTACCAAAACAATTTTTTTTTTTTTTTTGTATTTATTTTTCTTTTACCGCGAAACATCAAAGTTCATCACGAATAACGCGCATTTTTTATAACTTTAAAAATAAAGGAACAACAATAACAACAACAAAAAAAAGGACAAATAAAGCATCGGAATAGGTTGAGGAGCATAGAATTAGAAAAACAAAAAAACAAAAAGGGAGACATGACTGTAAATAATTGAGAAAAATAAAAACCAAAACCCACAAGAGTCGTTTTCTAAGAAATTTACAACCTTAAAGTATATTTAGATGAAATTTGTTTTTTTTATAATAAAGTTAAATTGAAACGCTACAAATTTTTTGTTCGAACACAACATTTTTATTGGAACGGAAAAGGAACAAAGGAAACTAAAACATACATTCCAATTACATTTTGTTTTTTCTTTCGAATTTCGACTTTTACGTGATTTAATACGGTTGTAAAAAAAAAAGTCCCTAAGAAAAGTATCAAAAAAAAAATAGTAAAAATTTAAAAAGTCTGCAATTTACCCAAAATTTTTTACACAAAGTCTTGTCCCGAAAAAATGAAAAAAATCCCTATGTTTAGGTTCTTAATATAGTATATAATAGTGGACTTCCCTTTTTTTTTTAAAACATTTATAAATATTTTATACCCATAGGCGAGATTCTAAATTTGCAAAGTGTGTAAAGAGTTGGATACAAAATCGGGATTCCATTAATATGCCTCCACTTAAGGCTTGCAAGCGTGTAAAAAAAAAAAAAAAAAAAAAAAACTTACGGCTCACATTATATATTAATTAGATTCTTTGGCTGATTTATTATTTATGAAAAAAAAAACATTGGGAGTGAATTTAGGGTTGATCAAAAATCCAATAATACTTTAGCAAGGGTTTGGGAATGGCAGCCCTTATTTTATTAAATATTACAATAAATAGACAAATCATAATTGCGTTTTATATATTCTGTAATAATTAATACCTAAAAAAAAAAACCACAGCAGAACTAACTAAATATAACTGTCATATACTCTATTAAAATACATTTCCGGTCTTTTTTGCATGGGGACATTTTTTGCATGCATAAAGTCCCTTAAATACAATTTTCATAAGATTTCCCAAAACAAATGAAATAATATCCAAAATTTTGGGAAAATTAAGAACTTTCTACATTCAAAAAGAAATATTAAAGTTTGATACCAAATTGGAGACTTTTGTCATTTTTGGTTTTGGGGACTTTTTTCATACAGCCATTTCATACCAAAAATAAATTTTTTTTAAGGTTTTTTTTTACAAAATAGAAACGGAAATTTTGTTGGATGAGTTTTTTTGTTTATTTCATATTTTGTTTTTTATTTGTTACAAGTAACATATATGTAGAAATGTATATATACATACATTATACGTATATAACGTCAGGTGTTTTTTATATGTTTTTATTTTTTTTTTCTTTAAAAATAAAATTAAACTTTTTTAAGAAAAAAAAAAAAAAAAACCGTTTTGCGCAAAACAACATACTTAAGTAATACGACACACATAACACATTTTTCATCATGTGTACCTATTTATAAATAGTAAATAAGAGTATTTATATAATAATAAAAATAAATAAATATGTAATTGAAAGAATTTTTAACAGGAATGGAAACAATTTTTTTTTTTTAAAATAAACTATTAAATTATAAAAATATATTAAAGAGAAGTTTACAAGTGTTTTTTTTTTTAACAATTGTATAATAAAAATAAATTTTAAATTTTGAAAATAAGGGGAAACAGGAAGTTTAAGTATTTCTAAATACGTATGAATTGTTTTTGAAAAAAAAAATCTATTTATAAATATTTACCGAAAAGTTCAATTTGAAGTAGAATGAAGTATTTTTTTTGTAAATGTAAGACCGAATGTAGGAAGTGGTGATATCTTTGACCTTCTTAAATATAATTTTAACTAATTGAAACTTTTATTAAAGAATAACGGGAAAAAAACTTTAATTGAATGAGAATTTGAAGGACAAATAGGTTGTGTTTTACAATTATTATTTCCTTTGTAAAACTCAGTTGTAAAATGGTAAAAGGTGAGAACTATTATTTAAAAATAATTAAACTTATCAGAACTTAAAAAAATTGTAATAATATTTAGTTAGTACTTAGTATTTTGTAATTTTAGTATCTAGTTATAATTATATAATATAATTTTAAACGAAATATTTAACATTAAAATTTTTAAAGCAATGTTCAAGCTTAAAATAATATTATGTCTTGTACACAATGAGCGTAGCATTAACGCAGCATCGCGTAAGTGGGAAAGTCTCAAAAAACGTAGCTTTATCAAATTTTTCAAATACAACGCAAAAAATTGAAAACGTTGAAATGAAATTTAATGTAAACAAATTAAGTAAATAAATATTATCAATTTTTCATAATTAATCAGTGAGCTAAAAGTAAAGTCAAAATATAATTTTATTTTAAATATTTTAATTTTACCCTTTTAAACAATAAATAAATTTAATTAATTTAATTTTAATAGTTCTATATTCTCTCATTTCAAGCTCAAATAAGTTATAATAAATTTAAATAACTGACAAAATATAAACAGTTAGCTGTAAAAGTAGCGAAGAAGAAGAAGTTAAATAACTTTTGCGTCAAGGCTGCGTTGAACCTTTATTGTTACTTTCATTGTGTGAATTTGTATTGTTTTCCATATATGTTTAACCTTTGAAGTACTAGTTCAATGTTGTTGACTGTGCTCATTGTGCTTTAGAGGATAATGTTAAATTTTTATTTTTATTATATTTCTTCACTTATTCTGTTATATAGAGTTCAAGCTAGCTTCAAAACGAAGCTTCCTCTCGCAAAAAATTAAATGAGCCTATTTCTGTATATATTGTATACATATTATATATTGTATATTGACTTTATTGCGCATTTCTAAATCAGTTTTAGTTATTTTCGAATATTTTAAGAATTTAATTAAAAATCGATTTTATTTGAAAACTTTTGTATGAAAAAAAAAAATTGTCAAAAAAATGATTTGGTTTTTTTTAAAATTGGCAACTATGTCGACATACGAGCCTTATAAATTACACGCAGAATTGAATACAAACACTCACGAAGTTTGCAAATCGTAGACGAAATACGTATTTGTATTAAAAATTAAAAATAACTCTTGGTTTTTTTCAATTTATTCGAAATTTATAATTTGATGACTTTTACTATATTTATTATATTAGTTCAATTAATATTAAAATATTCTACTAGGTCTACATAGGTCTATTTTTAATTTTATCGTAAATTCTAAAGTTGCCTAGTACATAATTAATATTTTCAATATCTAATTAGAATATTGATAAACCATAAAAAAATTCTTTTTTTCCCATAAAATTAGTATTCATGTAATAATTAATTTGTTATTTTTATAGTGACTCTAATTCAACCTAAATACATACATCCAGAAAAACCCGATCAAGTGTTAATTTCAAGTTTTGCCTGATTTGAATTTCTTATTTTTTCAATATGAAATTTTTTTAATAAGTAGGGCGCCAATCAAGAAAATTTTTTTTAAATCAAAACAAATTTCATATTAATATTCTTGTTTATTTCTTATATTTTTTGTAAAATTTTTAATTATAATCTTCAGATTATTTTTTTTTTTTTCTGTTTACCTATATAAGAAATACATATTAAATATCTATTAAATGATTATAATATTATATTTGTATAAAATTATAAAACAAAATTGTCAAATTAAAATATTTTAATAATTTATTATTTAAAAAAAAAAAAAAGGCAAATTATAAAAAGTTTAAATTTAAAATTCATAGGTATCACCTAGGGTTTACTAATTAATTTTAATCTTCATTAAAAAAAAAAAAAAAACAAAGTTTTTTAAATTATAAATTGTAAACCTGTTTTTCAAAAAAAAAATACCATTATAAATTTTTACAGTTATATTAATATGAATTAATATAAATATTTTACATAAATAGCCATTTGCCGACTAAATCGTTATTACCATCATTATCAAATCGAATTATCTGATGCCATCTATTGTCTTCTCCACAACTAACTATAAAACAAACAATAATTAATGGATCACCTATTTAAATGTCAAAAAAATACAAAAACAAAAAATTTGTTAATTTTTGAAAGCACAATATAGAAATTTTTTATAAAAACATTTGGAAAAAAACCTACCTAATCTGATTTAAATTTGAAGCGTCAAGCGTTTATAAACAAACCATTTTTAGAAAATAAAAGTTTTTTTTCATCGTATTTAATTTTTATTTATTCCTTTGCTTTTTCTTTGAAAAAAGTAGAGATTATTATCAAAAAAAAAATCATGAAATCAAAATTGATTTGACATGAAAAATTACAAACAAAAGATTAAATAATATATAATGTAAAAATGTATATGTATATGGATATTGTTGTAAGAATGATACATAATAACAAATGAAGAAATAAGAAAAAAATAATAAACTCGTAATCTGACAAACTGTAAGATAATCATTTTGAATGAATTTAAACGGTTATTATTAAATACCAGAAACACTTAAAGACCTTGACGAAATTAAAATCGAAAAAAATAGGGTATCTATCTAAAAGCATGTTAAAAAATACATAATTTAATAAGTGCATACAATATAGTTGGTCCATATAAAATAAACACACGAATATTACATAAAAAATAGGTGATTAGTTTCACCTGTCATTTAAATGAACTAAGCTGTCAAACATATTCAATGCTTTTAGAAACATATCCATTTGACATGTAGAAAAATGGAAGTAATAATGAAAGAAAAAAATTGGATTATTTTTCATAAAATTTGAATTTAAATAGTTAAAATAAAAAAGAAGATGGAAAGGGTTTCGGATGACATTATCGCTTAGCATCGATCGAAACTGTCAATTAAAAACTGTCAGTGCAAAGAATGAATTTTCCAAGGTATACTTGATCTATTTATTATTTAATACAATAATCAAGCGAGTCTCGATTTAAATTTTCATTATTTACATTTTGACATTTACGTCAATATTAATTGTCAAACTTTAAAAACTTTAAGTGCAATTTTTTAAACAATGAATGCAATTAATAAAACTTTTTAAAAGTAAGTGATTTGAACTTGAATTAAAATTACTAAATTTGTCATATTATATAAATTAGATATTTTATATTAGATTATATAAATCGTAATATTATATATTTCTATATAAAATTATATTATACAGTAAATTTGTATACCTATTATAATATTCCGTTAAATTTAACCGTGTCCTTTTTAATGAACACTTGACATATAATTTATCATGAAGCTTAGATATTAAACCTAAAACATAATGAAAAAAAAAACCCTTTTTCTATATAATATACACTTACAATATAAATGCAGTTACTTAATTTGATTAATTCTAGTAAATTAAAGGTGAAGTGTATTAAAACTCTTATTTATCATCAAAAATATATTAAATTCAGTTACTTATACATTTCAACATGAAATTAAAAACTTCAAAGAGTTCACTTAATTTAAATCTTTATATGTGATCTATGTTAATTCACTATTGTACTAAATTTTACTTTATTTTTTATTTATTTCTTTTCCACCCTAACTTCATTTTAATTTTTTTTTATTACTAATTTTTTTTTTTTTTTTTTTTGTAAAAAGCATTACTAACAAACCATGAACTTAATAAAATATTATACCATTTAATTTGAACTGTTCTAGCGATTTCAATACCGGTACGGTATTATTTAAAACTAATGTATTGAAAACAGATAATAATATTTTTTCTGAAGTTTTGGAAATTTATTAAAATTATTAAAGTCATAGTGTAATATTGTAAGAGTTCTTGGAACCATTCACTTATTCACTAGTAACCTCATCACTCATTCTACTCAGACATCAACATACAGTTGGTTTGCTGATTCTGTTTTATGGATATCTTGGGGGAACTACCACCTGTTCCTACAAAGTTAACCAATTGATGCCTTCGCTCAAAGTTTTCTAATGGGAAACATGTAGATTACTAGATGCTTTAACAGCCGAATTATCAAGGTGGTTTTCAAAATAGAGCTTTTGGAAAAACGTTTGTCATGCGATTTGAAACCATATTCCATCAAATGTTTTCGCTCAAATTGATAATGTATAATTCGTACGATTAAGATAAGCAAACACGAAAACAAACTGTACAATTGTATCACAGGTCGCACTCAAGTCGAACACTAGCTATAGAAACTATTCACAGTTCCAATAGCTGGCTTTTGTAGCTTTCCACAGTCTCTGGTAAAAAAAATTATGTAGAAATTAAATTTCGAAGTGGATGTAAAGCTTTCAAATTAATGAACTCCTTGTCACTGGAAAAGTTAATTTAAATATTAATAATTCAGGTAATTGAAATTTACTCAGCCCCGAAATACTGGAAAAATTTCGGTATTGGAATCCCCTTAACAGATTTACAAAAAAAAATTAATTCCAAATCAAAAAAAAAAAAAAATTTTGTAAGAAATAATAACAGAAAGAGATAGAAAAAGGAAAGAAAGCAATTACTAAAATAAATGTGTCAATAGCTTCTGTATTGTTATTATTATTATTTTCTTTTATTGTTTTTTTTTTAAATCCGTTCAACAATGTTATTTTCCATTTTTCCACTTTTTTTTTTTATTTTTGTTTTTTTTTTAGATTCTCTAGAAAAAACCCATAAAAGTAAAATAAATTCTGACTTGTCATCTTTTCAAAAAAAAAATTGTTAGTATGTATGTATGTTTGTATATTGTATCTTTTCCAATTTTTTTTTTTTATCTCATTTTCTCTTTTTATTTACTTTTTACATAACTTGTATGCTTGCTTTGCTTTGCTTGTGCTATTTATACCTAAAAAAAAAAAGTTATCAGATTCAATTCAATCAAAAAAAAAGCAAAAACAAATAAGCGAAAACCGGTTTTTAATTTTTTTTTTATTTTTATTATTAACAAAAATTTTAATTTTATTTTTATTTGATTCTTTATATACATTCATACATACCTATATACATACCTATATGTATACTATGTATATTATACGAATATAAATACCGCTTAATCAATCTTGACTTGCAACTTGTTTTTTTTTTTTTTTTAAAGTTAATATAAAAATTTTGAAGTGTTACCATATGGTATTAAAAGGAAATAAGTAATAAAATTAAATTCTATGATAAAATTTTATAAAAGGATAATAATGGAAATTAGTTTAATAAAATATTTTTTTTTTTGAAATTTAAGGAATAGAAGAGGGGATAATTTATAATAATAAAAAATGTATATATGTATGTATTTTTAACATTTTTGAAATTAAAATTAGTTTTTATATTATTTTATTTTATCAATTTTACTTAAATTGAAGTGATAGAATAAATTTAAAGTTGAATAAAAAACTAATTTTTTTTTAAAAAAAATATAAGATGAAATAAAATATGAAATGGGAAATGGAAAAGTGTAATATTAAGCTGATTAAAACATGTGAAGATGCAAAAAAACAGAATGTAAATTAAAGGATTATTAAAGGATTAGTTAAAATAAAATTAATTTAAATATACATACTTTATTTTATGCTGTATTTAAATAATGAATAATTTTATTAAATTTATAATTTATAATTAAAATTCAATAAGTACACCTTGATAATTTTACAAAGCTGATTTTCGAATTGAATTTATATCATATGCGTATAGAAAGTGGTTCGGAACTCAGAGGTCACAATTCTCGAAAAGTGGAGGTGATAGAGAAGTTCATAATGGACAAAAAATTGTTTCGAATTATCTCGGAAATGGTAAGGGATATTAGAAAAATGCGACGGCTTAAATTGAAACTGATATGGAATATTAAAAATGTAGGTAATAAAATTGGTGCATTAATAACGGTTTTCTCTGCACAAATTACAGTTACCTATTTAAAAAAAAGGGAATTCGTAACTTCTCAAATTTAAAAGAGAATGACAATTAAGTTAAGATATGATTATGAAAGCCGATAGCCTTAGCTAGATTCCGGCACTTAAACGAAAATTCTATATTGTATTGGGGTCAAAGATATTGTTATTTCTTTGACCACGTAAATTAAATAAAATGAATTATAATAATTTTTACCCAAGTTTTTAAAATATTTTTTTGAAATTATATTTATTTTTAATATGAGATCAAAAAATAAAAATTAAATTCTTAATTAAAATTTTATTTTAATTAATCATCTTTAAAATCCAACTCAATATTAATAAAGATACAAATTTCAAATATCAAATAATCTTCAATTAGTAATTTTTCAACTATATCGTATTTTGCACAATTTGTTTTATATATTTTCACATTTTTTTCAATTAATTATAACAAAATTACTGGAAACCTGATTTTTATCAAATTTTTGCAAAAAAAAAAAAAAACCAACTTTAAGATTTAAAGTAAACAGAATGTTTTATATAAACCCCATTTTACATAAATATTTAATTTCGTTTTCACACCGTTTTTGAAATTACTTGTGCATAGTGTCTCATTTCACATTTTTTGTATTTTTTTTTTTTTTTTGTGATTCACACAGTATGTAAAATTACATTTAATATTTATTTATTTAAATCTATATTATCCATCTTAAATTCTTATATATGTATATATGCATGCTGTGTCTCATTTTACATGGTTTTGAAAATACCCTCCGTGTATATTTTATTCATTCTTTGTAGAAAGTATCTATTGTATAAATCAAAAAATTAATGTTTGTATCTATAAATAATAATTTTAATTAAAAAATTCGCAAGAAGATTTATTAAAAACAATACATACGCGGTAATTTACAATATAAGAGTACATATACATTTTTAATTAAATTCAATGAAACTGAAATTTTTTAGATTATAATTTTTGAATTTTAATTTTTTCAATAATGATATTTGAAAACATAGAATTATCAAAATATAACGTGTAATATTGTGGTAATATTATGAATTTTTGGGTTAATATCACAAGCCTGCATTTCTCAGAATTTTCAGTTGTTTGAAATTTTATAATCCACATTTTGTAACCAATTATAAAATTTCTTCTAGATCGTTTTTTATATTAATATATATTTTCAATAATAAAGAACTCCCAAAGGTAGGGTCTGCGCCCCAAAGCCCAGCTTAAAAATTATTAACACTTTGATTTTGTATCTAAAACTTCTCCTAACTCAAAATATCTAAAAGACATATAACACCGTTTTTGCAAAATGTAGAAAAATAAAAATACAGGCAAATGAAAAACAGTCAAATGATCAAAAAATACAGGTAAATAATTCTATGGGGAAATGAAATACAGGCATATCTCAAGCTCCCGGAATTTTAATATTTATAGCATATAAAGTTATGTATTAAATATTTAAATAATAAAATTAAATTAAGTAACCCCAAATTATTTGAAACAAATTTTCAACAATGAGGAATAAGAAAAAGATACATATTACATATACCAATCCAATTAATTACTAAGTAATTAATAAGCAATAATCATAATTAACTTGCTTTTTCCATTTAATCTAATCTGGCATGTTTTTATATTACCTGATCTACCCAGTCTATTGGCATATAATATACTCCAAAATTGTCATATTAAATTATTTACCAATTACCAATCAAAAAATATAAAACAAATAAAAGCGATTTTAAATATCTTTTTAAAAAACTACCTATTTATTACTTAATTCACACCTGACTGAAAAATCACTTTTTTTTTCAATAATAATAATAATAATGTCAATAAAATTAAATTAAAAAGTAAAAATCAATCTGTCTTATTATCTACTTTGAAAAATATCTTTAAGATACAAAAATTTAAAAAAAAAAACAAAAATACAATATGTATAAAAAATTATTAAAATTGGCTTGTAGTATGTATTTAAAAGATTTAAAACTTAAAATACAAAATTTGTATCTTTAAGATACATATATACTTAAGTATAATGTGGTAAAATCACGAAACACGAAATACATGAAATAAGAAATTCTTATATTAAAAAAAAAAAATTAAAGAAATTGTTTTTTTTTTTGAATTTTTTTTTTTAAATCTCTTAATACCAATTTAATCGCTACAAAATAAAACAAAAAATACTTACTCGCCCCAAAACAGATTTAAAAACTCGTTTATCTCTTTAATGATTAGTTGTCTTACAAAAAAAAAAAAATCTAAAGTTTTAGATTAGAAGCAAAAAAAAAAAAAATCCATAATATACTTAAGTAACAAAATCAAGTTTTCACTAACGCGAAAATACAGTAATAAAAAAAATAACAAAAAAAGTAAAAATGTTGCAAAAGATAGATAACAAAGCAAAAAAAACAAAAAAAATAAACGTAACAAGAGCACAAAGTAAAAAAAAACGTGATCAGATTTTAAATTACACAGTGAATCGTTTTGGAACGCAACCAACAATAAAAAAAAAAACAAAATAACATTGAAAATATTAAGTTTATGACATGGTATCTTAAAGATATATTATATTATTAAATTAACATTTTTATTTATTGGAATATCAAATTTTGTTTCAGTTTTTTTTTTTTGCTTAATTTAGTTATACATATATTAGTTAGTAAGTATATAGTATGTGTGTATATAATTTTTAATTTCTACTACATTTTCTGATTAATTAATTAATTTTCAAACAAATTATAAAATATACCGACTAACTGAAAATTATTTATTGTTTTTTATTTTAAGTAATTTATTCCCGCTTTTTTTTTAATATTATATATTTGTAATATGTATGTTTGTATGTACACAATAATTAATGCAGTTTAAGAAATTTTATATTGCCTATTACGCAAAAATATTTGTTATTGTTTTTTTTTTAAATTTTTTTTAATAAGAATATGTAGTTATATAAAATTTAGAGTAATTTTTTTGAATAATAATTTAATTTATTTAAAAACTTTTAATGAGGATCGAACTCATAAACCACTACGCTAAACACTACACCATACAATTCTTATGAATTTATAGTTGCTTATTAATAGTCAAATTTCTAACATTAATGTATCACTAACTTATAAAATGGAAAATAAAGCCATAGACACAGACAAGTTAATATAAAAGTATATAATAAAATGGATTTGTTATTAAAAAAAATAATTATAAATAAACAAAGTATTAACCCTTGAATTTGTTTTGATTTTTTATTAAATAATATTTTAAGATTTTGAAGCCCTATTGAATTAATCCCAATTGCTAAGCAATTTAAAATTGTTTTAATTACGTCTAAACACACATTTGTTCATAAATTATGTATTTTTAGAATTGTAGAATCCTTAACTTGCTTAATGCCTTGTTGGAATTATTTTAAACCCTTCAAATTCTAAGTTTAACTTTGTCTAACATCAATATTCGTAATAACCTACCTATTAATTCATAATACCTACGAAATCAATTATTTTCTTTTAAATGAATTCTCTCTTGATGATCTAGATTCATTATACTTTCTCTCTCATAATTTTCTCACTTAGTTCTTTCTAGAGTCTAAGAAAAATTTTGAATTTCCTCTGTTTTATTATTTGATAATGAGGAGTGGTAAAGTGTCAACTGACAGATTGATGAGAGAGATTAAATATTTCTAAGTAATTAATAATGGCATAACAGCTGATGAGAGACATTTTGACCAGCCTCTGACATTTTCTCTTGCCTTTGTTAACAGGTTATTAATTTCTGTCTAGAGTCTTATTTGCTCTATTTAAATATTTGAGAAGTGCTGAGTGTCAACTGACAGGTTGATGAGAGTGATTAAATGTGTCAAGGTAATAATGACATTACTGATGAGAGACATTTTGACCAGATTCTGACATTTTCTCTTGTCGTTCTTAACAGATATCTCTTGATTTGATTAATTAAATTTTATGACATTATTCAGTAATTAGTTGTGCACAACTAGCACATGAATTTAGTTGTGATTTTGTTGTACTTTCTTCTTGCATTACTTTGAAGTTAAAGTTTTGCAATACTTTAACGTGATCTTGAATTTACATAATTAATAATTCCAGATGTAAAATAAGAATTATTTATGCAAAAATTGAATTATTTAAATATTTAAAATATGTATAAAAACTATTGAACTGTTAATATAAACCAAAAAAAATGTTAAAAAACACGCAAACATCTGTTTTAAAATGAAGAACAAAAAACTTAAATGATAAATGTTTTAAACAATAATATCAAATAAAACCAGACAATTGAACATTTTTTTTTTCATAAATATGTAATTATATTATGAAGATAAATATCAAATAAGACAAAATTCTATATTTATTTATTTTTTTTTTATTTAAATTTCTAAACCCTATGATTGTAGGTTATAAAATAAGGGTTAATAAAAGTAAAAATATAAAATAAACAAAATAAAAAAAATCTCATTATTCATTCAAGTGTCATTTTTTAAAAATTATATTGGAACTCATTAATTATTAATTTATTATAAATAATAAACAATAACTTTTGAATACCTAATATTATAATACAAGTGACACATCACAAATAAAACATCGATTATAATATTTAAAAAAACCGAATTCGTTTTTCCATTAAAATTGCAAATTACAAAAATAGTTTGGGAAAACTTAAGGTTGAAGTTGTAGTTGTAATTTTTAGTATTGTATATATTTTAAATATTTTTTTTGAACAAATCTAATTTATTTCGTAATTATGCGGAGTATAGTAGGGGAAAATTACATAAAAATTATATATAGGGTAAATATATTTATTATATTCTAAAAGTTATTTGAATAAAGGGTTGTTTTTCAAAAAACAAAAAAATAGAAATAAAACTGTTTTAATTGATTTTTAGAATAAAATTGAAATTTATTATGAAAATTTTTTCCTTTAAAATTATATTTTTCTCAGAATTTTATTAAAATATTAAAAGATATAATTTTTTGTTTTAAAGTTTTATTATATCTATATATTTATAAATATCTATAAATACATCACTTTCTACTGAAACTAGTGTTTTAAAATTAATTTTAATTTATCACTTTTATTTTATTTTATATTATACATTTATTAAATATTAATATTCAAAAATACTATATCGATAACTCCAAACTATAATGATGTAAGTCTAAAACGATGTTTTGAGAAAAATGAGATTAAAGATTTTGGAAATATTTTTTATTGTACTTTTGTTATTTTTTGAGTAAATTAAGTCGAACACAATTAAAAATTCACGATTTTAAATGTAAAATTAAAAAACCTTTCAAAAATATTGAAAAACAATTTTATTTTGTGTTCTTCAAGACTTATGACTTTCTTTACGGATGTCTAAGGGTGCGTTTATGTTGGAGCTGCGATAAGTGATAAGAGCATAGATGAGAGCATCGATGAGAGCATAGAAAAAGCTATGCTCTTATGCAGTGTTTATATTGGAGCTTCGATATAAGAGATGTAGAATAAAACAATAATATTATTTATGATTGTTTTAGATTAAGAAAATTAATATTTTATATGGTTGTTTTAAATTTATCTGGTAATATTCTTAAAATTAAAAAAAATAATAAAAAAATTAAATTAAAAAAACTTTTAAGAATTAAATATAATAAATATAATAAAGAATAATTATAATTGTTTATTTATTGAAAGGTGGAATTAATAATAAAAAAATATTAAATTGAAAAAAAAATTAAGTTATATATTTTAAAAAGTTATGTTATAATTATAAAAATTTAAAAAAAAATTTATACAAAAAAAATTAAACAAAAAATATTTATTTACAATAAAAAAAAAATTTTGAAATGTATATTTGCACCTCCTTGAGAGTTTGTATTAAAAAAAATAAACAAACGAAAATAACATTTATTTAAAAAATTACAATAACAAAAACGAGAGCAAAACAACTATTTATACATTTTGATCATCGATAAGAGCGTAGAAAACTGAATAAAGAGTTTTCTATGCTCTTATCGCTTATCGATGATCAAAGCGATGCTCCAACATAAACACCTCTATTTAAATTATGTATACAGTTTTCTTCGCTATGCTCTTATCGACGCTCTTATCACTTATCGCAGCTCCAACATAAACGCACCCTTATACGTATATCATTCGATCAAAAAAAAAATTTACAATTAAGAATGACGTAACTAAACATAGAACTACGAAAGAGTAGCCTTTTTTAATTTTATTTCGTTGTAACTTGACTTAGAAAGACGTTCTCCAAAACCAAATATAGTTTTACAAGTAAAAGAGATATAAATGTACTTTTACCTTAAGTAAATATTCCAGTTTTCCAGTAAGAATGATTTAAGTCTACTTACACCGTTCTAGTAATTAAAAATATAAGTCTTTTCAAAATGATGTAACTATAAAAGCGATCATAACTTCTAAAGGGAATTATACGATTTCCCCCGAATTTTGCGGGTATATAGATATTTTTTAGCTCTATCTTTTGGCGTATCAGTGCAATAACGATGTAACTTGACTTACATCGTTATAGTTTGGAGCCATCGATATTATTATATACTTTTAATTGAACTTGTTTTTAGATTTAATTGGATTCTAAGAATTATATTAAAAAAAAAAATTCTTATTAATACATAATTAAATTTATATATATATTTAAATTAAATACTATGACACGTTTTAATATTAATTTACTTTTTTTTTTTATTTTACAGGTGAGTGTAAATTTTCAATTATATATATATCGTATAACGAAAAATTGTGGATTAATACACGGAATACGATAATAATATTAATTACATTATAAAAATGGTAAGAAAATTTTAAATATATATATTTAAAAATATTATTTATACTTAAAGTATATAATATTAAATCCTCCTTTAAGGGAATTTATATTAATGTGACGAGTATTTCTTGCTTTAAATACGTTCTAATTGAAAGCTGATTAAAATTATAATTTATATATATATATATATATTATTCAACTTTCTAATATTGATTTTAACTAAATACATACATAAATTATATTATAAATATCTAATATTTTCATTATGTACTAAATGCATAAAGCTAAGCTATTTGTATTATTTTTATAAAAATATTAATCTCCTGGTCATATAATTTATGAAGTTCCTGTACTATTTTCAAATTTAAACTGGTTAATATTTTTAATCTGTATAAATTAATTAAAATAACTAATGAGTTTACATTTTATATTATAAAATTTATATTTAAATAATAATATAATTTAATGATATTAAATCAAATTAGTTTTAAACAAATAGTAAACAATTTTTAATAATTATATTAAATTAATAGAACACTCATTTATTAATTTAACTTCAATTAAACTTAATTAAACTTCAATTAATACCTTATTTTCATTTTTTATTTTAACTGAAACTTTTTTAATTTAAGTGAATTAGTTTTATTTTAACAGAGGACAGATTTATTTTTAAAACTAAATTACATTTTTAAATTAAGATACGATTTTTCAATTCAAATGAAAACATTTTTACTTTAAGTGAATAGTTTTTTAAAATTCAATTTCTTCACTTAAAGTAAAAATATCCTCAACTAAAATGTAAAACCTTGTCTTTAATTGAACATGTCTTTTGTTAAAGTTAAAATATTATAAGTCTTCACTTAAATTAAGAATGCCTTAAATTAAATTGAAAATGTCTTAATTTTAAAGTAAAAATTTTTTTCAATTAATACCTATATAAATACTTTCAGTTAAAATAAAAAAGGTTTATATAAATAAATTCATAACTCTGGATTTAAAATTAAAACTTACAAGATATACTTTATTTAATTGAATCAATTCTATAAAACTATCTCTTTAAACTCAATATTTAAAATAATTAATAACTATTTATTTAAAATAAAAAAACTTTACTGAATTTAATAAAATATGAATTTTTTTTAATTCGATATGATCTTCAATAACTTAAACAAAGTATTTCATTCATAAGATTTAAAAAATTGATACAATATGAATTGAATATCTTATATTACCATTTAAAATACTTTATGTTCATTACAAAAAGTATTATTATTTATTCAATGTTACATTGGCGCTTAAATATCTTTAATATAATTTATAATACTGATGTATCTATATTATGTATCTTTAGATACAATTTTTTTTTTTTTTATTTTATTTTTAACTTTTGAATTATTTTTCACTCTTTTATTTTAATTTTTTATTTAAAATATGATTTATTTTACTGTTGGCTATATTATTTTCAAAAATAAAAATAAAAATCAAAAAAAATCCTTTAATTCCCCAAAGAAATCCCTTTGTTCGTAATATTCTAAAATTTATAATAAAATTTGTGCATAAATATCTTTAAATACATTTTCCATGCTCTTAAATATTTTAGATACATATTATTAGTATAAAAAAGATTTCAAGGTACATTTCATTATAATTATGTTACAGAAAAAATATACAATAGAATCAAAAGAAAAATTGCACCAAATATTTCCTCCAAAAAAAAAAAATACAAAACACATTTTTCCTTTTGTGTAATTTATTATTTCCCATCGGTTGGGTTTTGGTCGGTCGGTATTTCAGTAGATTTTGTTTTAACAATTTTTTTTTCCTCTTTTCTTTTCCTTTTTTGTATTTTTAATTTTTTGCCCATATATTTAAAAAAATTTTTTTTTTCTTCCCTGAACTAATCATTTTCTTTGTATTTTCTCTCTATTAATATTATATTATATATATATATTTTTTTTTTTTCTGTACATGAACCCACCAGACAATATTTTATATTCTTATTTTTTTTTTTTGTTTGTTTCAAAATACAAAAGTCTATAAACAAAAACGATATAATTTATGTTGTTT
>OY720445.1:31646645-31896366 GCA_963082915.1 Dolichopus griseipennis
GTGTAATATTTTTAACAAAATATTACCTATACAAATACATAGAAACCCAAAAAAATTAAAAATAAAGAGCAAACAAAACAATTTTAAAATCCAAAAAAAAAACAAAGGAAAACATCTATAGATACAAATCTTATATATATAGATACAATATACAAAATATACATATGAATAGCCTCGGTCAATTATGGATTCCATAACGCACTCTTCAATTTTTACTTTAAAAAAAAAAAAAATACACAAAAAAAAAAATAATAATAAACAATTTCTTAAGGTATGAATATACAAAAAAAAAACATAAATCTCCACTAAACTCAATATGCCAACATTATAAAAATTCAAAATCCGCGGTATTTATAAAATAACAAAAAAAAAAAAAAAACAGCTCAATAAAACAAAAAGTTTAAATGGGCAAAATTGTTAAAAAGCAATAAAAATGTTTTTTTTTAATTTTTAATTTTTCAAGTTAAAAAAATATTCAAGTTAAAAGTAAAATTAACCATCGTAATACGAGTTGCCTGTAATTATAAAAGGATATGCTAAAACGGCGATCGTTTAATAAGGGATTGTAATTGTTCATTTTTACTGTAAACTTATAAGCTAACATTAAAAGTTAATGATTGAAAGGATTTTAGAGAAAAATTAAAAGGATTTTCAATATAACGGTTGTAATTCTTCACAACTGTATTTATAATCCTTTGGATTTATTCTTATATAACTTACCTCAATTTTACCGTTATAATTCTTGAAATATAGCTTGAAATAAAAACCACATATCGCAGGTAATAGTGATTGAATTAAAATTAGTTCTTTTTGCATTATTGAATTTTTTTATAATTGAAAGGATTTCAAAATTGAAGCAATTCAGTGCATCCATGTCCTTTAAAAGTCTAAAAAAAGCTTTATCGGTTTTTCCGTTAGAATAACACGTATTAACGAAATTCATTAGATTACAAAATATTGAAAGGTTAAAAAAATATTAAGCTCTAAAACATTTTTTAAAATTATCACATCCCTATTTTGACCTTGGTTGTCATAGCAATAGGTTAACATTTATTTTATAGAACAATATAATCTTTAATAAAAATGTTATATCCTTGATCCTTATAAACTTTATTTTTAATAAAAAAAAAAAAGGATCATATTTAATTTTATGACATTTAGAGCAGATAATTATCTTTCACAGGTTTTTTTTTTTTGTTTTTTTATTTTTTATTATATACATATATATTTAATGTGAAGTAGGTTTTTGAAATAATTGAAACTTAAATAATATAAAAAATTCTAAATATTAAATACATACATACATATTTAATGGTGCTTTTGGTGCTTCCATTCTTTTATTTATAAAAAAATAAATTTAATGGCCTCTAAGTAATCATTCAAGGTCAACAGATATCCTTTTTATCTTGTTTATGTGTATTGTATAGTATATATATATATAGATCTATATTTTATTTGTTAGAAATGTTATATTTTATTTAAAATGTAATTTAGAAGTTTTTCAAGGTTTTTTTTTTTTATAAACTTTAAGTTATTTTTACCTTAAGCTTTTAAAGAAATTTATCAACTTTCTGGGTCTCTGATAAAACAAATAATTTCCAAGTAAAATGTTAAATTACTGAATAAACTTATTTTGTTTTATAAAATATTAAACAATTAGGAATTTCAATTTTATTTAAATAGTGGATGAATTGTATAAGAATTAAGAAAGAAGAAATTAAACAATCGATTCTTGGGCACTTAGTGGATAATCATATGACGTATAATATAACAAGTGAGTTTGCCTATACAGATTTGCAAGTATTTAATTAAAAACTCCCCTTGAACTTGAGATTTGAACAAAACCATCTTAATAATCTTTCCATTTAAACACATGTATTAATACATTAAATATTTAAGACCTATATATTATAAGAGATTCGAAAACTGTTCAGTATCTAAGAATTGGGTAATCTTGTACAATATGGCTTAATTTACAGTTATAGACCTTTTTGGTCATCAAGGAACTCTGTGAAAGGCAATTTATAATAATTATTAATTAGTAATCGATGATGATGATGATTTCAGATTTCAACCTAATAATAGTATCAACTTATACATTAACTTATACCTAATAATAGTATATGTTAATGTAGTACTAAAATTTATTTAACACATATTTAGAATTATCTAATCCATAGCTCAGTTGTTAAAGTATCGATTTTTCAATCAAAAAGTCTCAGGTTCAAATTTGATTTTTCAATCAAAAAGTCTCAGATCCTATTTAATAAAAAAAATCTGAAAAGGAAAGGCAGATTCACTCACTTATCACATTGATTGTGTAAAGGTGACTGTACATAAGTACATAAATAAAAAATGTTTAAAATTACTTTAAAAATAAGCAGGCATAGAAAATTATTATTTTATAACTACTAATTAACCTTTTTTTCCAATTTTTCATAATCTGTATAAAAACCGGATTGTATTATACTATTTTTAATATCAAAGGGTGTGTTTATATTGGAGTAACGATAGGTGATAAGAGCGTCGTTAAGAGCATAGCATAGAAAGATTGAATTGTATATTGATAATCAAAGCGATGCTCCAGTATAAAAATCTCTAATTAAATCATGTATATAGTTTATTACGCTATGCTCTTATCGACGCTCTTATCACTTATCGCAACTGCAACATAAACGCACCCTAAGACGGTGCGACAAAATATAAATTTATAAAATTTTTAAAAGTAATTTATATAAATTAGCTCATTTCTCTGAACTTAAATACATATTATAAAAAATATATTGAATTTTTATATGTATGTCAGAAAAATTTAAAACAAATTATATTTTATTTTTTTTTTTGCTTTAATTCGAGGCAGTAAATTACTTTTGAACATTGGTTTGTTTCCCCCATTTGTTTTATTTGCTTATTCTTTTTTATTTTCTTGCAAGTAAATTTGAACCATTAAAAATTAGTAAATCAAATTAGAATGAAAGAGAAATACAAAAAAGAAAAAACACATGAAATGCAAGCTAAAGCTAAGAACAAATAGAAGATTTTTTTTATTATTATTTTATACGTAGGTAGTTTTAAACTTAAATGTATGTTTTATATTATTTGTTTGTTTATTCAAATTATTTTTCTCTAATTTAATGTAAACATTCATATACGACTGTTAAATATTTATAAATAAATGTGTGTTGTTAATACATCCTTATTTCAAAGGTACATAAGTCTGAATTAAAAAAATGTTGTCTCTCTCTCTTTTTTCTTTAGTAATAAAAGCGAACATAATTTTTATTTTGTGAAAGAATTAAAAAAAACTGAAAAGAAAAACCAGTCAAACTAGTTTTTCTGCTTGAATTTTTAATTAATTTTTTTGTTGACATACGATTTACGTGTATAAGATGTAAGAAAAAACAAACTGATAGACATAAATAATATACTTGCGCATATATATTGGCGTTGTACAGTAAGGATCAATTTAATAGGTAGATCATTTTTTTTGTGATTTATTTTTCTGATGTCTATGTTGTTACAAAAGCTCTATGTATGTATGTATAAAACTATTATTGTATACAAATGTTCATTATGTGCTTTTCACATAGAACACTACTGAAATGTACTTTAAAGTATATATAGGCTTTTTGCGTAGTGTTGCTAAGAACAATACCTACTATGAAATTTTAAATATATTAAAACTTACAATTACTGCTTAATAAATCTCTTTTTATTCAGCGTTGTAAAAAACGAACTCAAATACAAAGCTCAATTCAAACTTTACTTAAAAATTGAGCTAGTTTACAGTTTGAGCATTAGTACATAAGTTTAAACGAGCTTAATCAAAAATTTAGATAGCTCACAGTTTAAGCTACACATAAGTTTTTACGTTCAACTGACTCAAAAATGAAGCTAATTAAAATTTTAAGTTGAGTGACTCTAATAAGTTCAATACATTAAATTAAATAACTTTAATTACTTTAAGCTACCTTAATATGTGAGCTTTTTAATTTTTTCTCAAGGTATGACTTAAAACAGGGATGACTTAACACAAAGTATGAGTTAACTCAAATTTGAGCCAGTCTTTGCGTTGGGTTGTGTTGATTGTATTTTATCATATGACACTTACAAATTCACTCTTTACATCAATATCAACAGAAAATAAAATTCAAAATTAAAATGCCCCCATTTATTTGATTACCACTGTAGATAAAAACACGAATAGACACATTAGACATTCACAAATCACATTATAAAGCAAAAAAAACAAAAAAAAAACAAAGATAAAATCAAAATCCGTAAACAGATATTTTTAATATTACTTTACTATCAAAAAAGATTCATTACTGTATAAAAAAAAAATTAATACACACACATTCATACAAACACATTGTGTACTTTGAGTTATCTGTAAATCTATTTATCTATTGTTTAAAAAAAAAAAACAAAATAACAAAAACAAACTACAAAAAAAAGAAGCAGAATCAGGGTTGAAACACAATAATAATTATAAAGTGTCAGGTTATTTAACGAGGTATTTTACATTTATACATATATACATACAGATATACATAAATACTTACAAACAATTATAACGTATGTTTATATAAAATTATATTGTTAACGTTTGCTTTCTTATGTTCATTTTTGTAAAATTTATACAATAAAGCAAAGGGTTATTGAACCATTAATTGAAATTGAAAATGACTATACACAATACACATATAATTTTGACTTTTGTTTCATAAAATAATAAAAAAAAAAACAAAAAAAGAAAAAATAATGATTTGTAATACTTACTTGATTCGTTATTTGACATAAAATTTAATTGATATAAAAAAAAGAAATATAAGAAAAAGAAAATGAAAAAATTGGCATTGATATAGGGAATGATATGCAAAAAAATAAAATAATTAACTGTATGTATGTAGGTATGTACTAAAGATTAGTAATGTTCAATGGTTTGAAAAATAAAAACGTAATTTTTCATTATAGTAGGTAATTAATCAATTTAATTTTCAATTATTATAAGAACGTGTATACATATATTTTGTAATAAAATTCAAATTAAGACTATTTCATTATAAGCAATTTATCATATTTAATAATTTGAATTTAAATAGTTTATCGAATTAAGGTTTTTATTAAGACTTAAATTGCGGTCTGGATTTAGTTTTTTTTTTAGTTTTTGGAATGTTTTAGATTTTGCTTTGTGTGTTATTAGAACACATCCTTCCTTCGTTAATGCCTTCAAAATTGAGTTTAAAGTTTTCAAAGACAAAAATTATATAAATAAAAAAAAAATACATATTTTAGTACGAATCCCATAAATAAGTTTGAGTTTATTACGTCACCTCCATTTTGTTTTACAGCCTTTGTTTAAAACCATGCTTCAGTATATTTTTATGAACTGGATATAATTTTGAATAGGTTTTAACACAAATAAACTCTAATTTAATCGTATTCTATGACTAAGGTACTTGCGGCAAATAAGGCCTAGCGGGTAATAAGGCCTAAACAACAAAAATCATACTAAAACTTTTAAAATGCACTTTATTGATTTACACATCCATTGATAATTGTACAAAAATGTCCGATCTAAAAAATTACTTATTTCACTACAGCCATTTTGATATTATTTGTCTTTATATTTTGAGAATTCTTTTATTTTGTGAAAATATAAATTTTTTTTTTTTTAACGTAAGTAAGATTTTGACTAAAATTATAATTATTATTCTTATTTTGTCTTAAGCTGTAATCGGAAATGTCGCACTAATGTAAACTGCATTTGTAGTTTAATCGAAAAAGTATTTTGATTTAAGTCTCGTAGTTTTTAATGTCACACTTCGATTACTACTTTTGCAGTATAATCGATTATTTAGTAAGACAAAAATCACCTAAATGGAAATGTCATTTTTACATCAACTGCATGTTTTGAAATTGCAAATTAGTCAAAAAAATTTTATACGTGCACAAAATAGATACCGAAATGTAAATAAAAAATTTTAATTAGATTTAATTTTAATTAAATTTTCAAAACATTAAAACTTTATGTTGCAGTGATGACTTCGAAGAACACTGGAGCACTGATTTTGTGAAGCTTTTGATAAGCGTTAGGTTGGAATTCGAACCAGCGTTTCAAGATGGTAAAAAAGCCAAAGCAACAGTGTGGAAAAAAGTACATAAAGAAATAATTACGCAAAATGTCGAATTTCCATTTTCAGTAGATGAATGCAAAAATTTTGTTTTTAATTTTATTTAAATTTTTTTCAATTTTTATTTTGATAATCGTCAAATGATAAACGTCACATGATATTTGCTGCAAAAGTCTAAAAATAATGCGACAAGAACATTTTTGTCGTGTTTGTCAAAATACATGTAGTAGATGATCAACTGCTTTTGCATTTAATCTTAGTGTGACATTTCCGATTACAGCTTTAAATATTTACTTTGTGATTGCTTTCTTTAACAAAAGAAATTATTTTATTAATATTTTATTAAAAAAGTGGTTTTTTAGATTTTATAAAAAATAGTTAATAAAGGTTTAATAAGGCCTATTAAAAAAATTTATAGGCCTTATTAAACTCTCTATTATTATTTTTTTTAAAGAACGAATATTAATATTAAAATTAATCACATTTTATATTTTTCGAGAGGTAAATAATAAATAATGGTAATTTGCATATAAAATGTGTTTCCAGATCTAAGCTCTTTTTGTATCATGCCACCAAAAAAACGAAAAAAAATTATCTTGACTGAATTAATGTTTTTTTTTTAAGTAAAAAAATTAAATTTTTTTTTAATTTTTTTAGAATATAAGATATAAATAACGAAACCTACTATGTAATATGTTGAATTTTTTTTAAGTTATCGAATTTTTTTTTGTTTGTTTTTTAAAAATATACTTGCCTTATTAAATATATGAAAAAATATTTAGGCCTTATTATACTAACATAGTATAATAAGGCCTTTTTTAGCATATTTGTAAAATGTTTATAATTTTATGTTTCCTAGTCAGAATGGACTGTAATGTTTTTTTTTTTAAGTATAAGATTCTGTTTAACTAAAATGAAATAAAAGTTATTGAATTTATTCAGTAGTTTTTATTATTTTATCAAATTTCGTTAGCTAGGCCTTATTTGCCGCAAGTACCTTAGTTAATTTTTTAATTTTATTATAAACAATAGATTTGCAATATTTTTAATTCCATTGCTTTAATTCGAAAGTCTATAGGACCACTATTATGTTATGTAAAGTTATTGCATTTTTATGTTGTTGTTGATGACTATTTTTACACTTTGCGAACCATTGAAAATCCCAATTCCCAACACTTCTACTTTTAATTTCCTTTTAAAAAAGGAAACTAACCCCAAACTTTCTCAAGGGAATTTTGTATAGGGTTATCCCCAGCTTCATCAAAGAGAGTTTGTACAGGAATCCGAGTTTTATCAAGAAAATTTTATACAACAAAATCAAATGCGATTTTGTGTCAAGGGCGGGAGTCAAACTTATACTCTCTAGGTAAATAAGTAATTTGCCCACGCACTAAAATTATTTATAACTTAAATTACCAATTAACATAAATTAACATAAATTACATATAGCTACATAAATATAAATCGCAACTAGTACTATTTTATAATTCAATTATAAAAATACAATTTAATTTATAATACAATATAAATGTATAATTAGTTGGCCTTTTACAACCTTTTTTATACAAACAGTATTTCACACACTCTGCAACTCTAACTCATTTATAGTAAACTCACTTTTATTACATCCAAATTGCTTGTCATGTCCTGTACCAACTGTAATCAAATTCATTATTTTAATTTTCTTATGATTCATTCCTACGAAACTGAAATTCATGTTAAAAAAAAAAAATAATCTTACAGTATCCAAAATTAAATACAATTTTCCTTCATAAAATATATTTTAAAGCTCTTCCCCAATATAATAACTGTAAACTAAATTTTCTGTAATCCACCACTAACTTTACAAAAAAAAGAAATTACCATTCTTTAATTAGAATAACAAACAACCCAAAAAAAAAAAAGTGGGAATCGTGTGCCAACCTTTTTTCTTTATTTTGATTTTTTTCTTTTTTGCAATTCTATTCAATCTGATGTTGCTGCTGCTGCTGCTCTTCATTAAATTTAATCCCAAGCGACTTTACAATGTATCTGAAGAAATAAATTCAAAAAATAAAAAAATTACTAAATTAATGCTGTTATATTTGATACATGGCATTTGTTGTGATATATATATATATCTTCCAAAAAAAAAATTATTAGATACAAAACTTAACAATTAAAAAATAACTATAAAATAGAAAAATTGTTATGAGATTTTTGTTGTAAAAAAAAATTAAACCTTAAAGATTTTTCAGATTTTCTTCCGCATTTTACAACACAACCAAACTTTTGTTTAAAAAAAAAATTTCAAGGGAATTTCTTTTTAAACAAAATTAAAAAACCAGTTTTCTCTGTAAATATCTAAAGATTTTTTTTTTCGGGTTCCAATTCATTATGTAATCAACCTTTTTAATGTTAATAAAATGAAAGACAAAATTTTAAAAAAAAAATGTATATATATTTAAATATATAACCTTTACCTGAATAGGTAAATAGATAAAACACCTGAGTAGTATAGTGAGATGTACAAAATGTTATGTTTAGTCATGATTAAAAATAGATTTTTTCATTTAGTTTTTTTTTTTTTTAATTTGAAACACTTTGACCTTTTCTTTTGATATTTACCAAGTTGTTTTTTTTTTTTTGTGGTTTCAACAGACAACAAAACAATGAGGAAGTCAAGTGAAGCTCACAAGTTCATGATGTTTTTTTTTTTAAGAAAATTTTCTTTTCTTGGTAAAAGAAATTTTTTAATTGTTTATATTCAAGTTTTATTTTAGAAGTATCTTATTTTTGGTTTAAAATAGAATGGGTAATTAGATTTTTCAACTGAAATTGTAGTTAGAGTGCCGACATTTTGATTCAAAAACCCCAGATTAGATTTCCGTTAAAAGGGAAAATACTTTTATCTGATTTTAACTCGACTCATCTACCATTCGTTATTGAGTTCAAATTAATGGTCTAAGCAATAATTAATAATTACATATCTTTAATAAAATATACATCAATATACAAATATAAACAAATAATTTAATTTAATAATATAACTCACAGATACAGAATACCTTAAAATTGAAAAAAGCAATTATTACAATAAACAACAAAAACAAATTGTACAAATTGTATATTTTAAAAATCTAAGACGATGCTAAATGTTATAATTGAACGATTTTGTTGATAGCCTCGTATTCGCATTTGGAATGAGACCAACGGGAACTATTCGTTTTTGAAAATCATATGTTCTCTTGTTTTAATGCTGTATAATTAAATGCATGCATTCATTTTAGAAAATAGAGTAGCTGAAGAGTAGCTAGGAGTATTTTGTAAATGGAACGATAGTTTATGTTTTATTAGATCATATGTTATAAAGTTTTAATTGTCATACATATATTTGACATTTTAAAATGATCTGTCATTTAGTCATTGTAGTTTTTGAAGTATAAGCAATATATTGTAATAATTTTTTAAAATTGAATAAAAAAGTGCTTAATAGTGATCTAATAAAAAATATGCTTTAATATAACTAATCTGTGATTTAATATAACTAGTTGTTTATTCAAATGAAAACCAATCTATTGTGAAAAATTTAAATCAAAGCCATTTGCCTGGAATTTTTTTAATTATCTACTTCTATCATCTTTCTCAAAGGTTGACATAGCTGGGAGTAGCTGAGAGTATCTAAGAGTAATTTACTCTCTGATAAAGGAACGCAAGCAATGTCTAATATTTAAGAATAGTTTGGTCAAAAATTTCTTTAATATTCTCCTTAATTATTTATTTATTTTTGAATATTAAATTTGTTTGTTGTTGGATATTTAACCATACATTTTATCTCCAAATACAAGTTGTATGGATCAGTTTAACCCTGTACTTAAATATTCTTACTTAGTAGTTTGAATTGTCCAAAATTGATTAAAATCAATTGGTATCAAACATTTTTAACTTGAAACTTCTTATGAACTTTTTTCAATATTATTAATTTTGAAATCTCTTACACACTTTTGTCGGTTCATACTTAGTATATGATTCTAAATATGGTACAGGCATTACTTACTCGTAATTGAAACACTATCATATAATAACAAAATCTTAGTTTAAAAATTCTTCTTTATAATTTCAATTTCTAAAAATATTTTAAACATCTAAAGATGCATCCATGTACATAAATTTAACATATGTCAGCCCAAATTAAATTATTCTTAAAAAAAAAAAAACCATTTCCTTATATTTAAACTCCCCCTAAAATGTAATAAATTGTAAGTATAAATGCATATTCTACAAAAAAATTCCATTTTTAATTTGAAATATTCCATTAATGAGCTCCATAAATCCATCTCATATTTTTATATTTTACACCTTGACCCACATTATTATTTTTACATACGTATATACATATTTTCTTTTTTTTTTTTGCTTTATTTATTTCATTTTTAAAATTTATGTGAAGTTTAACACCTCTTTTATACATACAGTTGTTTTTTCTACTGTATTATTTACTAGTAAGTTAATAATACCTGACTTTTAAATTTAAAATACAAAAAAAAAAAAAAAAATCTGAAGATTTAAATAACAAAAGAACAAAGAAATTAAAAATATAAAATAAAAGATAAAAACAAAATAAAAATTCCATGTGACTTAAATACGGTAATAAAATATTTGTATCTATATATATATGTATATAATTAAAAAAAGAATGCTTTAATATTGTCTGACTTTAAAAATGATATGATCCTTCTTGTAATTCAGGTTGGATTTTATAAATTTATTGTTTTTTATTTTTTTTTTAAACGTGCTACAGATTTTTTTTTTTTCTGATTTAATGCATTTCAGGTGAAAAAAATTGAATGTTAATAATGTAATATTATCTGATAATCATGTTTAAAAAAACAAAATAAAATTGTAATCATTACTTGGTAGTAATAAATTTTTTAAAATGAACTTGTTGGTTTATATTTTGATTACCGATAAATTATTATTTAATTATTTTTACCATTTAAAATAATATTTTAAAATATAATTTAATTTGTAACATATTTTTTTTTTATTTTATTTATATGTGCAAATATAATTATTTTTTGAAATTCCATTTTAAAATTGAAAGTTATAAAATGTAAGAATTTTATTTCAACATTTTTAAATATTTACAATTTGTCAATCAAATTGTGGAATTTTTATGTGAAACTTAAAAAATATAAATGGTATCTAGGTTTATTATTAACAGAATCTGTATTAATTAATTAAAGAAACTTAGAATTCAGGCTATTTAAATGTATATATCAGTAATTAGCATTTTCAAAAAAATTTTGTTAAACCTTTTAAATTTTCTTTGCATTAAGCAATTATTTCCTATATTTAATGACAACAGATTTCCTCTAGGATGTCTGCATTTACCCTGACTTTTTATTAAATATTCTATCAGTTAAAATTAATTTGAATTCTTCTTAACTTTAACATATTTTAATAATAGTTTTATAATAGTACCTATTCTTATCTAATTTCTTCCCAAAAGGTTGTGACAGTAGGATGCCCCACCATTATTATGAAATGATATTAAATAATTATGTCATTATTACATAAAATATATATTATTATATATAATATTAAATAAATGTACTTATGACTTCAGATTGTTGCTAACGAAAACAAATTGTGATTGAACTTTAAATGTTACCGAACAATACATATATAAAATTTCATAATTTCCATGTAAAACCAATTTTTTCTTAATTTTTTATAATTTTTGTCTATTTAAACATTTTTAAATCCCCGTAGTGTTATATAAAACATTTGACATACACTACAAATTCCCGGAAATACATTTTTAAAACTTATTTCGAAAAATTCTACTTATATGCTTTCTTTCATATGACATAAGAACTTTTTTTTTTAAATATTGTTTACGTCATAAACCTGTATTTTATAATGAACCAAAATTATATGCAATTACTTAGAACCGTTATTTACGTCATCATTATAAAATTCCAAAATAAAAAATTTTGAAAGAATCAAAACAACTACTTAAAATAATCATTAATATTAAATAACATTTTATAATAATAATAAAAATAATTTTCATTCATCTGGCAACCTTATTAAATACAATTTTTTTTTTTATTTTATTTTTTTTTCTTATTTTTTTTTTAAATGGATCTCAAATTACCTGCCGGTCTGGTTGTTATGAAATGTCATGAAAATTAAAAAATAAAAATTTTTTAAATAAAAAAAATAATAAAAAATAAAATGGAAAAACATTTTTATGCTTGCATGAAAAATGGGTCTCTCTTCTCTCTCTCTTTGTGTGCTATTCTTTCCCCCCTCTGATTATTAAATTACTTTGAAAAAGAAAAAAAAAAATCAAAACAAAAAAAAAATGTGCGTTACACACATTGCATGTAGCGCAGCACTGGTACTCAATATAGCATTGGTAAACAAGTAAAGTAATCACAAATAGAATCCGGTTACTACCACAATTTGATAAGACAAAAAAAAACTAAAGTAAAAAAAAAAAAATAAAAAATATCAGAAAATATTTTAGCCCCGCAATTTATTACTGTTTTTTTTTTTTTTTTGCAATTTATTTTAATTTTTTCCTAAACTTACATTATAAATTCGATGCCAATTGCGTGTGTGCATAGCATACTTAAAAAAAAATAAAATCAAATCACGGATCGTTAAAACGGGTTTTATGAAAAAAAAAAAACAAAAAGACAAAACAAAAATGACGGTAGTATGAGATGGGTCCAACCGTTCATGTTACTGACGTGTTATAATTTTTATTTTAGAAAAAATGAAAAATAAAAAAAAACAAAAAATAATTAACATGAATTCTAATTTTGGTCAGCAGAAATGAAAAATGAAAAACTGGTCATGCAACAAGTTTATTTAAACTCAGCAACAAAAAAATACAGCAACAACAACAAAATACAAAAATAAAGTCAATGATTTTTTTTTTTTACCTTTTTAAAATTCATGTAAAGAAAATAATATTTTAACAAAATAATCGCGTATTTAATTTTTTTTTTTGTTTTTTTCTTTTTTTTACATGGGAGTATTAAAAAAAAAAAAAACGTTGTAAGTGGAAAAAATAAATTTTATTGGAAAAAATGTGTGTGAAAATAATGGAAACTAGGATATCATCATCATAACATTATAATTATCATTAATTTAGTTCAAAACACATAACTACTCATTAATTCTTTTGTAATATATGTATATAAATTAATATTGAATTTAGTTTAATCGTATAATGAATGATCTTAATTGTTATTATTAGTAATAGCGGTTGGTGGTGTTTTGTTTATTATGTTCAAATTAAAAATACAAATAACTGTTAAATTAATTTTTAATTTAATTAATACAGTTATTAGATGCTGTTAAATTATTTTTTAATTTAATTAATGTATAAAATTAGTAGATGATATTTGACCAATAGCGTAGTGGTAAAGACGCCACCTTTCGTATGGAAAGTCTCGTGTTCAAACCCCGATCAGATCATCATATATAATAAAAAAAATATCGTAAAATTGTATAATTATATCGTATAATAGTTAATATCGTAATATAAGATAAGATTTAATATAAATATATAAATAACTTTTGTGTAAGATAATAGGTGGCGCACAAAATTAAGATTTGTGTATTCATAATCTTATACAATAGCTGCAGCCGAATAATCAATAGCTTAGTGAATATAACGATTAAAGAAACTGAAGCCTAGTTTAAAATAGACTTGGTTAATGCCGTATAATCTTTAAAGGAGTGGAAAAAAAATTAGTTGATATTACCGCTTCCATTTTTGAAGTAAAATATATATCTTTAGAGTTATCTTTTAGTCTTTCTTTTTTAAACCCTAAAGTATACATTTATAGGTGGCTTAAATGAAAAAATCGGGAGCATTCCATAATCTCGGTTTAATAATCTTTCTTTTTTTAAAATCTCGTTTTTAGAAAATTTCGTTTTAGAAAATCTCGTTTTTTATTCAAAAATCTCGGTTTTTAAGAAAATCTCTTTTTTAATTGAAAAATCTGGTTTTTAAGAATTTTTGAGTTGGATACAAAACCAGAATTATCAGCTTTTTCTAGAACATAAAAAAATTTTCCAGAATATAAAATAAATCCTTTAGAAAGGATTTTCTAAAAACAAGATTTTCTAAAACGAGATTTTCTAAAAACAAGATTTTCTAAACAAGATTTTTGCAATATCCCTGCAATATTGATCATATGCACATACAATTTGTATTAATTTCTGAAATTTCATTCTGCGTCAGCGTAATTTGTGCAATAATTATATACATATATATATATATAAATAAATACAGATAACCCTCGATTAACGCGGCACTTGAATTGCGCGGTTTCGGTTTTACGCGGAAATATATTTGCAACTTATTTTAAATTACGCGGGTAAAAAATTCGGTTTTACGCGGAAATTTTTTTTTATGCGTAATTTTTTTTACGTATATGTACATACTTTTTTTTTGGTTTCAAAAAAAATACGAGGAAGATTATAGTTGCCCTTGTCAACTTTTAGATACCCGTGCATACCCACTATGGTGTATAAAATAAACCGTAATTTACTTCCCTTATACATTTAACTCATTACCCCATAATTTTGACGTAAAAAAAAAAAAAAAATTAACAAAAAAAAAAAAAAATCACAAAACAAAAAACAAAATTTTCATTCATGTCCCATAACTTTAGCTTAAAAAAAAAAAAAAAAATTAACAAAAAAAAAAAAAAATCACAAAACAAAAACAAAATTTTCATTCATTGTCCAATAACTTTAGCTTAAAAAAAAAAAAAAAAATAAAAAAAAAAAAACAAAAAAAAAAAAATTGGCCCACTCTAAAAGTCCGAAGGTCCGAGTGATGTCCAACTTTGCCAAGTAACTTGCCCTATTAATTTATCTGCCCAATTTTAATTTTAACCTTGTAGCTTCATTAGATTCAAAGTTATTGAATTGAAAACTTTGTATGGCAGCCCCCCGAAAATGGGGCCCTAACATTTTGAAACTTCATATAAGTGCTCGATTCATTATATAACTAACCGTGTGTAATTTTCAGCCTCGTAGTACAATTAGTTTTGAAGAAATTCATATTGGTGCAAAGAAGTTGTATGGCAGCCCCCCGAAAATGGGGCCCTAACATTTTGAAACTTCATATAAGTGCTCGATTCATTATATAACTAACCGTGTGTAATTTTCAACCTCGTAGTTTAATTAGTTTTGAAGAAATTCATATTGGTGCAAAGAAGTTGTATGGCAGCCCCCCGAAAATGGAACCCGAACATTTTGAAACTTCATATAAGTGCTCGATTCATTATATAACTAACCGTGTGTAATTTTCATCCGCGTAGTATAATTAGTTTTGAAGAAATTCATATTAGTGCAAAGAAGTTGTATGGCAGCCCCCCGAAAATGGGGCCCTAACATTTTGAAACTTCATATAAGTGCCGGAGTCATTATAAAACTAACCGTGTGTAATTTTCATCCCCGTAGTATAAATAGTTTTGAAGAAATTCATATTGGTGCAAAAAAGTTGTATGGCAGCTCCCCGAAGCCTTGGTCCGATTTTAACCAAAAACAATAGGGAACCTAGAAATTGTCTAAAAATGACTTTGTGTGAAATTCAAGACTCTAGCCCTTTTAGTTTTTGAGTTATCGTGCTGACGGACGGACGGACGGACGGACGGACACACATAGCTAGATCGATTCACTTTTCGATGCTGATTCGATACGTACCCTTGACACTATATCTAGCTCGTCTAGATCGATGCGTTACAAACGGAGGAGTAATTTTAATATACCCGATGTTCATATATGTATGCACGGGTATAATAAAGGGGAATACCCCGTTACGAAGTGTACATAAGAAAATCGAAATGTATATCATTTTTGTGCTAGTTTTTGTTGAATAAAGTGTTGAAAATTAATTAAAGGGTTTTAAAAAGCATTGAATAAAAATTTATTACATAAACTTAGTAAAGACAGTAAAGATAATTTTTTACATAAGAATAAGAGTGTTAAAAACATTTTTTAAAAGACAGATGAAAGTTCTGATTAATTTTTTTTTATTTTGCAATATTTTTTTTGTTTCTATTCTTGTATCTTTCTTTTTATTTTTGGATATAATTTACAATGAATATTTCTGTTTATTTTATAATATGATTTTTTTTTTTATTATTTTGTTTTATATAATAAATGCTTATTTAAAAACAAAAATTGTTTTAAAACCAATAACCCAATTTTGTATGGATTTCTTGTCTCGATTAACACGGTTTCGTTTTACGCGCTGTTTTTTAGGAACCAATCTACCGCGTTAATCGAGGGTTACCTGTATGTATATTATAAAACTTATAACTAATAAAATTTTCCCAGAACATTAGACATCCCAACAAATAACCTAAAAAAAAAAAGGAAATTAATTTAAAAACAATGTTTAACCATTTCGTTTTTAGAATTTTCAATTTAAATAACAAGAAAATAAAAAACAAAAAAAACAAGAAAAACACTTAAGAAAATAACTCGAATTATTGAAATATGAAAAACGTGATTGAACTACATAGCATTACATAGCACTTTTTTTTTTTTTTTTTTTTTAAATTTCCAATCTATAATTGAGAGTTAAATTAAAATACAAGATACATCATCATTCGTCCTTATATACATGCAGACATGGGCAGGCTTTAACATAGAAATGAAAAACTCGATTATTAATAATATAGATGAGAATGAACGTGTTTATAAATAGAAGAAAAAAAAAAAAGATGAATTGAAATAATTATAATTTATTGTTAAAGTTAAAATAAAATTTATTGATTGCGAATATTTAATTAAATTCTGTAGAAAAAAACATATTGCATATACATACATGCAATTTTTATAACTCCCCTCAATTCCTTTTTTAATATACAATAAGTATATATATGTTTAATAAGTATATATATAGAAAAATATTTATATAAAATTTTAACCTTAATATATATATATATATATATATATATATATATATATATATGTATCAATTATTCTTATATTTTATATTTAGATTAAGATATCATTAAGATACTTTAGATGATTGAATAGTTTATATACAGTTTGTAGATACATACATATATTTAAAAAATCATTATTAAACATATGTAAATTATGTCAAGATGATTGTTATTTGTATTAAAAATTTAATTGATCGCTTAATATAATTATTATTCGTTTCAATAAACATAATATTTATTCTATATATATTATATTAAAGATGGCAATTGTATTTTTAATTAGATTTCTTTTTTTTTTTAATTTCCTGGAAGTAAATAATTTTATACCAATGGGTGGTTAAAAAATACATAATCATTTTCCGTGAGAATTTTAATTGTCATAATTAATTAAACTAAGTACTATGATTATTCTAAAGTTACACTTCTTCAAATTTATATACCAATTTTATTTGCCACCAAAGTTATCTTTTAAAATGGGACAAAATGGAACAGTGGTTTTATTATTAAATGGGAATTCAGATATTTATATAACGATTTTTAGATGTATGTACATATGCGCCATTTTAAATTTGAAAAAGATATTAGAATTGGATTTAAAATCAGGGAATCCCCAATTTTGAATTTGAACGGGATTTTAGAGTCGAATTTAAAATCAGGGACTCTACTTTTCTGGGAATATTTCTCCAAATTTTTTTTTAAATACGTGTGTGCACACGCGATTCCAAATTTCAAAAAGATTTTAGAGGTGTATTTAAAATCAGGAAATCCCATTTCTTCTTCTTCCACTGCCAATCCACTACTGGATGTAAGCGTGTACCTTCGAATTTTAATGATTTAACGGATGGTGGCAACTACATTAGCATACTCTTCCCGATTCGATCCTTCCCGATACTCTTCCCATTTAACGTATTTAAAATGGATTTTAGAGTCGAATTTAAAATAAGGGAATCCCCATTCTAGAAGAAATTTTATGATACACCATTCCAGCCTTTCAAAACAAAGCAATAATTTACCTTTAGCCATTTTTAAGACCTTAATAACTGAAATTAACAAAAGAAATGTATACAATTAATCTGCTCGAATACTTTACAAATTTAAAAAAAAAACCATTGAAGTTTTTAATTAAATCATATTAAACATATTTTAAATTAAATAATAACAATATATCAATAAAATTTATTACTTTTAATTACATATTGTTAAGTGTATCATAATCTTAGTAAGTTGATCAAATATGACTTCCTTGTTTCTATTGTTGTTATAATTTTATATTATAAAAATAAAAATCTACTCCTTATTATCTTTAGATATATCTTTTGAGTTTACAGTTATTACAACATTATTTAAAGATTAAAATATATTTTCTGAAATCTTTTTTAATTCTTTGGTATTAACAACAGTATCTACTTATACATTTTATTTTCTATTGTTGATTTTTTTCGAATTAATGAAAACATATAAGGATTATTAAACCTCAAAGGATATTTATATATATATAAACTTATGCCTTGATATAATACTTTAATATTATATAATTATATACAACAGACTATAGTCTTCCTTATTAATATTAATATATATAAGTATAAAAGAATGTATACTTCATTTCAACATAATTATAATTGATATTTCTATTATGTTTCTAAAAACAACCGTTAACATGTTAAAAAAAAAGTATGACGTACTTACTAATATATTATAATACATAATTTTATAAATATGACATATGTAAGTATATATATAATATACCTTTATAATAAGTATTCACCCACATACCATCATTATATTAACAAGATTTTGAATGAAAAAAATACACTTAAATATAAGAATATATAATAACATGTACATACATATATATTGATAAATATGCGAAAATATACATATATATATATATATATATATATATATATATATATATATATATATATATACATATACATTTAATATTATAAATAAATACATTAAATGTCCCATTTGACTGATTTATTTTAATACAGAAAATAAAAATCCTGTCATATTTTTTTTATTTTTTTTTTTTTACTTTTATTTTTTAATGTTGTTACATATGTATATATATATATATATGGGTAATATATACATGTTTATATATATATATAAATGTACCAAAGATCAAATTTATTTCAAGTATCTATTTACTTAAATATATATCTAATAATATATTACAAAAACCGACTTAACATTTTTTAAATTCATATACATTTATATATATATACTAAGTATAACATGTTATATGTAAATGTATATATAGATATATTTATATATATATATATATAAAATTATACAATATACGTAATACTTAGGTTTAAAATAAAGATACATCAGGCGCACGTTTCGTATTAAATATTATATGGTATTTTTCCTTACATATATTGATATATATATATATACAAATATACATAATATACTTAACTATAATATATTAGATCAACTCCTTAGAGATATGTTTCGACCTGAATTCCTCATTTATAATCCCATTATAACAATACAAAAAAATAAAACAAATAACAAAAACAAAAAAAAATAGCAAGGATAACGCAAAAAAAATAAAAAAAAATCTAACCAGAAAACTTAAAAAAAAAATATTTCATCCGTCATCTGAAATAAAAAACATGACATTACAACAAAATAAGATGACATCCCAAATGAAAATCTAATCCAACACCATTTAGAATAACATTTATATTTTTTATCAACATCAATAAAAATCATCATCACTATTTTATATATTTTCCTTTTTAAATATAACATAACTTCAAAATCTATGTCGTATATATATATATATATATATATTATATATTCACAAAAGTACGTGTGATTTTTAGACTAGAAATTTATTTATTACAAATATACATACTTATACCAGTATTTTTATTTTAAATTTTTTTTCTCAAGTTAAAAAGGACCTAAAGGACTTAATTGAAAATTAAATTGATATAATGTTTAAATCATATATATATATATAAAATTGCAAAGTAATTTATGTGAATCGACTCCATGAAAATTTTGTTGGAAATGTTAAAAAATTTTTGTATATATTTAAAAAGTCCCCAAAAATGTTGAAAATGTAATAATGGAAATAATAGCATACAGTACATATATTGTACATATACTTAAATATGTAATTCGTACAAGAGGAATATTCTCAATTTAAATCCAGTTATAAATTTCTTCCTAATTTAAAATCTGGACTAATATAGATTTTATTTAATATATATATTATGGGATATATGGCAACCCTAATTTTGAACTCAACTTCAATATGCATCCAACTATAGAATATAACATATGCATATTGTCGCTCTACATTGAAAATGCTCATCTGAAAAAATATAGTTTTTTTTTTAAAACGTCTTCAAAGTTTTTGCAACTGTAAAAAATGTTTGGTTTTAAAGATAGTCAATTATGGAATTTAGGGTTTCCCCCTTTTCCAACAAAGATTTTCTTAAATTTCTTTTTTTATTATTAAATATTAAGCTTTCCTCTTGTTATTGGCATATTTAACCAAAAAAATGTCCTTTTTGGAGATGGTTACTTTTTGCTGTATATCTACCGATGATATGATATATAAATATTCTGTAACTTGGGGCAATCCTGATTTTGAATCTAATTCGCAAATTAATAGATTTATATATAAATTATAAGTCATGCTTCCAAGCCAAGCCCGAACAAAAATAATTAAATTAATTATTATTCAACAAATTGTGCCTTTTGATTTTATGGACTTTTTTTCCAAAGCCACATAAATCATATTATTAAATTTCTAAATACTACATCTTTATAATACATAAATCGTGTAAAAGATTAAAACTATTTTTAGCAGTTTTTTTTATAAGAATTTAAAAATTTTAATTTTATATTTCTATTGATCCTTAAAATCTTAATACTCTGATATAATGACAATAACATAACAACATCAAATTAAATCTTATTAATAATTTTATTATGTAAAATTTAAATATTTTGAAATAAAACAAGGACACTTTGTTTTACTTGTATTTTATTTATTTTATATAATTATTTACTAGTAATGATTTACTAGGAATTCTTAAGTTTTTATAAAAATATATTTTATGTTCTTAAATGTCTTAAGACCAAAACTGAATTGAATTATACTTGATAATTCTTACATTTATATACTATTTGATTTCTTTACGTTGGTCTTACTTTACCATTTTACTTCTGGTATTACAACATATTACAAACGTTCTTATTCTAATTTTAGTACAATGTATTCTTATTCTAATTTTAGTATTTGTATTAATTGTTTACATTAATGTTTACATTAATGTTTACGAGAAAGAAAATGCATATTGTGCATTTTTACATTTTAGTATTTATATTGAATATTTGTATTATTATAAATGCATATTATGCATTTTTACATAAAAAGAAATGTATTAATAATTTGTATTGGAATTTACTCCAATAATAAAAAGAAATGTATTTTTATTATGTAATTGAGTTTTTATTTTTAACAACCAAAAATTAATGTTTTGGTTTATTTCATAAGTGGTTTGTAAAATATTTGGGTTAATAGGTATTAAATGAATTTTACATGTTTTAATATTTAGACATGTGTTATTATGAATGATTGTAGGGGGTCGATAAAAGTGTGGGAAAATATATTTATTAATTTGATAATTTCAGCTACTGAGGAGGTGAAATTATATTTTAAGATTATTTATTTACTTTTCTTAGAAGGTGGTAAAAAGATAAAAAGATAATATTAAATAATGGAGCGTAATGTAACTCCATCCCCCTTAGACTGAGGCTCCGACGAAGTTATTATAATATTTCCATTATTAGATTTTTTTCTAAGAAGATAAATAATAATTAGTATAAGCGATAATGCTATGATTATAAAAATACAATAGTTAAAATAGTTTGTATATCTATGTTTGGTATGAATTTCTTCTATTATTTTCCTATTATTATTTATGTCACTTAAAATTAATTCTTTAGAATCTAATTCAATATCATTCTCACTATTTGTTATATTTATGTTTGAGAATGGATAAATATAATGATGTTTAATTTTAAAATTATCATTTGTAAAAGTAAATCTTTTAATAGTTATAGAGCAATCTTGAAATTTAATTAAACTATTTTTATATAACATTAAATTTTCATCATTACAGTCATGGCTAATACTAGTATCATTCAGGTTCTTTACAATAATTAGACCTGGTTTTATTTCTTTTATTATTTCTTTTGTATTTAATTTCATTTCACAAGTTGCATGAGTGGAACTTGTGATTTTATTTACACATTCATCTACTACTTCAATTAAATTCTTTTTTTGATTATCTTTTACATTATTATAAAAAATCTGTTTATACAAATCCATTATATATTTATTATTTGGTAATGTTAATTCTTTATTATCCTTATTAGGAATTGGCTCAATGGTTATTTCGAAATAAGTCATAAAGGTGTAGATTGGAAGGTAAATGATAATTAATATTTGGTTTTGGAAAAACGCGACTGAAATTTTTATATCTTTGAAGGATTCGATGTCTGATAGAATATCTATTTCGTCAGGTGTCAAGATGTTTCTAGTCAAAATATTAAGTTTGCTAGATAAAATAATTTGTTCAATGTCGTCTATATGATTTCTTAGGAGAGTAATATCGTAATTAATTTGAAAAATGTGTTTTAGTATGTCCAGTTCGTCTTTTGCGTTAGTCGTTCCTGGTGAATAATTTTTATACTTAGATAAAATTTCTGCGATTGTTTTTTGTTGTTGTACTACATAGTTAGAAACATTTTTAATTTGTTCTGAGAGTTGGTTATTTATCGATATCTGTTTGTTAGATTCTGAGATAAGGTCAGAATTTGATTTAGAAAGTTGATCTAGTTTTTCCTGAATCAGTTCTTTATCGTCGTTGTCCATATTGCCAGTTAAAAATTTTATTGTTGAGCCTACAAAGTTTACTAAACCTCTTTTTGGTCTTTTGTGGGTATGTGGTTTTAACCCGTCAATTTTAATTTCTAATAAGTGAAAATTATGTATCATAGTTAAGTAGGCAGGATCGTTCAAGTTGATGTGATTTTTTATTATTATGATGTTTTCTTCTATGTGGTCTCTATTTTTTTCAAATTGTGATATGTTAATGATGTGTAGGGCTCTCTCATAGTCCCTTATTATTTTAATTGGTCCATCTTTGATTATAATGAATCCGTTGTTATCATTTAGATTTTGAACCTCGATTTCCCGTGATAAAACCATTGTTGGTAATAGTAGCGTTATTAATATGAGGAGCATTTTCTGTAAGTATTGATTATTTAATAATCTTAGTTTTGGATTGTATTTGAAGTATTATTTTGGAATTTTTTAGATCTTTTTAAATGTGATCTATAATATTTATATCCGGTATTAGTGATTATATGGTCATTGTCCAGTCTGTTAGCGATTATTTTTCTAAACTTAGAATGATTTTTGTCTCCTCTAATTTCTTTTAGGTATTGGGGGCCTGTTTTAATTTCGACTTCTTCTCTATTTTTGTTAAGTTTACCTATAATGTTTTCTTTTATTTTAATTATTCTGTCTTTAATGTCTTTATATTCTGATTGTCCGATTGTACCATTACAAAAGTCAATGGGTTTTCTATTTGTGGTGGAGTGAATAGTGTTGTTGTAAAAATTTATAATTTTTAATATTTTCTCTTCTACAGTTTCAAAGTTCTTATTAGGATCGTGGCGTAGTAATCTTAAATGTTCGTTTATTGTGTTGTGAAGTCGTTCGACGTCAGAGTTAGAAGTATGATTATTATTAGATGTAAAATGAATTTGGATGTTGTTATCCTTTAAGAATTGTTGTAAAGGTATAGCTTTCAGTCCTAATTCATTGTCAACTGTTAATTGTTTAAAACTTCCTACTGAACCTAAGTATTGTAAGATTGCCCGTCTGAACTCTGTCCAAGTTCTTCCCTTAATTCTAATTGCTTGAGCATGTTTCGAGAATTTGTCGATTAAAGTTAAGAATAAGGTCTTATCTAAGCTATAGAAAACATCACCGTGAATGATTTCTCTAGGTCCACTTGGTGTTTCGGTAATTTTAAATTTTTCCCTAATAGGTTTACGTTCGTATTTTTCCATATTACAGATTTCGCAGTTATTTATGTACTTTGTGATTCTATCTTTTAATTCTGGATTGTAAATTTTGTCTTTTAGTTGTGCGAAATTCTCATTTATACCCCTATGGTTATTTTTTATATGTTCTTTTTCAATCATGTCAGCTAAAATATTTTCGTCCGTGATATCTTCAAGTAACTTTTTGCATCTTATAATTTTTAGTTTTTTATTGTTGAGATCAGCATTATTTTTAATAGTTTCATAAAGTTTAGTGAAGAATAATTCGTCTTCTATTAAGATTGCATTAGTTCTTTCAGCACTAAAATGATTATATATTATAGTTTTAATTGTTTCGGTGTCCAGAAACTTGGTAAGGATAGTTTTTCTAATCTTATTGAATAATTTTTCTGTTTTGATTTTAAGGGAACCGGAATTAACTCTTTTAATAATGATTTGGTTTTTATAAAAATTTATTGGACATTTTGTATCCTTAATTATAGAATCTTCTACCTCAGGTTCCTCAACGTGGTTTATAATGACTCTGGATAATGCATCTGCATTTCCATTTTGTACACCTTTTTTATATTTTATGACATAGTCATATTCCGAAAGTTTAAGTCTCCACCTTGTTAATTTAGAATTTGGTTCTTTGACTGAGAACAACCAAGTCAAAGGTCTATGATCAGTTTCAATTAAAAATTTCCTTCCAAATAAATAAGGACGAAAGTATTGAGTTGCCCATACTATAGCGAGTAACTCTTTTTCAATAGTGCTGTAATTTTGTTCATGACCGTTAAGAGTACGGCTTCCATAACAAATAGGATGATTGTCCTGTGAAAGAACAGCACCTAGAGCATAATTACTTGCGTCAGTTTGCAGAGTAAATTGCTTGTTGAAATCAGGATAAATTAGTATCGGGTCGTTAATTAATAATGTTTTTAATGTTTCAAAACTTTCTCTATATTCAGGATCATTTATATTCAATTTAATGTCCTTTTTTAAATATTTTGTCATGGGCTTGGCGATTTTTGAATAATCTCTAATAAATTTCCGGTAATACCCTGTGAGCCCTAAAAATTGTTTTATTTCCTTTGCCGATTTTGGTAAAGGAAAATTTTGAACACATATTATTTTTTGTGGATTGGCTTTTATGCCTTCACTTGTAATTATATGACCGAGAAATTCGGTTTCACGTTTCAGGAATTCCGATTTATCCAATTGTACTTTAAGATTCGTATCCTTAAGTCTTTGGAAAATCTTGGTTATGGATTCCAGATGTTCTTGCAATGAGGTTGAGAATATTATTATGTCGTCGAGATATACCAAGCAAATTTTATTGATATAATCTGACAAGACATTGTTCATCAATCGTTGAAAGGTAGCCGGGGCTGTTTTTAAGCCAAACGGCATACGAAGAAATTCGTAATGTCCTCCTTCAACACTGAAAGCAGTTTTATGAGTGTCCTTTTCTGCTATCTCGATTTGATGAAACCCCTTAGCAAGGTCTAAAGTTGTGAAATATTGACATCTTCCGAGTTTTGCCAATATTTCATCAATATTTGGTATAGGATACCTATCATCTATTGTTACCTCATTCAATTTGCGGTAATCTATGACAAGTCTCCATTTAGCTTTACCACTTGCATCCGATTTTTTCGGTACCACCCATACTGGTGCAGAATAAGGTGATGCACTTGGCCTAATGATATTGTCTTCCAACATTTCTTGGATTTGACTTTGTACTTCATTCTTATGAATGTACGGATATCTATAGGTTTTTACCGCTATTGGCGCATGTTCGGTAGTTCGAATTTCGTGCTTTATAGCATTGGTAAAAGTGAGGTTCGTATTTTTTTGATAAAAGATACGAGAAAATCTTTTAACTATAGTCAATAGTTTTTCTTCCTCTTCCGGGTTTAAATGGGTAACTCTAATTTGTTGAGATAATGGTAATTCCATTTTCTCGATGTTAAAATTCGAGTGGATTATATCCTCTGGAATTTGTTTTTCATACTTGTTATTTGTATTAATTTTAACTTTTCCCTTTTTATTTTCGTTGATAAATTTTGGTTTACTACTGAGATTTATTATATTTTCGCGTTTTTGTTGTAATTTATTTCCAAGATTTAATGAAACGTTGGCTGTTTTTGTTTCAGTTTTGATTGGTTCATTTGAATTTGATAAGTTGAATAATATAGGTATTTCTTTACCATTAATTTTTAATTTATTATTTGAAAAATCAATTTCTGCATTATATTTTCTTAATACATCATTTCCTATCAGACCGTCATATTTGTCATGGAAATTACATATTAAGAATTCGATTCTTTCATCGGTATTTCCTAATTCGAAAAATAATGGAACGCGAGCTTTAGTATCTATGGGAATTTGGTGCTTTAAAGTTTTAACCATAATTGGTTTAATTGATATTTGCCATTTAGGATGACAAAGTCCTGGATTTATAATAGAATTGGTTGCACCTGTATCTATTATAAATTTAAGGGGTGTCGTTTTTGACTGTACCACTATATAGGGTAGGTTTCCCCTGAGGCTGTCAATTGAAAATTTTCATTGACTTGCGTTTTGTTAATATCCATTGGCTCTTGGCCCATGTGATTATTATTATTATTATTATTATTATAATTATTATTGGTATTGTTAGCATTATTATAATTTGTGTTATTATAATTTCTAAAGGTATTTTGGTTATAGTTATCGTTGTTATTATAATGACTATTATAATTATTATTATAGTTGTTATTATTGTTCTGAGGCCTAAAATTACTTGATCTCTTATAATTTTGGTTAGCATTGTTTTGATAATTCGTTTGACGATTATTGTTATTTTGTCCGTAATTTTGACGGTTATTGTTATTTTGTCCGTAAGTTTGACGGTTATTGTTATTTTGGAATCTATTATTACTAGCGTTATTATTTTTATAATTATTGTAATTATTGTATGTTTGTGGTCTATTACCACCATTCTGAGCGCGGTTTGGTCTTGTATTTGGAAATGTATTTGTCGTAAATGCATGTCCAGATTGGAATAAAATTTCCATAGCGGTCTCTAATGTAGTTGGGTTCCTACATGCCAGAATTGTTTTCATTGGTTCTGGTATTTTACTTTTAAATAGATTCAGTGCAGTTCTTATATTATTGCGAGCACACTCGTTTGCAGCGACTCCCGGACCTAACACTATTACTGTTTTGTTATTCAATGCCCTTAATTTATTTTTTATTTCGTTAAAAAATTCTATACTTCCATTCTTGTAGGTTATAGCCCTAAGTTCGTCATATAATTCATCTGGAGTTTTCTTTTCACCAAAGTTATTTTGCAAAATGGTTTTAATATCTGCCCAAGAAGTTGCTTGGCAGTTTATTTCTATTATTTCCCTAGCTCTACCTCCTAGTTTACTTTTAATAATGTCTGAGAAAATTGTTTGAGATAAGACGTCGTATGTACCCAAAATAGGATGTACTCTGTCTATTAAATTAGTGAAATTTTGTAAATCTCTACTATCCCCGTTAAATTCTGGTAAGCGTTCGAGATATTTTAAAGGTTCTATTGTTAGGGTATTTACTTGTTGTGCATTGGCCATTTTTTTTTTTTTTTTATAATTTTAATTGGTTAATGAAATTGAAATAAATGGATTTGCATAAAAAAAAATTTTACTTAACTGAATATTAAATACAACTTAATTTACAAAACTTATAGAAAACTTAAATAACTTACAATATATTGATATAGGAGTTCGTCTACTGCTACTGATGTTTTGTCTACTTGCTTTGGTTGCTTGGTTATTGCTGCTAGTTTCTTGCACTTTATTATCTCGTTCCGGCCTATTTTCTTCGCCTTCTTTACAGCTTGTTGATATTTATTACGTTTTTTGTTATTATTTTTTTTATAGAAGTTAAAAATTGTTTGTATAGTTTTAACTTTAGGTTTGATGTTTTGTTTTACCGACCAGGTTTTAAATGTTTCACTGGCTTGTACTACGTTAATAACACTATTTTTTGTGAAATATTTTTTATAAAATATATTCCGATTATGTTTTTGAATTATTATTAATTTTTTAAAAAGTTTACTTCTAACTGTTTTTTCGTATACAGTTCTTGTTATTAAATTTTGGTTTTTTGCTTTTATTATCACTGTCATTTAGAAAGTGTTTTTAAAATTATTATTTATTAATTATTAATTTGTATTATACGCTTAGCGCGTTTTTTAAAAATTTAGATTTTTTTATATTGTTTAATTATACGCTCGGTGCGTTTTATATATACAAATGTATGTATATATTTATTGATTTTTCCTTATCGGAATTGTTTGTAAATCCGTTTTTAAGTGTTAATACACAAGTGAAATTGATATCGTTCAATCAGACTCAATTGAACTTTAAGCGTTTGGTTTCTTTTGCAATATCAATTGTTTTTCACTAAACGGATCCCATCCTCGTCGCCAATTTTATTATGTAAAATTTAAATATTTTGAAATAAAACAAGGACACTTTGTTTTACTTGTATTTTATTTATTTTATATAATTATTTACTAGTAATGATTTACTAGGAATTCTTAAGTTTTTATAAAAATATATTTTATGTTCTTAAATGTCTTAAGACCAAAACTGAATTGAATTATACTTGATAATTCTTACATTTATATACTATTTGATTTCTTTACGTTGGTCTTACTTTACCATTTTACTTCTGGTATTACAACATATTACAAACGTTCTTATTCTAATTTTAGTACAATGTATTCTTATTCTAATTTTAGTATTTGTATTAATTGTTTACATTAATGTTTACATTAATGTTTACGAGAAAGAAAATGCATATTGTGCATTTTTACATTTTAGTATTTATATTGAATATTTGTATTATTATAAATGCATATTATGCATTTTTACATAAAAAGAAATGTATTAATAATTTGTATTGGAATTTACTCCAATAATAAAAAGAAATGTATTTTTATTATGTAATTGAGTTTTTATTTTTAACAACCAAAAATTAATGTTTTGGTTTATTTCATAAGTGGTTTGTAAAATATTTGGGTTAATAGGTATTAAATGAATTTTACATGTTTTAATATTTAGACATGTGTTATTATGAATGATTGTAGGGGGTCGATAAAAGTGTGGGAAAATATATTTATTAATTTGATAATTTCAGCTACTGAGGAGGTGAAATTATATTTTAAGATTATTTATTTACTTTTCTTAGAAGGTGGTAAAAAGATAAAAAGATAATATTAAATAATGGAGCGTAATGTAACTATTAATCTCAACTTATTCGGAATTTTATTGTACCTATATTTGGCATCATATACTTCAATACACATTTCATGAATTAAAAATCAAAAATGATCCAATAAAAATAAATTTATATTTCTCTTTTTTGAACTTATATAAAACTTTAACTTCTTTTTTATTACTTATAAAATTAATATCCTTTATTATACTTACATATATGTATATATATATATATTTTGCAAAATTTTTTCTCGAATTATTTTTTTTTTTGGATTAATATTTAACTTTTTATACCCGTATGACTATTAGTCAAAAGGATATACTAAATTTGCAATTACGTTTGTGACGCAGAGAAGAAGGGGGAGTAGATATAGACTCAAGTGTATGGATCGGATCAGAATCGAAAAATAAATCGATTTATCTATGTTTGTCCGTCTGCACGATAACTCAAAAAATAAAGGAGCTAGGATTTTGAAATTTTCACAAATTCGTTTTAATGCAATAGCTGTCATCGCTACTTAAAACCAGTAATTTTGGTCTACGGATTCGAGGAGCTGCCATACAACTCCTTCTTTTATATGAGCATTACACTACACCTATTGAAGCTGTATGTTTGAAATTTTACCAAAAGTAATTAACCGGATGACATAATCTTTATATTACGGTCATACTGGTATCCCAGAGTTGACACAGTCTACTCTACTACACTCTTCCTCGTTTTTCCATTATTTTTATTTAATAGTAATATTTTTTCGTATATTAAATTTCAAAATAAATCATTTTTTTTCCCTTTTTGAACAATTTTTTGTAATTTGTTGAAGAGAAATCTGGGATTAAAGTCGTTTCCCCTCTTTTCATCAGCAAACAAATTTAAAAAATACAAATTTAATTTTTTGTATAAATTATAAGGAAAAGCCTTTAAAAATGAAAATCTGAATCATTTTTAAAGAGGATCACCTTTTTACAATGTGATAATCAATTCTTTTATAGTTGTTTTTAATGTTCTTTAATGTACATTATACTTAAATATAAGTTACATATGTGCACATATTTTTATATATGTATATATATAAATTTACTATTATTATTATTATTATAAATAAACATGTGTACATTACATTTATATATAAAATGGTTTTTTTAAAAAAAACCTCCTTCTATACAATTTTGCACATTTAGTAAATGTTTTATGTCGCAAATTTATTTTCAATGTAAAAAAAACCGAAACACAAAACCAATAAGTGAAGAACGTAATACATATATATATAAAAGATATATGAATTAGTATAATAGATTTTTTTGTGGACATATTAACAAAGAAGAAGAAACAATGGGATATTTTTATGATACTATACAAATATACTTTGATATACTTATATAAAGATTCGATACTATATGCAACACAACATGAAAAAAAAAGGATAATAATTATCTTAAGATATTTTACCAGTCTTTCTTATTTTTTTTTTTAACCTCTATTGTATATTGATGCAGAAAATTTGTACCTGAATAAGAAGTATATATTTTTGTTATCCTTTCCGTTTCAGACTTTGGTCAACATAACATCCTTTAACAAGTAAATATTATTCCAGCATGTAAAATTTAAAAAGGATTTAAACATTTCCAAACAGATTAAATTTAATGTTAAAATTATTGAGAAAAAAAAATTAAATACAATTTTATTTTAAAATTAAATTAAATATTGATGTTAAATATATATACCACAGGGTTTTAAAGAGATATAGATACGTGCCAGTATTTTAAAAAAATATTTTGATATAATTAACGAATCAAAATTTATTGTAATTATTGTACGAATGTATCCTAATGCTGGACTCAAGGACTATCACTTTTAAATTCTTAATTTTTAATTTCAGAACATTTTGTTTTAAAATTATCTCGAAAACTCCTATTGGGAGCGTTCCAGAATCTCGGTTTAGTAAATCTATTTTTTTAAATCTTGTTTTTAGAAAATTTTGTTTTAGAAAATCTCGTTTTTTATTGAAATATCTCGCTTTTTAAGAAAATCTAATTTTTAATTGAAAAATCTAGTTTTTAAGGATTTTTGAGTTGGATACAAAACCAGAATTTACAGCTTTTTCCAGAATATAAAAAACAAGATTTTCTGAAAACGAGATTTTCTAAAAACAAGATTTTCTAAAAACGAGAATTTCTAAACGAGATTTTGTGAAAACGAAATTTACTAAACCCAGATTTCAGAGCCAACCCCTCCTATTTTTTTGTGAAACTTTTCCACTTCTATTGGGTGGGTTTTTTATGAGGTATTTGTTCAATTGTTAGGCTAACAAAGCTCATATTATATCTTATTCTATAAATGCAATTAATATGTGAGACAAAAGCAGGCCTCTTCATAAATACATTATCTAAGACTCCAATTATAGATGCATACCTAACCCCATTTTTATTTATACATAAAAAAATAATTTTATATCAAAGTTTTAAATTATTTCTTAATCTGTGAGTTATATTTTTAAATTAAATTACGTAATAAAATATTTTTTAAAAATAAACAATGTAATCAGGATTATGTTTTAATAATTAATAATTTATAATATTTAATTTATAATATTTAATTAAAATAATTTAATAATTTATATAGAAAGTAGTTACATCATTAATTTAAATCCAAAATCGTATGCCAGCTGAATCAAAATGAGAATCGATAAGTTTTCCTGCCATTCGAATACGGACTTCTCTTCTCGAATGATAGACCATACATTTTACCACAATTTCATATATCAATTTTTCATATTTTTGAGAAAAGTGCCAAATATCCTTTATTTGAAAATAATTTTAAAAGAATTATAATATAATAATAAATATATTCCAAAGTACAACCAATTTAAATAATCTGTGCATGTTAACGCTAACATCCACGTGTACACACTACACATTCATATATTTTTCGATAATAATTATTTTGACAACGTATTACCAACGTATTTGACAACGACAACGTATTTATAGGATTTTTTAAACCAATTTTAAAATTTGGTGAAAAAAAAAACAAAACAGAAAGAAAGAGAAAGAAATTATATTGTTTTTCATTTCTTTTTTATCTGATAGGTTTTTTTTTTTCTTTTACTTATTTTTTTCATTTAAAAAAGGTTATTCAACGGCAAGGCCATTCAAAATTTTATATATGTATATTGTATATATATATAGATTATTTAAGTATTTACTTGTGATGTGAGTTTAGATGAATATTGACATTTGAATTTATTTGTATTATTATTTTTTTTTTCTCAATCACTTTTGTGTGTCCTTTTTTTTTTGACTCAAACAAAAAAAAAAAACAACATTTTATTTTTTTTATTAAATTTAACAAAAGGACTAAATAAAAAAACAGGATTATAAAATTTTTTTACCTAATATGTAAGGGTGAGTAGATTTATTTCAGTTTTAGGAGTGTTTTTTTTTTTTTTTTTTGTCATAGGCAAAGGTGTGTTCAAATTATTGATATTTTGTTCATTTGTTGTTCGGTATGGTTTTTTTGTTTTTTGTTTTAAAAATATTTGTTGCAAGGTGTATAAAATCTAATAAATTAATTTTAAATGTATTAAATTAAATTAAAAGTAGTTTAAACATCTAGATCCTTTTTTTAAGTGTAATTTAATACATGCGTTTTTTTTTTTATAATAATATAATTATTGTCATTTGGACGTTCAATAACTAAATTTATGTATATTTCACATAGGAATTGCATAAGTCAGTATTGACTCATGTAAAAAGGACGAATAAAGAAAATTCAATGATTTTAAAACTAAAATATGTTATATTTAATGTTTGAAGATGAATAAAAAAAATGTTTTGATGCTTTATACAGCAATAAGAAAAATTTACACCAAGGTTTTCCTCATAGGTCTGTTTCACATGATGCACTATGTTTCAAAAGCATATTTGTACATCTTTTATCAAATAGTTTTTAACTGAATATATGATACATAATATCAAATTTAGAATATTAAATTTAATTGATTTTCAAACCTTCAATACGACATATTCTAAGTCACCGTGGATGATCGTTACTGTCTAAATCATAAAATTTTAATTACAATTATATGTATTATTAAATAATCATAACTAAAAATTTCAATTACTTTTACTATAACAATTACTGTATAGTAATCAAAGAATTTACAATTTCCTATTATATTTGGATTACTTGAAAATAATTTAAATATATTCCAAATAAATTATTTTTGAATTACTTTTAATTACTTTCTTAATTTTTGATTACTCTTAATTATTTTTTTTATTTTTGATTACTTTTAATTACTTTTTTAATTTTTGATTACAATTACTAAGTTTAAAATTTTTCGATTACAATTTTGAGTATTGCATATCAAAATGGTTTCTTTTTTTCCAATGTAGTTTTTATGACTCAAAATAGATATTAACTATTTCAAGATGAATTAATATTAAGAACCGATGTGTAGGAATCGAGAACTCTATCTTTTAATTAAATATTATGTAATCATTATAATACATTACTTATACTCATTTTGGAACATTGTACAAAGTACATTTTGTACAATAACAGACATTTTAATTTTTTTATTTTTGGCAATTGCATACTACACTTTAATATTAAACTTGAATTTATTTTACTCTTCTTACATTTTTTGATTAATTGTTTTTGATCGTCCTTGATCGGAATTTGTTATTTTTTTTTTGATTTTTTTGTTTTGTAATTTTTCTTATTTCCTTTCGGTTTGTTTTTGTTTGTAATCGACGTTGTCGTTATTGTCGTCGTCATTTAAACAAACACAATTTTTAATAAAAAAGGAATTAAAATTGTGAATTGATTTTATGAATGTTTTTTTTTTTTTATTTTTCCAAAACAAAATGTTTAATTAAATGTAAATTGTTTGTTTTTTATTTTTTAAAGCTTTTTAATGAAATGAAATTGAGATTTAATAGAAATTTTTTTAATTTAATGTATTTTTTTTCATTTTTTTTTTTAATATTCTTTGTTTTTTAACTTAATTTGATAGAAGAATAAATAATTAAAAGAAATGGGTTTGAGAATGTAATACATGTTGTATATATATAATATAATATATATATGTATTGAAGTCTTTGTGACTTTTATAATTTTAATGTTGAAAGTAAATAGATATAAAAAATAATTAAATAAGAAAATTATATAATGTGAAAGTTTGACACAAGGTCAATTTATCATTTTTAAATGCTTCTGTTTTTCTATTGTCAACAAGGAGGGATAGTATTGAAGAATTTATTTACCATTACTTACATATATAACTACCATTAATTACATACAATTTAAAACTAAGAAATTTTTTTTTATATATGTAGTAGTAAGTCGTAAAATTTAAGAGATTTATAAATTATTTTAGAACACAGGAATTCAGTTAGAGAATTAAATCTGAATTAAATAGAAAATAAAGAAGGAATAAAAAATTCTACAATTTTTATTGACAATATGTCCTTCAAAGATCCTTTAAAATTTTTTTAAGCATTATATTTATACATTATTCTGAATCCAGATGTCTTTTTAATCATATACTGCTTCCCTTCACCAACCAATAAGATCTTTATAATTTCACGATTTAATTATTTTCTGAATACAATTATCCATTCCTTTGAGGTCCTTATCATTAAGGACAGTAATTTAGTGTGCTTTTTATATATTAAAGAAGGCGTATTAATATTAATAAGGTAAATATTTTGAAAATAAAGCAGTATAAAAATGACGTCATAACATATTTAGGTTGAAGCTTTTTCAATTTATTTTTAACAATATTAAAAGGTTTTGTGAACATATTTATTAACTTCTAAATAAAATATAACTATAGTTTGGAAATATATACAATTTATTATAATTAAAGATAAGTTGAATTTATATTGTAAAACCACCTTTTAATACAATCAATTTATTTCAAGACTGATATTAAAATTTACAATAAAATTTTGAACGTCATATTTTTGTAAAAATTTCATTTTTAAAACAAATTTATTTTGTATATAAATCTGATTGTTAATAATGGCTTCAAAATAAAAACCAACCAAAGTAACATTTTAACCACCCACCAAGTTGGCAATACCAATTATAATTTTTATACCCGTATAACTATAGATCAAAGGTTATAATAAATTTGGCATTACGAGAAGAAGCGGGGGTGTAGATATAGAATGAAGTGCATGGATCGGGTCAGAATCGAAAAATAAATCGATTTAGCTATGTATGTCCGTTCGTCCCGCCGATAACTCAGAAAATAAAGGACCTAGTGTTTTGGAATTTTCAAAAATTCGTTCTCATGCAATAGCCATCATCACTATTGAAATCCAGCCATTTTGGTTCACGGGTTCGACTACCTGCCATACAACTTCTTTTTTTTATATGTGCACAAATCTATACCTATTGAAGCTGGGTTTCTAAAATTTTGCCAAAGATAGTTTAGTGATAAAGCCAAAGTTTCTGCAAAAATTGGTTGGTTTACTGCAGTGGGTTCGAGTACCTGCCACACAACTCCTTCTTTTATATGACCATTACACTACACCTAATAAAAAAAATGTTTGAAATTTTGTCAAAAGTAATTAACAGGATGATATAATGATTATATTAAAGTCATACGGGTATCCCAAAGTTGACACAGTCTACTCTACTACACTCTTCCTCGTTTTTTATTTTAAATTATACAAACTTAATATTTTATTCTCAAGTAAACATTGAATAAAATCAAAATTCATCCAAAGAGCAAATATCCTTGAGAAATCCTTATGAAAATAAAATTAAATATTCGCTAACTAAAAATAGATATTATTTTTTTTTTCTTATATACTTGTATATTTATTTTTATTTTATGTTAAATAATTTATTTTTTTTTTTTTTAAATTCATCATAATTTTTTTTTTGCAAAATAAAGAATTATTTTCAAATCATTTCATTTCTTAAAAAAAATTACATTTTTTTTTTTGTTATTTTGCAAATCTTCCCACAATAATTTTAATATATACACACAATATTACTCTTCAATCCTTAAAATATCCTTATTATTATCCTTTCAACATTTTTACAAAAAAAAATGTATATATATGTATATATATTTATATTTATTGTTTTGTAAAATTTACATTTTAATTTTTCACTAATTAAATCAAATTAAATTATATATGTATACAGCTGTGTTTAAATATATATATATATATATATATATATATATATATATACATATATATATATATATATATGTAGCACAAATAAAAAATAACTGTTAACAATTTTATATATAGGTTAACATAATAAAATGGTTGAAAAAAAGGGGTCCCAAAATAAAATTAAAAGAAAAATTTTATTGATAAATTGAAACAGTAATTTTTTTTCTCTGTATACATAAGTTGAAAAAAAAACGATTGTAATCAATAAAATTCAAATTTAATCCTATGTCTGTCATATACTATATTTCTGTCTCTTTTTAACACTTCAATTCTATATTCAGAAATATATTATAAAAAAAAAAAATTTTTAAAAACTTTATTCGTTACATACTTGTACAATTCAATTCAATTCAGAAAAATTATATACGAAACTAACAACGTGTGTTCAAAATTATTCATCCGTTCAATCAAACAATTGAGTTTTTCCCAATCAAATTTTTTTTTTTTTTTTTTTATTATTTTTCCTATATATTTTTATTTTTTCACAATTTCAAACGAGGGAAAATTTCGTCCTTCTATTTTAATGTGAAATTGCAAAAAAAAACAAAAAGTAGAATCGACTTATAGATGATGACAACTACAGCAGCAACAATGACGACACAAAAAAAAAATAAAATACGAAAAACTTTAAGGACGAAATTTTTGTATAAAACAAAAGATTGAAAAAATATATTTTTTATTCGAATCACAAAAATCATTGAAGTAAAAAGATGAAAAAGAAAGTATAAGTAAAATACGAAAAATCTATATACATATATATATTCATAATTTATCCACCCCTTTTTTACTTACTTTGCCATTCATACAGACTTTTTAAAGGAAAATTACGACAACAAATTCATATTCCATATCTGTTTTTCACAATTTTTCCCCATTCTAAAAAACTAATTTTTATTTTGATTTTTTGGCACAATTTTCGCTTATTCATCACACACACACACCGAACAACATATAACAGAAAAAATAAAATTAAAAATTATTGGTACATGCATATACATACATATATGTATATATATATTTATTTAGAAAAACTCGTGTTATCTCAGACATAATCAAATAACTCCCATCTGATAATATGAGCAAGCATTTATATACATATTATAATTCTCTTGATATCCTTTTCTGGGCATATATATATATATATGTAAGTATTATAAATATATATATATATATACGTTCTAATAAAATACATATTATCTAACATGTTTTTAAATATGATAAAATGATTATTTATATATACAAAATTTATTTTAACAATTCTTATAAATATTAAACAGTGTGTTATTTCTTAAAAATATATATATATACATACATATATATATATAAATTTTTATTTTTCATCTGTATATCTTTTATGCCAACTCATATCACAAATTATTTCCACTTTACTACCACCATTGTATCGCCGTTAAAAACTATTAACAAAATTTTCATAAGATTGATATGGTAAAAAAAAAAAAAAAAACCCAAATTTAAACATGTGATCTGTGATCGAAATTAAAACCCAAAATAGAATTGAATATATATATAGAACGTACACTAGAATTAAGAGTAAAATAAAAATGGAATATGATTCTTTCGAATTAAATTTTTTTTTTTGTATTTTACTGTATTTCCCTCTTAAGTAAAAAAATAATTTATCAGATGCCTTTTTTTTATTTTATTTTATTTCTACTACTCTTAGGTATATAACATCCTTGTCCATCATTTATTCATTCAATATTATAACTCCCTGTACTTTTTATACCCGTATGACTATATAGTCAAAGGGTATAATAAATTTGCCATTACGTTTGTGCCGCAGAGAAGGAGGGGGGATAGATATAGACTCAAGTGTATGGATCGGATCAGAATCGAAAAATAAATCGATTTAGCTCGATAACTAAAAAATTAAAGGAGCTAGGATCTGGAAATTTTCGCAAATTAGTTTTTTCGCAATAGCCGTCATCGCTATTTAAATCCATGGGTTCGGGTAGCTGCCATACAACTTTTTATTTTATATTAGCATTTCTCTGTACCTATTACAGCTGCGTGTCTGAAATTTTGCCAAAAGTATTTTAGTTTTATGGCCAAAGTTACTGCAAAATTAGCTTGGTCTACTGCAGAGGGTTCGAGTACCTGCCATATAACTCCTTCTTTTATATGAGCATTACACTACATCTAATAAAGCTGGTATGTTTGAAATTATAATGTTTATATAACGGTCATACGAGTATCCCAGAGTTGGCACAGTTTACTCTACCACACTCTTCCTCGTTTTATTTTAAAAATATCAAATTGTAGTTATCCTTATCAAAAAAAAAAAAAAGAAGTTTGCCTGAAATATAATAATATTCTTAAAAAAAAATAACAAAAAAAAAAACAAAATAAAAAAAAGCAAAAAAATTTTGCCTTCCCTTTGGATTGCATGCCATGCTTGTGTTTAATTTTTTTTTTGTATTTTTTAATTCTGCCATCGGAAATCGGTCATGTAAAACCCAACAACCCCAATCGAAAAAAAATTATTATTGCAACCTGCAGAATTTACTTTTAGAATTTATAAATATATAAAGTAACAACAGTATATATACATATTATATATATTTATATAAAGTATTTTTTTTTTAACAATAATAAATTCCTCTTATTTTTTCTTTCCTTGTCCTTTTCTATTCTATACAAACGATATACATATATATATGATACACATGTCAAGTTTCATGTGTAAACGAGGACAGCACAAAATTACAAAATTATATATGGATGAAAAATATAAAAAAAAAAATGTGAAATACCCTTGTTTGTATATAATCGTCATATTCTCATCTTTACATTCCTACCTACTTATATATATATTATTATCTAACGACACACATCTACTTAAGTATACTATAAAAATTCAAAAGGATAATATAACAAAATATATATATATATATATATATATATATATATATATATATACATGGTATAGATTGAAGATTTTATTTTTAATATATGTACATATTTATGTTCTAGATGCCTTCAAATATTGTAACATGTATATATATATTTATATTTATAAATATGTATAAGATATATACATGTAATATGTATGTATTTATCCTTTTAGTATTATTTAAAATTGAAATTGAGTTCAAGTTTTGTTTTTATTTTTTTTTTTTTATTTTTCTTTTTCTTTTCATTTTTATTCTGGTAAGATATAGCTGAAGTGTAAAGAATATTTATAATTTTTTTTTTTATACCCCTCGGAAAGGCAAAAACAAAAAAAAAAACAAAAAATTAAAAAATAAAAATTACATTGTTGCACACATAAATATTTTTTTTCTTTTGTTATACGAGAGTAGTACATAATACATATGTATGTATATATATATGTACAAGGAAAAATAAAAATTTATTTGAGAATTTTTTCAAAATTGTGCTTAGAAAGTATAAAAAGTTCATCGTATATAATGTTAAAAATTAAAATGTGATCTTTTATATTTTATTAAATTTTATGATAACCAGGTTATAGATTCTGTATTTTTATTAAATTTTTTATTAAGTATAAACTTTAAAAATTTGAATTTTAAAAATGTAATTTAAAGCTATTATTTAAATAATGTAAAAGATTGTTTGATATTAAAACTTATCAGACATTTTATATATGTAGTTATATTCAATTTTATACTCTGCTTGTCTTGTACATTATAAGTGGGGGTTTCTTTTAATTCGACCGTTATTTTGGTCGAATTTTTCAATTTGTAAATGCTAAGTATCTAATGTTATTATTTTGTATTATTATTTGGAAATTTTTTTTATGAAAAAGAGCTCTTGATTTAACTTATTCGCGGAGGCAAAAGTGTAGGGTACAATTTTGATTCGCAAGCGCAGTTTTTTAAATTAGTAAAGAAAATTATTAGGTGTAAATAAGTTTATTAAAACTTTTAAAGCTAATATTAAATTTAACCAAATCCATTGATTTTCGAAATCTAACATAAAAGATTATTAATTCGAAAGTATTTAGGCTTAGGAAGTTTAAAATAAACAAATTTTGGAATTGCACCACAATAAAATTACTACACACACCGATTGTCTAAATTTATTTCTTCTAAAAATTTTCATTTAATTAAAATTAGAAAACTAAAAATACTTTCGCCCTGTGAAAAGGAAATTTCTATTTTTTCTTGTTTATTTTTTGTTTTTTAAATTGTAAATAACTTTTTCTATATATATATATATATATATATATATATATATATATTCCCATATGGAAGTTTTAAATGCACATTTTTAATATATAAATGCGAAAAGGAAAGAATATAATTCATATGTATGTGTATAAAATCCGAGGTGGATTAAGGAACTTTTGTTTTATATGAAATATTTTTTTTTTCTGCAGTTTTACTTTATTTTTGTTTATTCTATTTTTTTGTTTTTTTTTTTTGTTATTACCTCGGAGCCCAACTTAAGTAGATGTGAATATAATACCTTACCTTATTCAGCAAAATAAAATTAAAGAAAAAAAAAAAAAACAAATAAATAAAAACAAATAAAATAAAAACTAGGAAAAATAAAATACACAATTTTAATTTAAATCAAAGTTGATTGTACAACGCCAAGGCCAAAGACCTTTATATTGAATCATGTTTAAAACGATTTTTTTTTTTTTTTTTTTTTTTATTGTATTTGTATGTGCTAATTATAATCATGATGTCCTTTTTACCATATATACATAGTCCTTTTTTATTAATCAATTTACTCTGATTCGTTATTGTGTTTAATGTGAACTACGTCAATGTTATGTTAAATTCATGTAAATTTCCTTATTTTGTGTTGCATTTAAAAGTGTTATTTTTTTTTTTGTAAATTCTCACTACACCATATTTAAAAAAATTTTTTTTTTTGAATATTAAGTTTTGGAACTAGGAAAAAATTGCATGCAACATGTCTATAAATTGTGTTTTTAGATTTATGGTATAAATTTTAAAGAAATTTTTAAATGAAAATTTAAATATGTAATTATAAAGAGAATTATTATATATTTGAAACAAAAGCTTTTAGGTATAGCTACTAAATAGTTATTAAAATTTAATTTCTAAAGTAGTTTTTTTTTTTTTTAAATATTTTTACATTTATTGAAAATGAAAATTATAAGTTTTGGGATTTTTTGGGATTTACATATCATATAAATGGTTCGTTTATCTGTTGACCCGCTTCAGGATCGAGTTTATTAACAGTATATAAATATATATATGTATATGTAATCCTTCCATTCCAAAAATCTATCTATAATTTTTTGGTTTTTTTTCCTTACTCCTCTTGGGAGCATAGGACTTCATTTTGACACCTGCATCTCACCATCTTTAATGTCATCCCAGAAGATGTTACATTTAGCCATTTCATGATAAATTGTCCTGTGCCATGTGATGTTGGGACGGCCGCGTCTTCTAATCCCTTAAGGGTTCCACTGTAATACCATACATGTCATAATTATCAAATTTTAAACTGAAGTCCAGACAATTTTAATTTGAAGTCCGACATTTAAAATTTAATGATAATTAGATATCGGTTATATTCAGTGTGTTTTCGAATATTTTTAACTACACAAATCTTTCAAATTTTTAATAAAATTTAAGTTTTGGCCTACACTACATCTTCTTCCTTAGAGTGTGTTTTTGTTTTGTTTAACTTTACCCTGCCTTGAATTAAATTTAAAACCAAACACATGTTATCTTACCCTTAAAAAAAAGAAATTTTATATTTTTATGAAATAAAAGTTATAAATAACAAATATTTGTTGTTCCTGATATTTCGAGAGAAACATATGTATGTTAAAAGGTTTTTGATCAGATTTGATTAAGCTTGAGTGCTTTAAATTAAAAATTTAAGTGGAATTACTTTAAAGTATTTTAAAGAAATTCGAAACTCTGCAAGTTTTGTTTAAACACATGAAGCTAGGAAGTTATAATAAATATATATTTAATCCTTCCATTCCTTCAGTTCCTTTAATTAAAACTTGTATTTTATTTTTATTTTATGTTTAACCTTAGTTAAATTTATTTTAAAATTTAAAAAAAATAAAACTACTAATTAATAGTTATATTGTTTTATATTATATAAATTAATAATTAATTATAACATTTAAAATTTATGAATTTATGAATTTTTTTTATTAAATCCAATCGTTTGCAACTTTGATATATTTTTTCCCCTTGTTATTCCCCTAGGGCATATAGGGCTTCCACATAGCCTCTCCAAATGTCCTTATTTTGCGCTAGAACTCTGAAATATGAATTCTGTCAGTAAATAATAATATAATCAATATTTTTTAGAACAATATTTAAATTCATGCTTATAACTCACATATTTAAAAATGTTAATTATACAATTAAGTTTGTTTAATTAATTCTTAATATATTTCAATCTTTATATAATTAAATTCTTTATATAATTTTGTGTATAAATAAACGTGACACTTCTATATTCATAAAAGTATAATAATATAAATATTAATACACGTGACAGTAAACGTGACATATTGAAAGTATGAAACTTCGAAAAATAAATTAAATTCAATAATTTTGTATTATATTTCAAAAAACAAATTAATACAATATTTTAGATATTTATAAAAATTAAAAAGTAAATTAAATTTTTGTTTTAATCTATAGTTTAGCTATAAACTTGTAACTGATAAGATTAGTTAGATTATTTAGAAATAGAAAGTGTAATATGGGTTAAGACACAGCTTCTAAATAATTAGCAATATCGGAATTGTATAGAAATTCTATTACCTTATGACCATCAGGTTAAAGAAACAATTCCACCAAGTTGAAAAAAGAATTTTAAAATAAAATAAAATTAATAAACTTAATAAATATTTTGATTCCAATTATATTTTAAATATTCTTAAGTACTTTTTAAATATTAACACTGTAATAATTCGGAATGATTGCGTGTAATATTTTTTTTTGTATTAATAAAAAGATATTTTTATAAACAAATTTTCAGATAATAAAATAATTTTTTACATATACATATATTAAATTTCAATTTTTAATTTTTCAAATACACTCTTATTACCCTGAGAGTTTAAATTTCAAATTAAAAAACTCAATTTCATATTAAATTTGAAATTTAAAAAATTTTATTATTAAATACCATTATAATGTTTAACAGTATATAAAGTTAATTTAATTGATTTTATGACTTAATATAAAACAGTTTATTATATACAATAAAAAAATAAAAAAAATAAAAACGAAAACTTTAATTGGCCCCATTAAAACGAATATCTTTAGATACTTTTGTATACAGAATTTTTTTTTTTCGTCAACCAACATATTTTTCAATTAAAATCTATAGATAAAAAGGAAAGGAAGAACATTTGATTTTTTTTTTTTATTAAATCAATGTGGGATTTAATGAAGAAAATAAGTGAAATTTATTGGTACTTATTTACAAAAGTATATTTAAAATCTTTATATCTACATTCGGTATTACTTATCTTAAGAATTTAAATCTTTTTGATATTGTAATTGTAATCTGTAATCACAATTCCCAAAGTCAAAACGAAATTAGTGTTATCTTTTACTGACATTTAATATACCCTTTTAAATAACCCTCTTAACTTTATAAAGGTATTCTTATTTATTGCTAATTAATAAATTAAATTTTGTAATTTAAAACCTAAACAATATAAACGATTTTTATCTAAAAGTTTGTATAAATATATATATACCGTATTTGTAAGATTTTAATTACAAAATTGAGGTAATTTTTATTATTAGACCCAGTTCTATTCCTGAATTATTGATTTTTCCCTAAAATCTTAAAAAAAACTTTAATAAATTAAATTTGGAAATCTGGGAGTTGTAATGCACCAACAACTTATCACTAATTAAATAATCAAATTATATTTATGATAAATATTATTAAGGCCCTGCGAAATAAGGGGTTTTATTTCTCATTTAATGAGAAATAACGCCCTGGGGTTTTATTTCTCATAGTAATTGAGAAATAAAGCCCCGGGGTATTATTTCCCATTTCAATTGTTCGAAGGCCCTATTTAAAAAAACACAATTGTTTAATATATTTTTAGTAAAAAAGTTAATTTTAATTATATAACATCAGTGACGGGTACGAATATATACAGATTTTTTTGAACTATAATATCAAAAACAATTAACAAACATTTTGGAGCTGAAATCGAAATCAGGGGTATTCCCTTTTTTCCGAAATTAAAAAGCAAATAATAATTTTACATATAAACTACATTTATATTACAAACTACACATATAAACCAGATGTTGTAAGCAAAGTATTGCATACTTTAATCTCTGGAAAAAAGGTCAACTTTGATTTTTTAACCATCTTAAATATGCTTCCTAATATAGAATCTCGCATAGACAAATGTATAACATGTATAACAATGTATAACATTAAATACATATTGTTTTATTGTTATCAGGTTTAAATATTACAAAAATGGATTTTACTATATATTTAATGACAAAAAATAAGTCGGAGGTTTATTCCTCAAGAAGTCGAAGATTCAATTGAAAGAGAAACAACATCCTGAGGCTTTATTTCTTACAGAAGTCGTAGTTTAACTCAAAAGAGAAATAAACCCCCGGTTTCTATTACTCAATTACAAAGAGAAAAAAGACGCCAGGGCGTTATTTCCCATTAAACGCGAAATAATACTTTGGGGGCTTTATTTCGCAGGACTTTAATTCAGGTCACCGAAATATACAAATAAAAACACTCACTTATCAAAAAAGTGATTATATTTGATTTGTGATAAGTCTTTTGTACAATAAGGCCCTCAAACAAATTTGACAATTCAAAATCTTTCTTTAAAAATTTAAATATTTTACTTCAATCCTTCTTTTTTTTAATTATTTGACATTTTGACATTTAAGTCTAGACATTTTCGAAAAAGTTCTTTAAAAGTCAAAAACTTCAGAATTAGTTTTAAATTTATTTTCATTTTTATTTATAAAGTTTGATCTAATTATCTATTTCCATTATTATATACATATATATATTTTATCTATTATTTACTATTATTAATTCATAAAATTATTAATACTAATTTAATTATAACTATATTGTTCACATTAAAACTTAAAAAAAAAACTTTTATAATGAATTTTGTATTTAATAATCAATTTCAATGATAATAAATCGACCAAATAATATTATTATAAATTTATTGTATTGAATTAATGTAAATGAAATAATTATAACTAATTTTATATATAGTTATTATATTAAAGGTCTATTTTTAATCAACCATAACCTATTTTTTTTTTTCGAATAATAAAATATCATTCACTCTATAACTTTTAGTTCATTGAATTAAATTCGTTTTTTTTATAATATTAAAGTTTATTAACCTCTTTAATTTTTATATCCACTTAATTTTATATTAAAAAAATTTTTTTTTTTATATTGCATTACTTTAAAAATTAAATATCAATAATTACCAATTAAATTTATGAAAAAAAATTTTCTCTCTCTCTCTCTCTCTCTTTCAAATCAGCTGAGTATATATTATATATATAAATATATATAATATATTTATTTTTATACCCGTATGACTATATAGTCAAAGGGTATAATAAATTTGCCATTACGTTTGTGACGCAGAAAAGGAGGGGGGGTAGATATAGACTCAAGTGTATGGATCGGACCAGAATCGAAAAATAAATCGATTTAGATATGTATGTCCGGTTGTCCGTCCGTCCGTCACCACGATAACTCAAAAACTAAAAGAGGTAGGATCTTGAAATTTTCGCAAATTCGTTTTTGGCAATAGCCGTCATCGCTATTTAAATCCAGCCATTTTGGTCCGTGGGTTCGGGGAGCTGCGATACAACTTCTCTTTTTATATAAGTATTACTCTGTACCTATTACAGCTGCGTGTCTGAAATTTTGCCAAAAGTAGTTTAGGTTTATGGCCAAAGTTTCTGCAAAATTTGGTTGGTCTACTGCAGTGGGTTCGAGTAGCTGCCATACAACTTCTTAGTTTATATGAGCATTGCTCTATACCTATTAAAGTTGGGTGTCTGCAATTTTGCCAAAAATAGTTTAGTGTAATGGCCAAAGTTACTGTAAAATTTTGTAGGTTTACTGCAGAGGGTTCAAATAGCTACCATGCAACTCCTTCTTTAATTTGAGCATTACACTACACCTAATAAAGTTGGTGTGTTTGAAATTTCGCCAAAAGTAATTAATGTTTATAATAATAATGATATAATGTTTATATAACGGTCATACGGGTATCCCAGAGTTGACACAGTCTACTCTACCACACTCTTCCTCGTTTTATTTATAATTCATTAATTTATTGTTAAGTAATCCATACAGTAATTTTAAATGAAAATCAATAATTTTATTTGTTTGTTTTTTTTTTGTTTTTTATTAATAAAATTCACTAAGGATTTAATATACGTACATACAAATATCAAAAAAAAAAACTTTTAAAGAAAATCAATTTTCAAAAAAAGTTACAAAAACAAAAAAAAACAAGAAAAAATGATAAAGACATTTTTTTTTAACCAAAAAAATTGCTCCAAAATTAAATTTTTTCCTTTTTTAATACTTTGTAAATAAAATGTAACGAACAACAGAAAATACAAATCAGGATAAAAAAAAAACAACAACAACAATAATAACATACACATTACACACATATATCCCTATTAAAACCACTTTAGTCAAAAAAAAAAAAAAAAAGGAAAAACATATACAGAAAAAAAAAAGGCAGTAAAAGTTACATGAAAAAGGAAATTTCATCAAAATCGAGAACACGAACAACACAAACTTAAATATAAAAAAAAAAAAAAAATAATGAAATAAAATGAGTGTATCCTTAAGGATATATCAAGAATAAATACTACAATTTTCTTTTCTGTTTGTTGTTGTTATTTTAGTTTTTTCTTATTATTTTATTAAAAAAAAAAAAATTTTATATTTTTTTATTTTAAAAAATGAATAAACATCTGTCTCAGTCTTTTCCTTTCCCTTTTTTATTCTTTATTTTAACTTTCCTTATTCCTTTATTCTTTATTATTCCTTTTTTATAAAACAGAATTCACCACCAGCATTTTCAGGACCATATAAAATTCAAATCTATTAAAATACACACATATATATATACTTATAAAGTATAAATTGACTATTCCATTTAAACCGTAACGTCCTCGAGTTTTAATATATAAAAAAAAATTTATATATCCTTTTATTTTAACGTACAAAAACCAAAATGTAATATCTGTTTATAACATAAGAAAAAAATAACATTCTATTTTTTCTCATAATAAAAATTCACACATACACACACACACACTCAAACATAAATGTAACGTACTTATATTAAAAATATTAATTTAATTTCACTGTATATATGTGTGTGTATTTTTACTCCTTATGCTCATAAATATAGAGAGGAAAAAAAATGTATATTAAAAATTTAAAAATTTATACATAAAATATTTACTAAAATAGAACACTAAGTAAATTTTTTTTTTTTACCAATACATATGCATACAAAAAAATACAATACAATTGAAATTCTTGTATAAAAATATTTAATATTACATTTTCCTTGAAAAGGATCAGAACACAGAATACAATTACAAAAGAAAATACACAAATGAAAATGTATAAAAAGGAAAAATATGAAAATCCTGTTTTTATTAAAATTGGATAAAAAACATTAAAAGAAAAGAAAAAAAACAATAAAAAAAAAAGGAAATTTTACTCATTGAAAAAAAATTCAAACATAATATTTTTTTTCAAATTTTAATTCATTCAGTCAGCTGTTATCTGTTTTAAAGTGAAGTCGTGCACTCGTGTCGTACAAATTTTAAATTTTCTCGTATATACTGTGTATATTTTTTTTGTTTTTTTTTTTTTGTATTTTAAATAATAAATTCGACCGGAATTTTTTTTTTTTTATTATTATTATTATTTTTTTTTTTATGATATTTATTTTTTCATTCTCTTTTATTATACTATGCTTCCGCTCGTTATACAAATACATTCAACAACAACAAAAACACCAGTGTGTATATAATGTATAGATTGATTAAAATTTACAATACATAAATAAAAAAAAAAAAAGAGAAGAGAATAAAAAATAAAATTTTAAAACGTTAACTACCGCCGCCACCGTAACTAACCCTCTTGCCGTAGTTATTTTGTTATTATCATCATCGTCGCCAATACTTTGGCTGTTATTTTTGTTATCATCATTATCAATTCTACGATTTTTTGTCAATAATACAAAAAAAAAAATAAAAAAAAACAAGAAAAACAGAATAAATAAATAAATTTATTATTTATAGTTGGGTGTACATAAGTGTATGCTGTATAGTGTAGTGTAATGGTTGGTGTATATTTTTTTTTAATTCTAATATATATATATACAGTTATAATGGAAATATATAGTTTTTTTATATTATAGTTATATGTACTACATATCATATATGTACATATATGTATATATATATAAAAATATAATAGAGAAAAATAAAAAAAAAAAAAATTTATTTTCATTTGAATTTTTAGTTTAATTTTTTATTTTGATTTTTTATTTTGTTTATTTTTACTTTCAAAATAATAAAATAAGGATATAAGGATATTATAGTCGCGACAAAATACTTTTATTTTTTCGTTTTTTGTTATTTATTTATGTTATAATGTTATTTTATATTTACTTATAAGTATATATTATATTCTCATATTATATATATATTCTTCTTCATTTCTAACTTTATAGAAAAAACCTTTCATATTATCTGTGTTTTTAGTGTATTTAAAGAAAATTTCTATTAAATAAAAAAAAATATAAAAGGAAGAGTAAAAAAAATAGTTAAAAGGATAAATAGTAAAAAAAAAAAAAAAAAAAAACCTTTGAATAGTTAAAAAAAAAAAAAAAATAAAATAAAACAGCAAACACAGTAAAAAAGAAAAAAAAAGCCCAAAAAGGATATACGTACAAATATACTTGGCTACATGGATACAATATTAATAAATTTTATAAAAGGATAACATTATATTTATACATATATATATATACGAACATTTTAATAAAAAGGAGAAAAATTTGTTTTTGAAAAAAATTAAAAAATAAAGAAAGGATAACCAAAAAAAAAAAAAAAAAATAAATAAAGTGGAATGGATTGGAGATGGTGGGAGGTAATAATTTTGATCTGTTATTCAACAAACAGTTATTTATTTATTAAATATTATACCATCTATATAGTATATTGTACTTTTATATATCTATATATATATATATATATATATATATATATATGTAAATAGAAAAAAAAATATAATTTCACTATTTTTCTGTAATTTTGCATATTATATATTTATGTAGATACATATATATATATATACTAACATTTTGATATGAATAATAAGTTTTCTAAGCTTCAAGGATTTAAATGTCTTCACTACAGTATATAAAGATTTTCTTTTTCTTTTCTTTTGTTCCTTGTTCTTATTTCTGAACAAGGACATGCATAATATTATTAATAATATAAAAAAAAATAATAAATATTTTATAATTTACTTTAATATCATTTTTATATATATATATATATATATTATATATACAATTATCATATTTATTTAATTTTTTTAAATTTCGCAAACATTTTAACAACTTAAATGAATTCTAAGAATATTTTTAAATAGTATTTTTCTTTGAAGTTCTGTCTAAAGACTGAAGTCTATCGTTTTTTTGGAAATTCTGATAATAATTTAAACATAAATTATCGTTAAAATTAATACAAATTAAGAAATAAATTTTACGGGGAGATACCCTTTAACTATGATAATTGTAGTATATTATGATAGAATTCGGTTTAAAAGTTCGTGAGCTCACTTTTATCAAAGACAAAAGATTGAGTTAAGAAGATTCAAGGTTTGAATTCAATATTAATTTGAATAATGAAATCTTACAATTTTATAATTTAAATTTAAAGTCTGTGAAATCTGTTTAACTTGCTAGAAAGTTTGTCAAATTAATATAAGAACTTTCCAATAACTTTAACACAAAATATCTTATGTGAAAAGGGTCCAATAATTAAAATATAATAAGCTTAGATTTCGGTATGTAAGTTGGTTCAATTATTTTTAAATTTCCAAGTAATAAAAAAAGGAATTTAAATAATAATAAATATGTATATATGTTAGATATAATGGGTGGGTAAATATGGTTTACATCAATATTTCTTAGTAATATTCTAAAGTATTAAAAAAAAAACTTGAAATGAAGAAAAAAATTTTAAAAGAAAAGTTTATTCTAAGAATTTATTGTGAATTATATTTATTATATTGAAGTGAATATATATATAAAAAAGTGTATATTGTTTTTTTTTTTAATAATAAAATTAAATTGAAAATAAATATTTCATAAAATAATACCGGAAAGATATGTTATTATTAAAATAATATTCATAAAAATATAATAATATTAAAAGTGTAATTTAATAAAATTAATTTTCCCATGAATAATAAAAGAAAATAATATTTTAGAAAAAAAATCAAAAAAAAAAAAAGAAAATATTCTTATATTTTTATATACTAAATTTAAAATAAATAAATTACTAATAGTAATATTAATATATACAAATTAAAGTAAATATTAAAGTGAAAATAATTAAATATTTTAAAAAATTATTTTAAAATTATAATTATAATATTAAAATATATTATAAATATTTAAAATATTTAATTAAAAAAAAAATTAATTAATTTTAGTATATAAATTTGCATATAAATACATGTATATATTAAAATAGTTCATTAATACTTCTAATACTATATAAGTGTTATTAATAAAAAACTAATAGAAATATTTTAAATAATATATTTTTAAATAATTAGTGATTACAATAAAAATTTGTATATTAATTTTAAAAGAATTAGTGAATATTATTAAAAGAAATTGTAACTATTAAATAATTTCAAAGTTACAAAAATCAATATTTTTTTTAACTTTAATCATAATTTAAAATATTACTTTAATTTTAAATAAAATAAAATAATTTTCTAAATACTTCGGCGATAACGATTTCAATTAAATTGATGCCGAGTTAAACGTTAATTCCATCTTATAAATTTTTATAAAATTATATTTTTACCTATCAAAAACAACACGGAACACTTTCCCTTTAATCAAAGTATAATTCTTTCTAAAAAAAGACTTTATAAATTTTAAAATGCAAAAACTGAACAATATAGTTAAATAAAAATGGTGTTTAAAATGTATTGAACTAAATAAATTAAAATTGTGATATAAACAACTAAGTACTTTTAACATTTTGTATTTATACCATTTTAATATTAAAAAGAAATTAAATATTTCAATTGTGTTAATTAATTTAAAATTAGCATGTGTCCTCAAACATGAGTTTTAAAATATACATTATACTTTATAATACAATTAAAAATGTACCTAACAATTGTTTTAATTAATTATACAATTTTAAAATCAACTTGAAACAAAGTACATACAATAATATATACATATTATATATATATATGTTGTATATATATTATAAAATTCTATTGTACAATTTAAATTAAAAGCATATATAAGTATATTACAAATATTTAATTTTAGTAATTAGTAATTAATTCTATTTATAAAATTTAAATATTATGTAATATTTTGTTTTAAATGTACATAAATTAAAGGACTTTGGGTAATTAAATACAGTGACAATGTTTTCTATACAAAGAGAAAAAAAATGAATAATACAATATACATATAAGTATACAATATACAATATAATAAGAATAATTTATATGATCAATTCAATTCAAAAAATTTAATTAAAATCTTGTTCGAAAAATTCAATTTAAAGAGAGTTATAATTAAAAAAAAAAAAAAAAGAAGTGAATATATTCTCTGGTAACATACATACATATATATATATATACAAAATAACTGCAAATAATTACCATATTTTTAAATAAAAAATAATAATTTTAATGAATATCATCCTATTGTATAAAAAGTTTTCTTTAATAAACATAAAAAATGTCTGAACTGAAAATACTTTTTTTATTGAATTAATTTTTTTAATATAGTTTTAAAAAAAAAAAAATAATTTTTTAAGTGAAAAAAAAAAAATATAACAAATAAAAAAAAAAAACAAGAAAAACAGAAAAAAAAAAATTGATATCCTTGGAAAATAAAATAAAAAAGGAAGGAGGATGTTTTTATTCATCTCAAAAATGTATTCATCTTTATATATATATATATATATACCTACTTCTGCCATTTTGTTGTCGGTTTTTCTTTTCATTTTTATTCTTAATGACCTTTTATGTGAATATATATATATATATATATATATATTTATAAAATATGTATATATATATATATAAATAAAAAGTACTTAAAAGGATATAAATAATATATATATATTTAAAAATAGTTCAAATAAATTTTAATTAACTTAAAAGTTTATTGTAGCTTATAAAGACAAAATTGAAAGTTATTTATATATATATTTATATACATATAAAAGAAGAGTTACAATAATTTTTAATTAATACTATTTATTATTTTATAAATAATAAACAATTAAATTTAATTATTTTTTAGAAAATAAAATAAAAAGAAGTAATTTTATTATAAAAATAATTAATAGTTATATACTTACAATAAATACAAATAAATTAATATAAAATTAATAATTATTTTTTTAAATATGTATATATACCTATACAAAAATGTGATTAAAAAGAATTTATACAATTATTTCAATTATTATATAAAAATTTATTTAATAAGTTAATTTAATTTAAATATTATATAACCATGAATTATACAGTGAGTGCATAATAATATATTAATTCTTTTTTAAATTACTTGGCAATTCATTATTATTTTAATTGTGTGTTTTTTTTTTGTTTTATATATTTAATATTGTATATATATATATATGTTTTTTGTAATATATATATACATATTTTGAATGAATTTAATTGATTAATTATTCAAAAAGTTTAAAAAATTGAATGAGAACAAAGTGTTTTATGAATGAAGCCAAAAGTTATTATTTAATTTTTTTATTTTTTTAAAATATGTGAATTATTTTTATCGAATATAAGGGAATATATATATATATATATACATATAAATGTGTGTATTGTGTAAATCATCACAACCTATTTTACGCATGTTTTCCCGGAAAGATGAAATTTTAAAATAAAATAAATACATAATTGTAAATCGATTTAATTAAATTAAATAAGATATTTAATAATTTCAATTAGAAAAAGTTTAAATTTATTTTGAGTGCAGTTATAAAATTAGTGAATTTTAAGTGAAAAAAATAATTAATAATAGAATTAAGAATAAAGGTGAAAATTGAATACCTAGAATATATTAAGAAAGCAAAGACTGAAATTAAAGATTTAAAAGCTTTTATACGAAGTGATATAAATCGATATTTTATTTAATACATGCTTCCAAGCACTCAAAGTACCTAACCATATATACATACTGAACAATCTTAAATCAAAAAATAACTTAAAATATTTTAAAATAAAGTCAGGGTAATCGGATTAATAAAAATATTGTAACATAAAATAGGATTGTCCTAATTCCTTCATTTTGAAATCCGATTTAATATAAGTAATGGTATATCCATTATTTATAACTCCATATTGCCTAAGTACAATAAATGTGAATGTTTATATATATATATTAATTTAATTGTATCGATTTTACTTTTATTTAATAATTTAATAATTTTAACTTTATCCTTATCTTGTCTTACTTAATTAGAGTATGTAGATACTCTATTATTTAAATAGTAGTACCTAGGTACCTATTAGATTATAATAGTAAGTTGAAAACTCTTCATAAAATCTTTTAATCTTGTTAAAGAATTAATTTAAAAAGTTGTTTTTTCTTTTAAATAATCCATTATAGGTGATTGATTGTACTATACATTTAAATTAATTTGAGTTTTTTCATTGTAAGTACTTATTTTCTTTTTATTTAATCAAATTACTATCTTTTAAAAATGTAGATATAATCAAAATAATATTATGAACTTGTAATTATAACTATATATGTATCTATTTATAATACTTGTTTTTTTTTTTAATTAAATAAGGCGTCGTCTCAACTCAATTACACATATGTGGTGACATATAAACTATCAAACAAACATCTATTTATGAAAAAAAAATTAACATATATACATACTTACATACAAAATAAATGTATATTAAGTACTTGAATTTAATATGTACTTATATTTATATTTCATGTACTTAATGTAATTGTGTATATATTTCATAAAATTCAATTTGTTATTTATATTTGTACACACGTGCATATATATATATATATATATATATATTTTAAATTGAATTGGTATATTTATAAAAAGATATATATATACATTTCAGTACAGATGTACGTATAATTCTTTTTTATACATATATATATATAATGGGATACACATGTAAAAAATTTTGAAAATAATTCTGTCATAATGTAACAGTTTTAGGGTGAATGTGCATGACTAAATTAGATTTTCAGGTAAAAATTAAAAAAAAAAAAAAAAAAAACAACTTGAATAGATTTTTATTTTTTTTTTTTTTGTTTTTTTTCCTTCTTTGCCTTTGTCTACATCCCTATAATAAAAAGGTAATGAGCCATAAAAAGGTCAAAAATGTTTAAAATGAAAAAAAAAACTATAGATAGGTACTAACAGTGAAAGAATATGAGAAACGAGGTTTTTTTTTTTTCTCGAATTTGTTTTTCATTTCCATATAATCTAAAACTCATGTAATTAAATCGACCCTAAATCAGTTTATTATTATTTTTTTTTCATTTCTATCTATCTCTTTCTTTTTTTTTTAATTTTAATTTTCTAAATAAAAAACACTCTATAGGTTTGCAGGTCATTCTCTATTTTTATTTGTTAGATACTTTTAGATTTGAATATAAAAAAAAAATTTGGACCACTGCAATGAATTTAAAAATAAAAAAAGTATATATATATATATATATATATATATATATATATATTTAGTGTTAGGTTATATATATCTTATATATATATTTTTTTAGTTTCTTTTTTTTTTTTGATTTCAAAAAAATTTTCTAAATTTGAAACATTTGACTGAACTCTAGGGAAATTTATTTTCTTCTCTTGTGAAAATGGTAAAAATTTAATTTTAATTTCAAAATTTGGATCAAAAGCAGAGTAAAAACAAAAAAAAAACCCCTAACGTTGTTATAATGCAAGCGAAAGTTTGTTATTGATAATAAAGTCATTAAATCTAAATTAAAATCAAATTATCAATTTAAGTATATATACATATTCGTACTTACGTATAAATTTGTGTAAATTTTGGTAGTAAATTTTTGAAAGTATGTAATTTTATATAAATTGTCTTTTTTAATTCGGATGACCTTACATATTTGGTGGTTTTACCAATTAATTTTAATTAAATTTTATAATAAAAACTGATGACATTACTGAATTTTGCAGATAAATTCATTTAAAAACCAATTTAGTATAGTGTTCTATATTATATTGTTAAATATTTGAGTGAAATATGCTGGTATATAGTTTTTTTTCTAATTCAAAAAATTGTCTGTAATGTGAAGTTGTCTACTACCATATAATAAATTTGATCCATTTCAATATTGTAATTTGATAAAAACCGTCATTTTGAGTGACTTCATAAAGTGAAAGTGTTTTATTTACAATAATGGAATTTTGTTAAAAATGAGTTTTAAATAATTGAGTCAAAGTAATCAAATCAGATGGATTAAATATTCTATATTTTTCTTTTTACATAAATAATTTTTATCTGTGATTTATAAGTTTAAGATAAAATTGTTTTCCATATTGCATAATTATCTTATTGATTGTTTTTTTAAAAGTTATGTATCTACGAAGAAAATTTATTTTATTGTCTATAAACGTTTATTTTGAAATGTAGGGGATAGTATTATATAGCAAACACAGACAAAGTAAGGCTCTTTGACAAAATTTTTGTAGCTCGATTTAATTGAAACTTTTAAATAAAATTTGAATTTTTAGAAAACCATTATTGCATTAAAAAAATTATAATATTCGGAACCACATAAAATTGTGAATCCTTTTATTCAACATTAAATTCGCTCCGTTCGCAGCTAACAGATGTCAGCTTAACTAAATATTAAGCATTTCAAAAATAAATTTCAATTCATATTTTTTTGAAAATTTTGTAACCCTACAGTGTTTTAAGAATTTCTAAAATAGTTTCCCATGCATAAACCCCTGAGCATTTCTGTTTCATAGTCATATAGGATTCTCAATTCCGACTTAACGTTACGAAAACTGCAAAAGTCAACGAAAGAAATATTCATTCGTACCATATTCGTACTTCATATTATTTCGTGATCAGTTCACTTTTGTACATATAAATAAAAAGTTTTAAATGAATTTAGATTTTTATTTAATTGTTTAGTTAACTTTGTTTTATAAAAATATTTAAATTTAATTTTTTTCAAAATATTTTTCAAAAATTATTAATACAAGATTGAAAACAATAATCATCATTTTTACTTAAAAAAGTGATTTCAAACGTCAAAAATGCCATTGCAAATTTAATTTTCCACGAGGGAATTTAGAATCACTAAAAGTTTTTGTTCGTTGCGTAGCCAAGTTTTCATAGAAAGTCTAAAGTCTACGAGGGAATTTAGAATAGGGGTGACATACTTTTAAAGCTGTTTCTCGCATGTTAAAATCAACTCAATTGTTCTTTTTAAAATAATCCATTAAAATTGTTTAAAAAATGCTATCTTTTTGTATGACAAGTATTGTGACAGTCGGCTTTCATGTAAGTGTGATATTACAGAATTAATCCACAATTTAAAAAAAATGTGTTTTAAAATAATAAATATAATTTTTTATAATTTAGGTACCATTAAAATACATCTAAAGAAAGATTTAAAATAATCTTAAATAAACATACAATCTATATGACAATTTATATTTTATTTAAAGTAAAGTTATAATAAATTTTAAAAAATATTAGACCACCTTTAAGTTTTTAACACTCACTAAGTTCACTCACCCATTTAAACACCCTAATGGAAAATTAAATTAAAAATAGAATTAATATTTTTAAGACAATTTACACTAAATAATTAAAATAATAATAAAAAAAGACTTTATGAAGTAGAAATTATATTACAATTGAATGAATTTATAATTATATATTTTTATTATTATTTTATATAATGTTGTTAAACAATGCTATATGAAATTGAATATCTATGTTCCCACTTTAATTAGTTGTTAGATTGGTTTTATATTTAATTATGTATTTGTTTTTTAATTAAAATTGAATACAATATCATCGGCATAATTACTAAAGTTTATTTATAGTTAAAAAAACCTCAACATATTATTATCATCTGCTTTATTAATCTTCATTAAAAAGATTCATATATAGATTTAAAAAACCACATAATACATATAATTAAATATATGTTTAAAAAATGTAATTCTTTCTAAATATCTAAAATAGAACATATATTAAAATAGTATATTTTATACATACATATTACATATATAAACATAAATGAAAAATATTGCAATTTAATTAAATCGTCGTTCGATCATTTTTTTTTTTTTGTATTTAATATCAAAGTCAATATACTAATAACAAAATTTTTATTATCAACATTTACAAAATAATCAATATCATCATATGATATATCATATTAATAATCGTTAGTGACATAATAAATTCACAATATATATATATATATATATATATATAAAAGTATACTTATATAACTTATAATATATGGTGAATTTATGAAATTGAATAAATGCTTACAAACAAACTCTTAAATCTTACATTTTGTTTTTTTTCTATTTTTCATTTTAACGCTTTTATTTTTTTGCAATTTTAAAATATCTGAAATGTATCTGTCAGATATAATAAATGTTTAAATTTTTTTTTTTCTTCTTTTTTTCTTATACTTATGAAATGAAATAAAAAAAAAAAAATATTTATAGATAGGCACTCACACCTATAATCTGTAAAATTGAATAATAAAAAAATATACCATCGTTTTATGATAGATATAAATGGAGCAGCAATCTTAATTTCTTTATGTAGGAGAAAGATAATCGTTAAATTGTGTTAAGATTATTTAAGTTACATAACTATAGTTACATAAAATTGTGCAAAAAAAAATTGTTCAGATACGAATTTTTGAAAATTATAATTAATTGCTTCTTTTTTTTTTTAAATATATTATCTGTTAATTTTTTTTTTTTTAATATTGACGACTTTTTTGTCAAATTAACCAGAATTAGTCTAAATTATATTTTAAGGTAATTCGATTAAATTATTACCACCCGCGGATTATTATATTGTAATATTGTAGGAACGTTTCCGTAACTAATAAAAATTTACATTTACAGCTCTTTTTTTTTTGAAAGTTTCAATTAGATCTTTAGCACAAATTTGCTTTTTAGATTTCTCGATTCTTTCAAAATCTCATATTCGATCTCCATATTTTTTAATTGCTAAATGCTCAACTGTTAGGGTAATAAGCCGGTCTCCATAGGTATATGTTGGAACAGGAGACAACAGATTATATTCTTATTATTAGAAATTAGAATTGATCTTAATGAATTCCACATACAATTTAAACATGACATGGTTCTAGACCTTATAACATGTAAAAACGTCTTAGATTTTCAATAGATACAATTGTATTTTTTTTTAAATATTGTAATATTTGTAATATTGGATTATTGGGTATTTCTATATCTGTGAGTTATTAAATTATTTCAAAAATACTGGCTGCATGTATTTAAAATTTATTTTTATATTTAATTGAATTATTTGAAAAGTTCTAAATTTGTCATTGTATTTTAGAAATACATTTATAAGGTTTTCTAATATGTACAAATAATAGGAATTTAAATTACTTTCAATTTTTAAAAATTTGAAATGTTTTTAGTTTATATTAAAAACCATCAAATTTTATAAACCTTTATATATATATATATTATCACAAATTAATGTTTCTTCCGAATAACAACTTTGAGTTTAATGAAAATTAGTGACACAGATGATAGCAGCATTATGATTGTAATACTTATTTATATTATTAAATTATTTGTTAATATTTTGTATTTGTTTATATGGCTATATTAATGTATTTTCTTTAAGTTAAAATATATAATTATTAATTATTGGTTATGTAAATAATTTAAACACCACGGCAAATGTGTATTGAGTCGATTTCGAAAACTTGATAAAAATACTTTACTTTTTTCCGAAATCGAACCGGGACCTTTCGAATGAAATTTCGATACTCTGCTCCACCCAGCCCTTTTATAATTTTATCTTATATCTTTTAAGAATATTTTACTAATCCATAAGATATTTTTCATACAAACTTATATACTTAAATAATAAAACATTTGAATTTCTTTAATATATGTATATATTTTTTTTATAAAATCGTCATTTCTATGCGATAATTTAAAATTAAAATTTTTTTCTTAAATTAAAATGTATGTATGATTTACACTTAAAATAATCAGCAAAAAAAATTTATGAAATAAAATCAAAAAATCACAAACAACAAATAAATAAAACAAAAAATAATCGCAAAATATCTTATGGTATTATTTATATCAGCTTTCAAAGTTTTTTTTTCATTCTTGCTTTGTTTTTTTTTTTTTTTGATATTGACCTCATTAAAATTGATAGTGCAAAAAAATATACAGAAGCAATAAAAAAAAAAATTTTTTTTTTGCAAATAGCACAATAAAAAAAAAAAACAAAAAACGAAAATTCAGCAAAAAAAAATCTAGATAAAAAAAAAAGAAAATCTCATTATTTGTTTAAACAATTTCTATGCAATATTGTTTTATTCCACGAAACCACCCACTTATCTTATATTATACATATATAAATTATACTTTTAGTTTAGAAATACACCACCATCATTTTAAATATTGTTTCTCTTTCATTGTACGACGGAAAAACCTTAAATTATATTTTTGTGTATTATTGTATAAACAAAAAAAACCAAAGTATATATTATGTACATACTACATAATACATACATTGTAAATACTTATATATATTTGTATTAATACAACAATATAATAAAAATGTAATCAAAATATGTTATCTATCTTTATGAAAAGTCTCTTCCATTTCTAGAGCTTTTGATTTAATAGACAAATAATAAAAAATAAATACTGTATATACACTATCTATAGATATATATATATATATAGAATAAAAGAACACACTATATTATTATTTATTTATTTTGTTATTATTTTTCTTTCTTTATTTTTCATATTCATTCTCCAACTATACAAAAAACCACCCACTCATCTTTCTTTTCTAACCAAGCATTTAATTCGAAAAAATTGTCAGTCATACAGCTGGCACATATTATATTGTACATAATATATATTATACTCGTATATATATACATTCTTCTTTTTGGTCTGGTCTGATACTTTGATCTATACTTATCATAGATTGTTATGCATGCATGCTTTTTATAGTATTTTGTATTTTTTTTTTTCTAATAATATATGCAGTATATTTATATGTACATGCAATTTTATTTTTAAATTATACTTTTACTAAAAATATCTCAAGATACATTTATATATATACATTATATACATACAAGAAACAAAAAAAAAAGCAAAGCAATTTATGAAAAAAAAAAACTTATTTAAGCTAGTTGGCACACTACTAGTTGTTGGAAAATATCACACAGCTAAAGTGAATTTGTGATGTGTGCTGTAAAGAATGTTACGCCACAAATAACAAAAACAAAACGACCGCCAAAATTATATACATATATGTAATATGAAAAATATAATTTTCTTATTATTCATTTTTTTTTTTTTATCATTTCCTTTCTTTTTCAATTCAATTTAAAAAAAAAAAAATTTTATTTTTAAACGCCATTTGCATTTAATGTATATATACTTATATAGAAAGTAGAAGAATGTATGTAAGTACATAAAAGAAGGGTAGTAAATTGTTTTAATAAGAAAAAAAAAACATTGTTGAAATTTTTATTCACACGTTTTTCTTACCCGAATTTCTTTTTTTTTTTTTTAATTAAATTTATAAAATTTATTTATATTATCGAATAATTTCTTTCACTTATTACTTGAAGCAAAATTTTTTATTCAAAAATTTTAATTTAATTCTATTATTAAAGAATATTTTAAATCTGGTACAAACAATCTTAAGTTTTAAAATTAACAATGTATCTATAGATAGAACATTTACAGTTTGCTAAATACATAATTATTTCGAACTCCAAGATAACAAATTTCATAACAATTTTTATACCACTACTGAAATTAAATCAAATCCTAAAATATTATCAATGGTTAAAATATTGCACTCAGAGTTAAAATCAGAGTCAAATTATTTCCCTATAATATTATTCATATTATTCCTTTCTATAATAAATAATGCCCTATAGTAGATAGGCACGTCTGTTATATATAAAAAATAAAATGTATATAAAAAATTCTATATATTACTAAAAAATCAATGATAATAAATTGAATGTATCTCTAAAAGTGACTGATATGCAATGGATTTAATTAAAAAAACGTCTCTGAAATTTTAACCATTTTTATATGTACTTAAGTACCATATAGATACTTAGTATGAGCTTCATAAAACTAAAAGTTTTTTTATAATATTTACAATCAAAATGTAAAAATATATATATATATATTTTTTTTTTTTTTTTTAAGCGCTAACTGTTCAACTGTTAGGCTAATAAGCCTGTCTATACCATAGGTACATGTTGGAACAGGGGGTCATATTATATTCGTGTTATTAGAATTGGTCTTATTGAATTCCACATACAATTTAAACATGAGATAGTACTAGGCCTAATAACATGTAGAAACGTCTTAGATTTCAATATTTACAATTCTATTTTTTGTTTATATTGTAATATTTTATATTTTACTTATATGGTATTCTATATCTGCGAGTTATATTATTTAATTAAATTATTTGATTATATTTTGCATTTGTTTATATTTTTATATTAAAGTATTTTTTATTAAAGATTTATAATTATTAATTATTGATTAGTGCCATATTAATTTAATTAATTTGTATAAACTGCTTACAAGTAGCGCAAACATCTAATGGTCTTCGGCTATATAATAAATAATTACTTATAAATTAATATAAAGTTTTGCAAATTGGATTCACAACAAGTTGCAAGGCCTATAAAAAAAATTAATTTCACAAATCACAATTTCTATATAATCCCCTCATATTTATTCATAAAAAATCTAAATATCATTACCTCATTTCAATTACCCATTTTATAATTGAACAATTAAACTCCAAAAATCTTTTTAATACTTAATAATTCACACTCTTAATTAATTTAATAATACTGTATAATTTTCTACATACTTAGTCATTTCATTAACCTATATATACATATTCTTAATTATTTAATTTAATTTTTTTTTCAATTTATTAGGTACATAATTACCTATGTAAAGTATATAAACTCCTTAATTAATTATTTCCACTTTTCTACTATTTTTAATATAAAGAAATAAACTCTGAATCATTTTTTAATTACATATACATACTAACAAGTATTATTTTTTTTAAACTTTTTTTTTCAAATCCAATACTTATTAAATATCAATAAAATACAACGATATCTGAACTGATTATAAATTAATGTATAGTATCATAAAATACCAATCAACTTATATATATACTTAATATCAGCTACCTTACCTACCTACTTATCATAACTTTTTTATTTTTAATAATAATTGTTAGTGAAGTTAATTAAATCAAAATGAAATAACAATAAAATAAAAAATAAAAAAAACTAAACTATGGCAACACTGATTTTATAATTAAAAGAAAAAAAATTGTTGCAAAAATGGCGGGACAAAAAAAATATTGAGAAAAAATTAAAAGCACATGAAATGAAATATACGTATATCTTAAGGGTGAATGAGGTGAATTATATGAATAGAAATGGGGGAGCAAAATCTGTATGTAATTATGTACATATTGATTTATATTTTATGTATGTATATAAATAAGATGTACAAAAAAAACTGTAACATGCAATTTAAAAAAAAAAAAAATAAGTTTTTTTAAATGCTTTCAACAATTTTCACAAAACAATTCAAAGTTAAAGGAGTGTATAAATAGGTCTTGGCAAAAAATAAAAAAAAAAAACAAGAATAAATAATTTGAAAAGGGGTTGAAAACTCTTTTGTTAAATTTCTATTTTATTTTTTTGCTTTTTATTATTTTTAACGATTGTATATATATACAATGTGTACATGATAACAATTTTTTAATGAAAGAAAAGTTTAAAAGTTATAAAAGAAAAAATAAAAATTTAAAAAAAGTGTTTGTTCTTGGGTGCTATAAGGATACTTTATAACTGCTTATAGTTAAATATAAAGAAAATTGAAAAGAAAATTTATTTTTATATTTTTATTTTTTTTTTGTTTTTTTTAGTGTAAAATTTAATTAAAAGTTTATTTTTAATTTTATTAACTTTCAAACATATCTATATAAACATCTATTTCACCTAAGGGTTTTATTATTACCTGATATTTAAATATCTAAAAATAAAAAATAAAAGATATTTTAAAGCATGTTAAAAAATTAAAATTTTTTCTAGGTATATGGCTTTTTTCCTTCTTATTACGAAATTTTGGGTGTCATAGATTTAAAAATAAAATTATTTGAGGGGCGCAATAATATATTACTTACGTAGATACGAAATAAATAAATCATATATATATATATATATATATATATATATATATATATATAGAACATATACATTATACATACATGTATATTTTATTATTCTAATAAACAGAGTGAAAAAAAAATAACGAATATTTTGTTTCCTATTCAGTGGAAAATGAAAATTAGGGCATAAATTCTTAAAATTGGTATTTTTCCCAACATTTTTTTTTTTTTTTATGTTTTTTTATAACACTTTTCTTTTTTTTTCATTTTTCTTTTTTCTTTCTGGCATTATTAAAGAAGTTATTAATAGGGAGAACAAATAAAAAAAATATAGACAAAAGAAAATAAATATTCCTTACTAAAAAATAATATTAGAATTGAAATGAAGAAATAGTATTTCCTCCCCGGATTGTTATTTATTTATGCTTGTTATTTTAATACAAAAAAAAAATAAATAAATTATTAAATTATAATTTGTTTTATTTTTATTGTTATACTTACTTACATTTATTGGGTAATAAATGGGAGTTCGATTAGCAACTTCAATTAAAGTAGATAAGAGTATCTTAAGATATTTTTACATAAAAATTCTTAAAGTATAGAATGGAATAGTATTATGTATTTTGCAATTTTGTGCACTATACATATATATTTTTATAGTGTATAGTGCCTTTCATGTGGAAGGTCTCGGGTTCAAACCCCGGTCAGATCATATCAAATAAAAAAATATCGTAAAATTGTATAACTATATTGTAATATAAAAAAAGATTTAATAAAAATATATAAATAATTCTTGTGTAAGATTTTAGATGGCGCACAAAACATTTGTCCATTCATATTTCATAACCTTATATAATTAATAGCTACAGCCGAGTAATCAACGGCTTAGTGAATATTATGATTAAAGAAACTGAAGCCTAGCTTAAAATAAACTTGGTGAATGCCCTATACTCCTTATAAAAGTGGTAACGGAATAAAAAAAAAAAATTGTAAAAATCTTTAAAATTTTTATTAAAAGAAAACTAGAGAATAAAGTTTTCACTTCCTTTAAGAGATTTTTAGTTTTTCCATTTCCGGTTTTTCAATAGCGCAAGTATAATAAAGTCGGAATATTGCACTTTCTTTAAAATAAAAAATAATCCGTTATAATTCTCTGGGGGGTTAGTGAGTTAGTGAAATAAAACGGTCATGGAACTATATTATATTAAAATGCAGCTCTTTAATAAAATTTGTAGTAGTAATTAATTGAAAATAAAACTATCAGGTTGAATAGAAGAAGTTATCAGATTTAATAGATTAATATTTGAAGTTAAATATTCGGACTATATTTGATACAAAGAATATGAAACTTTTAATATTCAAGCGAAATCAGATTATCAGACTAAGTATGAAAAAAAATATAACTACCCATTTCCTATTATTCTTTTTTGAGACCTCTTGTTTGGGGCATTTGAGACCAATTTTTCTTTCGAACTCATTTATACTTTTATTTTATTTATTATTTATATATTTACAATTTTATTTTGGCCTTATTTTAACAATTTCATTTTCGTTTTTTTTATATTTAAGTATTTCAAGTACACAAATTAAAATACTTAATATATACATTTATACAAAAGCAAATTAAACAACATATTTATATTTAATTTTTGTTTTTTTTTTTTTAACAATAAAACAGAAGTGAACAAATTTTACTACGGAATGAAAAACGTTTTTTATATATATAATATAATTTACTTAAACAAAACATTTTAATTAAGCATTTGTTCAAATATATATTATTATATATTTATACATTTTATTAATTTTTTTATTATTAAAATAATTTTTTTATTATTCGTTAATATATTTAAATATATATATATATATATATACACAAATAAAATAAAAAAAACAAAAGTCAAATTGAACAAAAGGAAAATTTATTTTGAACTTCAATTAAAGAATTTTTCGATTTTTAATTAAATGTTTGACTTTAATAATAATTCTGAATTGATTAAAAACAATTGGAAAATATAAAAGAGGGGTTATTATATATATATATATATATATATATTTTTTTTTTTTTTAATATAATCAATTTGGTTTTTTGTTTAAATACAATTATTCAATTCATTAAAAATTTGAAGAACTAATCGTTCTTTTACCATTTTTAAATCTAAATCACATTAAATAAAACGTATAATATAGTATAATTTGAATTTATATTATATAAAAAGTAATAAAAATCTTAAATATTGTTATTTTATTACATAAAATTAAAGAAATTTTTATTATCTTAATATCTTAATTTCTTTTTTTACGAGCATTTTTATACTCGTGTACTTTTTCTTTTGTAATTTAAAAAAGGAAGGAAAATTAAATAATATAATAGTTAATTAAATATTGGTATCCGTGTAACCATAACATACAACATAACAAAATAAACATAATATTGATAACAAAATGGGGGAAAAAAATTAATTTCATAGAATTAATAAAATCCTTTATCAATCAAAAAATATATATACATATATATATATATTTAATTTTATATTTATTATATTTTGATTGAAATCAAATTCAGATATTAATGGTGGGTGGTAATTGACATGACACTATAAAAATATATATGTATATATATTGTTATATATTAAATATATATATTTATAAATTTGTATACATGTACTTTAATTACAGGCTATAATTAAAAAAGTTGATATACTTACATCCTAAAAGGTTCTATAACTCTACATACATATATATCTTAATATATATATTAATTTACTCTACTCTATATACTTATATATATATCTTCAGAAAAAAAACAAATGGTTTTGATATAAATTGAATCCCAAATCAAAAACATAATTTAACTTTGATCCTAACCTAACTTTTTTATTTTTTATTTGTATTTTATTTTAATTTTTTTTTATGTATGCTTATGTGAATTTAAAGATTTATATAAATTTTTGATAAACTTTATATATTAAAAGTTATTTAATTACTTAATTGTATTCTGTAGAGTTTTTAATTGTTTAAAAATTCAAAATTTTGTGGGATCCTTGATAGCACAGTATGGTTAAGCGCATGGCTTATATTTTAATTTAGGGAATGTTAGTTTAATTTGAAGGATGATAAAAATTTCTACCCTTGGCGACGAATTTGATATATAATTTTTTTATTACCATTTGGTATATAAATATGTATTCCGATTATAGATTTAATAAACATAATAAATAATATTATTTATAAATTATTTTAATATAGCATTTCTATCCTATCACACCAGTAAATGAAAGGCCATGATTGATTCTCTTATCAATCTATACGTGAAAGGGGGCAACAATGTACCAAAAAAAAACAAATAAATAATTTTTATTTTATTAAAATTGATAAATTTTTAGCTATTAAAAATTTAATTTAAAATTTTATATAATTCAAATTTGATATAATAATCATAACAAATTTTATTGAATTGATATCTACTATGAACTTAAAACTTATATATAATGCTGCATACTCCCTATAATAACTTTTTATTAAATGCAACCTTTTAAAGGCAATAAACTTTTTATAACTTCTAAAATTTCAAAAAATAAAAATAATAAAAACTTTACAAACTAATTTTTTTTTAGAAAAAAAAAAAAAAATTTTTATCTCAAAAAAACTTTTTTGCAAAATAAAAACTAACTAACTATTACATACAATATTTCATAAAAATTTATGAAAGTCTTTTTTTTTAATGTTTCTTGTACAAACTCAGACAATTTTGTTGTTGTTTTTTTTTTTTTTTTAAACTTTTTTAAAAACTTTAAAATATAAAAAAAAAAGTTTTTTTTATACATCTTTTTGTTTTTATAATCGTACAGATTTACTTTAAAAATACTTTACTATCTTTTTGTACTAAAATACTTTTCCCCATCGTTTTTCCTGAAAAATACGGAGGCGAAAAAAAAAACCTCAACAGAATTATGTAAGATTAAAAAAAAAGGAAAGAATATTTACAAGTTACAACTTTATAATCAAAGAAAATAGAAATGTGGGGAAAAAAAAAACTTTTTTACAGTTTTAAAAAAAAAACTTTCTCATTTAAAGTTCAAAAGTTTAGTGTTAAATATTTTTACTGTTAGTTTTTAATAATATGCAGAAAAAATTTTTATTTAATACTATATGGTATATTAATATATATATATTTTAATTTCATTTTATATAATTAAAAATATTCATTGATTTAATTGAATTAATTCCTACTTTTTTCCTACTAAAAATTTTTAATGCTCATGCACAGTGATGCCATTTTGACAGTATTCCGGTCAAATTTGACTGGAAAAAATATTCTTTGACCGGAAAAAAATTCGAAATATTTTGACTGGATTTTTGACTGATTTATTTTTTTATTTGACCGCTTTTGACATAATTTCATTCTGGAAAAATTTAAAATATTTTAAAAAATATTCGATTTTCGCACGAATAATACAAGAAACTAAAAATTCAGTTATTATTCCAAAATACCACCAGAAGTGATTCAAAAAATTGGTAAAAAGGATATATATGAAACCGATAATGAAGAAGATATTGATATTTCCTTTAAGGCTAATTTTCATTACGGCAATTTACTGGGCAAAAGTTAGAGCATAGGCAGAAGATACAAAAATACTATTTGCGCGACAAAGAAAAAACGATAAATTACTGGGAGAAACATCCATATTCCTTGGAGAGTTATCCATAATCCTTAGACAAGTATTGAGAGAGCGCCATAATCCTTGGCAAAAAGATGTTCTCTTAGGTCTTTTTCCTATAAAGTTGCTACTACATACAAAAAAAAAGTGTATTCTACACAAAAATTTTTTCCATACTATTACATATTTTTATGGATACATGACATTTGAATTTTGTAAACAAACAAGAGAATGTAAACAAAGAAAAAAGAAATTTTATTTTATGGTTTGATGAACGAATTTTTATTTAAAATTATTTGCAATTGATTGAAATTTTATCATTTATTTTAAATTAATAAAATTTTAACTTTGAATTGAAAAATTCGAGAAATATAAATTTAAAAATTAAAAAATAAGGTTATGTAATTTTTTTTTGTCAAAAGATATAAAAAAAATTTAATATAAATTTAATCATTTTACTCTTTCTCTCCTATTGAGAGTATACTATATACCTCTCTCTCTAAAGTCAAGATTACTGGGCAAAATTTTCTCATGAAAACCTGCCTTTATGGGTGAAATTTTTTAATTCGTTTGAAAATATATATAATTTTTTTTATATACATATTACACACAAGTGCAATACGATTTATATATGTTTACCGTCCAGTTATATAGATATTTTTTTGTTTAATTTATGAAATAATTTTGTACATGAAATAATGTTTTTGATTAATATTAATACAATTTTTTTGTTTATGATAATCTTTATTTAACATTTTGAAATAAATATTTCACTACTTTATAGATGCAGAATCAAAATCATCATTAGTTAAATTGGGTATTGCGAATTTATAAAAAGCAACGCTCCATAAATCAATCTAAACAAAAAAAAATTAATTATGTACATGTTTCATTATACATACTTAATTTTAAGTCTTTCTTAATTAAATTTTTATATTGATCGATTTTTTGACAGCATTTTATACTAAAGACTTTTTACTAGATTTTTTGACTCAATTTCTTAAAATGTTTTCCAGTCAAACTGTCAAATTTGAGCGTATTGAAAATTTTGAAGTGGGCAACACTGCATGCATACATAGATTTTACGTCATTTTTTCTATTTAAATGTAAAATATTTCTTAGTTTTATATATATAACTAATATTTTTTTTATATTATGTATGTATATTATATATTATAAATTATAAATATTAAACATGCAAATTGAAAAACTTAGAAAATATAAATAATATTATATAAAAAGTTTTAATAAATTTTAATTAAAAGTTATTTTTTTTTAAATATCTTTGTAATAAACAATACAAAATTTCAAACTAAGTATATTTATATAGTATATTTATACTAGCTGTTGGCCCGTCACAGAATGACGGAAGGTCAGTTGAAAGAAGAACTTTTTCTAATTAAGAACTATTTCTAATCTAATTACATATATTACATAAACATATATTATATATCAATACCATTTTCTTAAATAAAATGGTAACCGTTGCATTCTACGTAATACAGACTATGCTTAAATTCTAGTTATGTACAAAAAAAACAAAAACTTATATGTTGTTGTATCTAAAAATTTAAAGATGAATAATTTATTTAGTCTACCTTTTTTATGTTTTGAATTTGATAAAATTTTGGGGCTGTTAGTTCAAATCCCTTCTTGGTGAAATGTTTTTTTAATTTCAATTAATATTTTTTTTTTTATTCAATTACGTACTTTTTAAAATTAATTTCGATAAATTTGTGTTAATAAGAGATGTGAAATAGATTTATTTTGTTTCAATAATGATTTATTTCTCCAACTATTAATGTTTTGTATATACATTTTTAAAAAATGTTGTTATACATTCTATATTGTTTCCTTTGTTTAGATTCAAATCAAAATACTTGTTTGGAGGCTAACCGTTCTATAATGTACTTATTTATATGTACGTGAAATTGTATTAAATAAATGTTGATTTTTGAATTGAGTTTTGCATTATCAAATGCAAATTATAAATTTTATTTGAAATTTTTTTAATATACCTAACCCTAACTAAGTTTAAAATCTATTTTGTCTGGTTTTTATGGTGCATTGAACTCAGAGGTATTGTATACCTGAACCCACTTTCCCAACCGTCAGTTGTTACATAATTTTTTTCCATTTTAACTTTTAAATAGATAAATAATTAAAAAGTTATGAAGGAAGGGATGAGAGATAGATGAGGTAGAGTTGAGAGCGAGATGAGGGGAAACTTTGAAATTACTTTAATACATTTCTTGGTTTATTTGCTTAAGCAAACCAAGCAATGCATCAAAGCATACATTGGGCTTTCGCCCTTATTTCAGATATTTACTGAAAATTATTAAGACCAACTACACAAATGTTCCTGTGAAGCATTGTCTTCTTAATTTTTATTGACAAAATGTCTTACTATATATTTAAAATTTCCAGAAAATCTTCTGTGATTTTTAAAACTGAAATGAAATTTTTCATAAACTAATAAGTAAATTTTATTTCAAAAAAAAATTTTTTTTTTTTTTATTAAAAATAAATAAAATATTTTTTGGCCTGCTTATGATAATTTATGATATTTTATTTTTTAAAATAAAACACATCCAACAAAACGTCAATATTCTATTTTTTTATAATTGAACACATCCAACAAAACACATTTAATTGAATGCGTTTGTTACACCTCATTCTAGACAAATATATTAATAATAATTAAATTCAACTACAAAAGTTTTTGAATAAATTATTTAATATTAAGTAAAAAACAAAACAAAAAAAACATAACAATTATTTTAAACTTATTATACTTTGATTATTTTTCTTGGAAAATAATCCGTTTTTAACTTGAATACCGTTTTAAATTTTCATTTTTCATTGAGTTTTTAAAGTTAATTTAAATTGACTTCATCCGCTCATGCTGGGTTTATTATTATATACTAAGTATGTATGCATGCATTTTTGTGATAAATTTATTATGTATAAATTATATAAAGTGTGAATTAAAATTGATTATGTATATTTAATTTATATATTTTTCTGATTTGATTATTTTTTAGTATTATAAATTATAATACTTAATATTATTTAATATGCGGATTAAATGTTATCAATATTATCAAATTGTTAATATTTTGATTTAAAAGTCAAGACTTAAATGATTAAGAGATATTTAAAGTCTTAGTTGACTTTGGTATATATATTTTTACTATACTCTATATACTTTAAAGTATTTAAAATACTTAATATTAAATATTCAAAAATATATTATAATTTTATTATTATATTTTAATTAATATTAATTACATTTAACAGTTAAATATTATTTTGTAAAATTTCTTTTCATTTGAGTTATTTTGTATAATTTAATTTAAAAAGTATATAAGTTTTAATTTAAAAAAAAAACTTCTGCGGTTTATTTAAACACGAAATATTTATCTTAAAATTTTTATTTAACAAAATCTGTGGGTGGTATATACATTATTAATTAATTATCATATAAGTAATTATATAATACATAATTATGTAATAAAAATGAAAGTTACTTAAATTAAACCTGTTTTTTTTTTTGTAAATTTATTCCGCGACTTTTACAACTTCAATTTTATATAGATTATTAAATGTAAATTAATATTAAATTATTAACTTTAAATAAAGTGTCCAAAGTTAGAAATTCTATTAAATCATTAATAAAATTTATCGAAACTAAAGCAAAAACCTTAATGTACAACGTCTAGACCCTCAATATATGTATAAAGTTTACAAAAATTAACCGGAGTATATTTAATTTTTTAATTGAAATTTAGAAATTATTATTAAATAAATTTTTAAATTAAATAAGTTTTGCTAAAATTTTAAATTTGAAAAAATTTTCTGATGACTTTTTAATTTATTGTATTGTAATTGCATGTCTAAAGTAAAAATCCAAATTTGAGCATAAGAATTCTGACGTTAGTCTAGACTATTTTATATTAAATATATTAATAGCATTAGAAGTTTTTTACGAGTGTTAAATATCAACGCTCTCATATAGATCAAGCTTAAATAAATGAATACGAACTTATTGATTAGTTTTTAACTCAATTATGCCATTCATTCGAAATCAATTTATTCAAAATTTAATTTTATATTTAATATTACAAAATTATACAAAATAAACCAAATGTATACATAATTGAATTATGGTAATCCAAAAAAGGCCAAAAACTACTTAAGTATATATACATAATTGTTTTATATAATTTTTATCAACAAACTTATCAGTATATTTAACATATATATATTTTTTTAAATTAAATTATATATATATATGTATATTATATACCTTTATTTAGTTAAATAAAAACATTGACATGACGATTAAAGTTATTAAAATAATTATGTTTTTTTATTATAATGTATATATTTACTTAAAAAAACTTAATATACTTACAATAATATAAGTATATACATTTATGTATATATTTCAAGTTGATTTATATAGATTAAAAATAAGTTATTTTATTAGTCATATTTTATTTATTTATTTATTTATTGAATATATGATAAGATATTAAAAAAAAAATTTAATTTTGCTATAGGCATTAAAATAATAATAAATTTTTAATCAAATATCATTTTTATGATACCTACTTTATAGTTTTATAACTTTGATATTTATATAAATACCTTATTAAGTTATTTAATATTTAAATTACAATTAAATGTTTACCTTAATTGATATTTTATTCAACAATTTATTAAGTAATAAAAAAAAATCAACTACTATATACTCCTATATAATTAAAATTAAATGTATTGATAATACAAGTACTTGTATATAAATATATGTACATTTATGAATACTTTATTAGCCTAATTTTTTTTATTTTAAACAATAATTGAAATCATACAAATATTAATTAAATTTTATAATATTATATTTATAAAATAAATATAAATTAATTAATAGTGAGATCTAGTGAAATCTATCTTTTGATTCATTCTGTTCTTTAACTTTCTGTACTTATTTTACCTCTTGTATCTCTTGTATCTCTACTCATTCTTCTAGACTCAGTCCAAGCTTTACCAATTTCTAAGATTTAATTGTGATCAATTTTTTCTATTCCCCCTTAATAACAAGTTTCCAATAAGAAATGCACCATATTATTATTTTTCCAAGATGAATTAACACCACATTAATTCACTTGTCTGGACAATGTTTTGAAGTAAAACAAATAAATTAATTGTCACAATTATTTATACTTATTCCAAAATTTGAAAATCTGCACCATATTAAAATTTACATTCATGTGTTAAACTTAATTTTACATTAAACCATTAAATTTTTAACCCTTTATTAAAATCGTTAAAAAAAATGATTTTATACGGAGTATCAATTAAATCTAGCAGAACAAAATATAAATTTATTTATTCATGTATAAAAAAAAAATTAAATTGTCAGCAAAAATTATAAAACGTAGACATATAAATGATTCATCAAGATTTTTTCTAATGTTAAATGTCATCATAAATTATCTTTTCCAAACCATTTCTAAAAATACATAAAAACGCTTATTTAAAAAAAAAGAAAAACAAAAACAAATATAAAATGTTTCATTATTATAATAAAATATGTTTATTCATTTTTTTATTTTATTTTCCATTACAGGATGTACGTACAGCATGGCCTCTAAATACAATACCACCACCCCATCATTTACCACATCATTTATCAATTGGTTCACATGTGGTACAACAACCTCATCAACTTTCACAATCCCATGCAGTATCATCAGCAGTTAGTTTATCAACAATTGGTGGTCCTGGTAGTGGTGGTATACCAACATCAATTGTACATCAACAACAACGTACATCACCAAATCCACCACCATCATCAATGCAAAAACCATCATCATTATCATCGTCTTCTGTATCATCAGTATCGTCTATGGGATCATTGCATTCACAACAACAACAACAGCAACAATCAGCATCACAACAACAACATCATTCACATCAACAACAGCAACAACAACAGCAACATCATCAATCACAACAACAACAACAGTCTTCACAATCCTCGCATAATTCATCGAATAATTCAAATTCATTAAATGCTGTTGCTGATGAACAAAGAAGACGTATGGTTGAATGGAATGAACGTGAACAACGTGAAAGACGTGAACGTGAACGTGAAAGAGAACGTGAAAAAGATCGTGAATTAGATAGACTGAGACAGCAACAAGATCAACAAAGAGCAGCTTATTATGGACCTGGTATTATTGGTGTAAGTATTTTTTATTAATTAAATTACAAATATTTTATGTTGAATCTATTTTATGACTGTCTGTCCGTCATTATCATTAATATTTATGAAAGTTTTTAAAAATTTTAATAAGTTGAGAAAAAGTTTTTTTTAATTCCCCCAAAAATTTGTTGTACTTTAAAATTTATGAACTATAAAAAATTAATTTATTAAATAATTCTATAAAAAAACACAATATTCATAAATAACAATCAAAAACAATCAACAAGAAGTTTATTATAAAAACTTTTTTTTAATGTTCCTAATTTATAAAAATTGTAAAAAAAAAGGTAAAAAGAATAGAAAACTTTTTTTTTAATCAAGTTTTACTTTGTTTTTGTAAGGAAAACCCCGCTGGGGAAAATTAATATTTCTATAACTCTTATCAAAATAAAAATACAAATAAAAAAAAAAATTGTTAGTAATAGAATCATACAATTTTCATCAACCAAATTCAATCAACCATTTTTGTTGTTTTTATTTATATACTAGCTAATACCCGGTGCGCGTTGCTGCGCCTCTCAATGGAAGTTTAATTGAAGTTGATGTTACTGCAAAAAGTTAACACAAAAATTACATACGGTTTACACATGTTAATTTTAAAATGTATGTATTCTAGTAATTTTTGAAACTTTCTGTAATTCAAAGCAGTACAAACTACTTTCCAAATTTTGACGTAATTTACTTCCAAAAAAATTTTTTTGAAAAATCGTAGAACCGACTGTTAACTGACTCAACTCCATTTTCAAGTTGCTTCACACATATAAAATTTGAGGTAAACCGGTCAAATCGTTTCTAATTTAGAGTTAAGTAACGCAAAAATCTATTAAAAGCCACTGTGCCGCACTGGGTCTACGGAACTAAACTTTTTCTTTGGGCAAAGTAGTATTGCGCAAAATTGGACGTAATTTGCTTCCAAATCACTCAAAAAAAATTTTTTGAGGCTTTCTTTTTAGCCAAAGCAGTACTTCGTAAATTTTGACAATATTAGCTTCCAAAATTATTTTGGCCAACCGTCGGGCCGACATGGGTTTACAAATTCCAAATCTGTTAATATTGTCAACTCAATTCTCACAGGGGAGCACGTAAACAAAATTTGAAGAAGATCGGTCAAACCGTTTACATTTTAGAACAAAGAAGTTTAAATACTTGTACCACAGCCCCAATTTGGCGGTCCGTTAGAGCAAAATTTTTGGGCCACGATTTCTTTCTATACCCAAAAACCCCTATATACAAATTTTCATGAAAATCGGCTGGGCAGTTTAGGAGTCTATTCGCTACAAACAAACAAACAAATAAACAAACTTTCGCTTTTATATATATAGATTGGGAATGGAGATAGCTTGTCTAAATGCGATTCGCAAAAGATTATAATACCTTTAGACCAGTGCTGTCCATCCAACGGCCCGCGGGCCAGCATCCGGCCCGCGGAGTCTTTTAATTCGGCCCGTTCGCTTTGGTTTGACTTCAAAATGTTTCGCTAGTAGAAATATTTTTGTAATATGTAAAAAAAAAATTCTACTTATAATTACAGAAAATTTTTAATTTATTATAATGGAAATTTTCTACTTAAAATTCAAGATTTTATATTTACTCGTAAAATACAAATTTTTTTATTTTAAATTCAAAATTTTGTAACTACGTATATTATATGTAAAATACTATTTTCACATAACTACATTACTACATAGTAGGCCAAAATATGGAAAAAAAATTCCGTTATTTTCTTACGAAATAGAAAATTATGAAACGAAAAAATAATAGGTTGTGCGGGTTAGTTTATTTTATTTTCTTGTTGCGAAAAGTAAAGTTATTTAATCCAAGAATTGTGGATTCAAAATATCTAAAAATAATTTAAGCACTTCTTTAAATAATTTTATAGTACATTAGCTATGTTACAAAATAAAAAACCTAAAGTTGATGCAGAAGGTCGTGTATTCAAAAATAATTGGACTACAGTTTTTTTGTAATTGAGCATAATTCAAACATTCTGTGCTTGATATGCCAAGAAAAAATTGCTGTGTGCAAAGAATACAATGTCAAGAGACATTACAATACAAAACATTCAGCCAAATATGACCACATGAAAGATCAAGTAAGAATAGATTACATAAATTCTTTAAAAAGAAATATGTCTGGACAACAATCTTTATTTAGAATTCCGACAGAGAATTCTGAAACTGTTACAAAAATAAGTTTTTTAATATCCGAAGAAATAGCAAAAAGAGGAAAACCCTTTACTGATGGGGAATATGTAAAAAATTGTCTAAATATATTTGCATCCAATATATGTCCAGAGAAAAAATCTTTGGTGCAAAATATTAGTTTATCACACCAAACAGTAGGTAGAAGAATTGATGATATGGCAGATAACATCAAAATTACATTAATCGAAAAACTGAAAGAATGTATATTTTATAGTTTGGCTTTAGATGAGAGCACCGATATTTCTGACACAGCTCAGTTAGCAATATTTATTAGAGGAGTAACGAACCAATATACAATAGTGGAAGAACTACTTGAACTTTGTCCAATGAAAGGTACCACTACTGGACGTGACGAAAATATTTGTGGCTTAACTACCGATGGAGCTCCATCGATGATTGGAAACCAAAATGGTTTTGTGACCTTAATGAGCAATTGTATCAAACATGAAATACGAAAGCACCATTGCATAATACACCAAGGACAGCTATGTGCAAAAATCTTAAAAATGGAAAATGTAATGAAAAACGTTGTGTCTACTGTCAATTTCAAAAAAAAAGATCAAAAGGACTAAATCACAGACAATTTCAAGCTTTTCTTTCTGAGGTAGGATCAGATCATGATGACATTATTTATTTCAGCCACGTTCGTTGGCTCAGCAGATCGGCGACTTTAACTCGATTCTGGTCTCTTCGCAAAGAAATGGAAACCTTCATGGCAAGTAAAGGAAAGGATGTATCTTACTTTGAAGATATTCAGTGGATAAATGATCTGGCATTTTTGGTTGATATTACCAAATATCTTTCGGACCTGAATTTAAAGCTACAAGGAAAAGATTTGCTTGCCAATCAACAATTTGAAAATATTCAAGCATTTACTAAAAAAATAGATTTGCTGCAGACACAGATGCGTACTAAAAATATAGTTCATTTTACAACATTATCGACCATAGACGCAGCTACAATAAATTATTCCAAATATGCATCATTACTTGACAATTTAAAAAATGAATTTGATGAAAGATTTTTAGATTTTAAAAATCATGAACCAGTTATGGCAATATTTGCTAACCCGTTTGCCATTGATGTGAATACTACTGATGCTAAGTTCCAACTTGAATTGATCGATGTCCAAAGCAACAATTCACTGAAGACAGCATATGTAGAAAATGATTTTTTGACATTTTACCAAAAATATATAAAAATGGACACGTATCCGAATTTATCAAAACTAGCACATCAACAAATCGCATTATTTGGCAGTACATATACTTGCGAACAATTCTTTTCCAGGATGAAAAATGTTAAATCGAAAAAAAGAACATCACTAACTGATGAACATCTAAGTCGCATTTTAAGAATTTCTACATCAAAAATATCGGCAGATATTGATAAATTATGTAAACAAAAGCAATGCCAGATATCTCATTAAATATTAAAAGTTGTAAGTATTAAATTTATAATTTCACAGGCAACATCTGCTTAACATGCTTAATTCGTTCCACACAAATCTCGGGTGACAATTATAGGAAAACAAATTATTGTTAAGAAATCAGATTAAATGGATGTTGCCAGTAGTTTAATTTCTCTAAAAAAAATTAATTTAAGATCGCGATCAAGATGATCATCATGATCATCATCATCATCACTGACAAGATAATCAGAAAAAAAAGATGATCAAAATGCAACATTATTTGTATTCTTATTTCATATTTAATTAATTTTTTTTTTCAATGTATAAATTTATGATTTACTTTATTAATATGAACCAACTAATTTTAATAATAAATATATTTTAATTTGTCTAAAGAAATTTTTTTTTACTTTTGGCCCGCGAAACAAAATGAATTTTCAAAACGGCCCATCTTCAATTTGAGTTGGACACCCCTGCTTTAGACAAAAGACTCATATTGCTAAAAAAAATTTTAAATAAAAGAGCTGAAAAAGATTTACTGGCTTCGCGTTTAATTTAAAATGCCGAGGTTGCACAGAGATTAGATTGTTGCCGACCTTTCTTTCAAGAAGCCCAGGATTTGAGTCCCAAGTGAAAGTGAAAAAATTTTTATCTGTTTTTCGACTCGATTGTTCAAAAAACACTTGACAATATAACTGACTTTTTGTCAGCTGGCAAAATATCCTTTTAAATATTGAACTTAGATCAACTGTCATATAGATTCTTAAATATTAATATATACGAGTATTTGTATTATATAAACATTTAATAATTTTCTTAAAAACAATCATTTTTAAACAGGAAATCTCATTTTCTATTTTTAATTTCCTCAAATATTATTTTTTTTTATATATAAGAAAGAGTAAACTTTATCCTTGATTTCATTACTTGTTTATTTCATAATATCCTTAAAAGCAAAACAAAACAAAAATGGAAATTAAACAGAAACCAAACTTACTTGTTCTTTACTTACTGTATTACCTACCGATCATTTTTAATGATATTTCCGCCTACATAAAATCCTTCGAATTTTCGTGGAAAATTTTCATGGTTTCTTTGTTTTTATATATATATACTTTTTTTTTTGTTTTTTTTTTGATTTTTTTTGGTTTTAATATAATTTATAAAAAATGTTTTTTTAATTTCTTTTTGGTTTTTTTTTTTTATTATTTTTATTTTAATAATATAAAAAGCAATCCTGAATCCTAGATGAAATGTCCTTTGTAGAATATTAAATAAAAACCACAATTTCAATATTTTTTTTTATAAATACGTATATTATATATATATATATATATATATTTTACTGGTTGTTATGATACAATAATTGGTTCACTGAATGTATATATATATAAAATGTATATATATATGTTAAAAATTTTAAAAAGATCTTATCAATCTATAATATAATTGTATAGTATTTTTGTTTATCCTTATTTGAAAAATTTTAAAAATATATAATTTTATTTTTATAAGTTTTCTTTATATACATATATACAAAGGAATATCGTTGTCATAGTATTTGAGAATAAAAGTTAAAAGTTCTAAAAGAAATACATAAATTATTTCACGTCAATTTTCTACGAGTTCATAAAAAGAAGATAATCGTTTATTTATATATATATGTTTTTCTTTTAAACTCCCCCAATTTCTAGAGTATTATATATTATTAGAGTATTAGAGTTCGTTTTAATTTTTCAAAGGAAAATGTCATACTTTGTGAGTATTCATTCACATAGTGTACTAATACTATTGTCTTATTACCTTGAAGTGTATATTATCTAATATATTCTTTTTTTTTTAAATTCAATTATAATACAATTATTGTATCGTATATTATTGTATTATTGAAAAATAGATCACAGGCGTCAAAATTTTAAAAGGTTTCGGGTTCAAACCCCGGTCAGATCATATCCAAAAAAAATATCGTAAAATTGTTTAATTATATCGTAATTGTTTATATCGTAATATAAAATAAGATCTAATAAAAATATATAAATAATTCTTGTGTAAGATTATAGATGGCGCACAAAGTTAACATTTTCATATTCATGATTGCATTCATATTTCATAACCTTATACAATAGCTACAGCCGAGTAATCAACGGCTTAGTGAATATTATGATTAAAGAAACTGAAGCCTAGTGTGAAATAAAAACTTGGTGAATGCCCTATACTCCTTAAAGTAGTGGAAAAGGAATAAAAAATAAAAAAAAAAAAAATAAAGAAATATATCGTACAAAATTTAACAATTGAGTATTCATAATCTTTTACAATAGCTATAGCCATGTAATCAAAGGCTAAGGGAAAATAATGAAAAATGAAATAGAAACCTAGTCTAAATGATTTCCTGAACGCCAATATATGAAAAATTGTTATATACCTAACATAAAATGAAAAAAACAATCCATTTAAGTTTTTTTTTAAACCCAATTGACTTAAAACATTTTTAAAATTATCTTAAATTATTTATTTAATGCAGGACACCACTGGATAACTTTCTAAGTACTTAGCAATTTAATTAATTGAATATAAACAACAAAAACAACATATTCAAATTATACTTTTTAATATTCTAATTTCCTAAAAATATAATTTCATATTTTAAATTTTCCTTTTTTTTTTTTATTTTAGAAGTCCCTAATTTTTTCCACTAATTATTTACCTAAAATTTACATTTCTTTTGTGTATTTTTTTTAAAACCCAAAACAACGAGATAAAACAATAATGTAAATCTTTAAAATGAGACCCTTTTAAAGGAGGAAAAAAAAACACATTTATTTTTTGTTATACTTTCCCAGAAAGCATCAATTCACGAAAAAAAATAAGATCGATTTTTCAGATTAAAAAAAAAACAAAAAAAAAAAAATTTATGTACTTAAATACGTATCAAAAGAAAAAAAATCTTTATTTTTTGTTTACTAGAAAAAAAAAAATTCTAAACTCCTTTTTTTCAGTCTTTCTCTTTCTATCTTTTCAAATATTTTACACAATTTTTTGTCCTTTTCTATTGTCCCTTTTTCTTTTCCATTCATTTTTATTGAATTATGAGCAATAAATTCCTCAGGAATAAAACCAAAAAAAAAAAAATATTCAGAAAACTTAAAGTTTGCCTTTTTTTTCTATATACACATACTGTATAAAGTTCATTAATAAATGTCCTTCAGCTTTAATATCCTTTACAGTTATTTTATTTTTTTTTTCATACAAAATTATATCGTTATACAAATCTTTAAAGTTTTCTTTTTTATTAAAGTAACTTTTTTTTTTATTATGAAAAAGTTTTGGTATTATTTTGTTGTTTGTGTTGAATTAAATAAAAAAAAAAATAAATTTCACCCAACCACCCACAAAATTCACTGCTATCCAAAATAAAAATTTAAAACTTAAGGAAAAGCTATTAAAAGAATTTTTTTTTTTTGTGTATTTACTCTTTAATCATGTTTTTCTCCTAATATTAATGTTATTTATGTATTGTGTGTGTGTTCGTTACATATGACTGATGTGTATGTAAATACAGTAAAATGTTTAATAAAGGAATTTTGCCGGTATGACAATAGCGCATGCGTCATAATTTTTAAAACTAGAAGTAAAAAATTAAATCAAAAAGAAAATTGAAAAAGAACAGGAAAATTTATGTACACATTCATATATACATATTTGTTCTCACGTTCAGTTTAATATTTCGTACTATTTGTCAATATAACAATTATGTATATACATTTGTACAAAAGTTTTGTACATACATACATATTATAAATATATATATGTATATGAGATTGTATATGTATGTACATATATATGTGGTATGTATGTAAATAATGTTTTTTGAAAATCCGGTCTGCTGTAAAAGTTATTTTATACTTTATTATCCTCTAAACAAATATGTATATATATATATATATACTCATATTTTGTACTTACATATTTGTATTTATTTATATTGGGTAATTATATATTTTGATATATTAAATAAAAGTGTATACATATTATGTTTTTGTAAAAATGAAATTAAAAATATTGTATAAAACTAATTTGAATTTATGAACAATGTGAATTTTAATTATTTTAACATTATTAAAATTCAATTAAATGTTTTTAAGAATTTATTTTTTTTTTAGTATATTACGTGTTAATGTAATATTGAAATACAAGGTGTTTTACAATTAAATATGTAAGAAATATTTAATGAAAATTAAGAGTTTTAAAATTTAATTTGAAAAGATTAAAAGAGATTTATTGAATGTAATTATGTGTAACTATTATTTAAATTAATAATTTTTTTAAGCCTTTATCTTTAATTAAAAATACATTTTTAAATAATTTAAAATACATAATTAAATTACTTAATTAAATTTAATAAAAACCCAATTCAATTCTAAAAAGGTCGTAAATACTTTCGAATAAACATCTTTCCTTTAATTTAAAGAATAATGTTCGGATTTAGATATAAACATTTTTTACTAGGACCTATTAAAAAAATCTTTTATATTTTAAAGGATATGTTATTTATTTTACAATCCTTAAAGTTTTTTTAAAGGATATGTTATATATTTTACAATCCTCAAAAATTTTTTAAAGGATATGTTATCCTTGTTAATGTCAAATCAAAAAAAAAAAAAAACTTAAGAACTGTCATTAATTAGTATCATCCAGTAAAGCTTATTTGTTATTATTACATTCGCAATTTTTTTTTTTTTTTTTTTTTATTATTTTGATCAAGGTTGAAATTTTAAGTATTTGTTTATCCTTGAAAAAAAAAAAAAAGTAAATTTTTATTATTAAGGTCATTTTATACTCTTTTCAATTATTTTTTCTTGTGAATTTTTGAAATTTTACAAATTTTCCATACAAAAGAATCATTTATTAATATAAAAAAATATAAGATATTCTAACCTTTGTCAATATTGATATACTTATTCACTTCTACTATATAAAATTATCTTAAGATTTGTAATAATATTAATAGGTCAACGAGAGAGTTAATACAATTCTACTGAAGTGAAACTAATAAAAATACACAGTATGTATTTGAGATTTAAGTGTATACTCATTCTTAATATGCTCCATAGGTTCAGTACAAATAGACCGTATTAAAAATGAATTTTGTTTATCAAAATTTTATTGTTTTAAAAGAAAATTTTCTGTAATTTTATTACTTTTTTTATCCGTAATTTTAATTATGTATTACATTTTCCTTTAATTGCTTAAAGGTTATGCCAATATTTAATCAATGAAATGTTATTTATTTACCTGCCTACATAATTAATATCATTAGAAAGAAACATTTATATATTTCATTAGAATATATACAGTGAAAGCTCTCATAAACGGACACTCACGCTAAAATTTTCGTCCGCTTATGGGAACTGTCCGGTTAATAGAAAAATTTTTTATAACTTTTCTTAAATTCTTTATTAATTTTTTTAATAACGTTTTTTGAAGGGTAAAATTATAATGGTAAAACAACATAAAAACTAAATAACAAAGGAAAATAAAAATTACTACAAATTACTAAACAAAAAATCAATAAATTCAATACAGATTAACATTATTTGTTTAAATTACATGCTACTTCCATTCCAGAGTTTTTTAAGAATTAGTATTCTTTTGAAAAAATTTGAAAACTTTGACTGCCGTATTTTTTCTTGGTCAATTTTTCAAACATTATTTTTGAAATGTGTTTCTAAGTTTTTTAAAAAATGGAATGCTGTAAAATCCTCTTTAAATTTTGCAAATTTTTTTAAACTATCAATAGTTTTTAAGACTTCATTGTAGGTTTTAGTTTCCAATTCTTCAAGAACTGGTGAACTTTACCTAAAACGTTTGCGTAATAAACCTAATACGTATTATTTTTAAAAAATGGAAAAATTTTTGATTCTTAAGAGAGCGAGTTTGAATCTTATTAAAAATACATACTAATACTATCTCTTCTTTGCTCAGAACCTTTTGAAAAATAAGCAATAACAAGTACCTCTATGTAATAGGCATACATAATAGTATTCAAATCCAATTATGTATGTATTAGATTCTAATATGTAATTCTAAAAATTAGAATGCATACCTATAAATAAATATAATATATTATAATAGTAAATTATAATACAAAATTTGTATTTGATTGGATGTATACACCACATTACTCACATTAAATAAAAAAAGCTTGCTCATAAAGCTTGTCCGTCTTAAAGAGATGTCCGTATATAAGAACGTCCGGCTAAGAGAACCTTCACTGTATATTAATTATCCTTCAAAATCGGTTATAATGGAGGATGTTAAAGTAAACTTTAACTTTTTATCAATTACTAAATTACAAAATTGAATAGAACACAAAAGTTATATTACCTTAAAATAAAGTTTATTTGATATTAACTTGGAATTATATATCTAATACAAAAATTAATTCTTTGATATACTTATCAATTATTTATTAATCAAATTACTTATTTAATATAGCTAATTCAATATAAATTAAATAATATATTATATGGAATCAATATTAAGGACAATTGAATAAAATTTTGAAAAATTTTAAAATTACATAAAATATATTAAAATTACAACTTTTTTCAGCTTTAATTCAACATCTTTTTTATACCCGTATGACTATATAGTCAAAGGGTATAATAAATTTGCCATTACGTTTGTGACGCAGAGAAGGAGGGGGGGTAGATATAGACTCAAGTGTATGGATCGGATCAGAATCGAAAAATAAATCGATTTAGCTATGTATGTCCGTCCGTCCGTCCGTCTGTCCGTCTGTCCGTCCGTCTGTCCGTCTGTCTGTCTGTCCGTCTGTCCGTCTGTCCGTCCGTCTGTCCGTCCGTCTGTCCGTCCGTCCGCACGATAACGGGTAGGTTCGGGTAGCTGCCATACAACTTCTTTTTTTATATGAGTATTTCTCTGTACCTATTACAGCTGCGTGTCTGAAATTTTGCCAACAGTAGTTTAGTTTTATGGCCAAAGTTTCTGCAAAATTTGGTTGGTCTCCTGCAGTGGGTTCGTGTAGCTGCCATACAACTTCCTACTTTATATAAGCATTACTCTCCACCTAATGAAGCTGGGTGTCTGAAATTTTGCCAAAAATAGTTTAGTGTATTGGCCAAGGTTACAGCAAAATTTGGTTGGTCTATTGCAGAGGGTTCGAGTAGCTGCCATACAACTTCTTCTTTTATATGAGTATTCCACTAAATTTAATAAAGTATGTTTAAAAATTTGCCAAAAGTAATTAACCGGATGATATAATGTATATGTTACGGTCATACGGGTATCCTAGAGTTGACACAGTCTACTCTACTACACTCTTCCTCGTTTTTTATTTAAATATAAACAAAATTTCATTTCCTTTAAAATTATTCTATTTTAAAGATGGAGAAACTTTTTTTTTTTTATTTTTTACAGGATTATAAAATGAAATAAAAACTAAACCTTTAAACTTTTACATAATAAAAAAAAAATTGGAACATTTAAGGGATAAAAATAAAACGTGTATATATACATACGTTTATATTATGTAAATAAATGAAAGAATTCGATATAAAAGTTAAATTTATGTACATATATATATTACAGAAGGGAAAGTTCAACATAAAATCATAAAATAAAAAAATAAAAAAATAAAAAAACAAAAATAAAATCAAAAAAAAAAAGATATGAGAAAGACAAATATATATATATTAGTACTACTGAGACTACCACTGTGTTTTCTTGAAATAACAGAGAAATATCCTTATATATCCTTTTCTTAAAAAAAAAAATTAGATTAATCAATTCTATTATAATGTTGTCAATCAATAATTTATGACGTTCGTACGTTCGATTTATTTGAATGGTTTTTTTCCCTTTGCTTGTTTTTGACCGTCATGTAAAATATAAATAAATCTTTAAAATTTATTTAAAAAACATTGAAAATAGGGTGAAATAATAAGTAATATATTTTATTCATATATTTTGAGATACTCTAATCGAAATTTAATGTAAAATAAAAAAAAAACAATATTAAATATTGATAAGTTATTGCGCTATATAGCTTTTTACCTTTATTACACTCCATAGATTTAATATAATTACAAATAGGTAGAAATAATTAGATAACAGTTTAAAAAAAAAAAAATTTTTAGACTTAAAGTTGTCGTTTTAATAAATACTTCGGTGACATGTCACAGCTCCCTTTGTCATAAGTAACCTTGGGAAGTTAAGACACTTTTTTTCAGAGGGACTTTTGACACACTTAAATATATTATTAAGTGCCATAAGTCCCTTAAAGAGTATTATGACGAAAAAAGTTGTTATATTGATGCATGACGATATGCAATCTTTTCCAGGAGTTTAACCAAATGGTCCAGAATTTTGGGGATAATATATTCCATTTCTCAGAAATATAGGGATTTTGATGAAAATTGGGCGAGATTAAATAATTAAAAGAAATATTAATTTTACTATAATTTAACTGAATTGATTTCATTTTATTAAACAAAAATAGATTAAATAACCAAACCCAAGTTTCGCACAAATGAAATCCATAAATATTTTGGAAAATGGATCAACTTTGATTTTTTAACGAACTTAACTTACTTTCTAATATAGAATCTAGCATTCTGGATATGCATATATAGACAGCACTCTGGAAAAAGGAACAACTTTGATTTTGAAACCGACCAGCGACCAGCCCAATGTAGAAATATACAATAAAAGTTTCGATTTGTGAAATTATAAGGCATAAATCATAAAGGGAGTTATGACACTTTTGAATTTTTAAGGGACTTATGTCACTTTGTGTTATTTTACAAAGTCCCCTTGGGGGACTTATGACAAAGGGAGCTGTGACATGTCCCCAAATATTTTTTAAATAAAATTTATTTATAAATTTTTCTCAATAAAAACGTTCAAACAATATTTAAAAGAGCAGAGTTTCTGTTAAACAAAATGTAATTATGTATAGAGGGTTGGTTTTTGATTGATTAGTTTAATTAAAAAAAAAAAAATTGTTAATCAAACTATGCAGTGAATGGAATTTTTAATTTACGAACAATTTAAGATTAAATTAAATTAGTAGAAATTTATATAAAAAAAAAAATTAATTTTTTTATTTATCTTTTGTCTTTCATGGGATATAAATTTGAAAATAATGAACTGATTTGGGATTTATTTCATGCATTCAGTTTTTTTACCAATCAGTTCAGGCTTATCAGTTCAGTTCAGACTTTCTTAAAAATTTAAATTTATATCTTTACTTCATCCCCTTGCTTTAAATTTAAAATTAAAAAGCTTATTTTTCTTTTTTATACCACTTATCTTCTTGCCACAGTTGAGTTCAGCAGGGTAATTTGTTTTATCCATTTTCCTAGGAATAGCGTCGAACATGATTGCATAATAAAAATTCGAATATCTTCAACTTCCTAGATCTAATTACAATTAGTTTCAAATTTAAATTGTATTAGCGTTATTTATTTTTAATAATTTTATACACTTTTAAATTTTAAAATTATATTATAAAATTGAGATAATCAATAAACTTATAATTAGTCAAGCAATTTAATAACATTTAAAATTATTATTATATGTTTATGACAAATACATGTACATATTGAAATAATCTAAATATATATAATATTTAAAAAAAACATATTTACCTCTTATATGTCATTTTAAATAAACTATAGAAAAATTTACGTTCATATATACTGCGTTATTTCTTCTGTTAATCTTAAAATATTATAATTAAATTATTTTTAATTACATATTAAGAACATTATATAAAAATCTTGGTAATTCTCCATTTATATATATATATATACATTTTATCAACAAATAGTATAATGTATTAAATTACATAATCTTCTCTATACAATTGACACAATAGATATTTGCTATAAGATTCATTCAGATTTATATACATTATATCAAACTGTATGTACATCCTTAAATTATCCTAGTGATAAGAATAAGGGACATTTAAGATTTTATAAAATATGCATATCCATTATATATATATATATACATCACCACTGCAGTAAACACAAATCTATAAAATAATTCAGTTGCTAACTTAAATACAATAGTATATAATTTATATATATAAAAATGTATATTACTTTCTTATTACCTTTTTTAATGTTAAAATTTAATGTTAAAAGAAAGGGTGGAAAAATTCTTAATGGTTAATAACACTATAGAATCTTAAATTCGATTTGATAAATAAAAAAAACAATAATAACAAGAACAATAAAGAGAAAAAAAAATCAAAAAAACGAGAGATATTTAAAAGTTTCAAGGATAAAAAAGGATTGAAAAATGTGTGTGTGTGTATTTTTTTTTTTTGTTTTAAAGAAGAAAACTACTATTATATGGGGTATTTTTATCCCCTTTTTCTAGGGTCGTTACAGTTATTGGTTTTTTTTTTGTTTTTGTACATACATAAATATATATACTTTTAAATATTCCACGTGTGTACATTAAAGGCTGTTTCAATAATTTCTTTAAGAATAAAATGGTATAATAAATATAATAGTTAAAGGTTAAAAGATACAAAATAAACATTTCTATAAAAGCGAAAGCGGGTGAAAAATAAAACTCTATATACATATAACCAAGGAAATTTTATAAAATAGAATCTAATATCTATAGATACAATAATAAACAAATAAAGTACAGTCAAAACCACATTTTAAGATAAAATAAATATACAAGAACATATATATACATATATAATTTATTTCTTTTACTTCGTGAAAGGTTTTGTTAAAAAGATAAATTTGAAATTCGATAAAAAATTTGTGGATTGAAAAATTATTTTACGTGATTTGTTTGATATATTTTATGTTGATAGTTAAGCTATATATAAGATGTAAAACACCCTAGCCATAGACACGGTATATTTGAATTATTTTTTTTTTCTTTTTCTCTATTATATATAAAATATTTTATCTTAAATACAAACAACACATTGTCAAATTATATTTTTTAAGATAAATGCACATAGAATATTAATTTTTATTTTTACGATAAGGTTACGAAATGCTTAGTAAAAAAAAAAACTTAACTTTGAATATTCTTTAACTTTAACACTTCCTTCTAATTAAAAATTACATTTCATTTTAATAAAATTTTGTATTTCATTTTTAATTAAAATAAATTGTTTAAATAGAAAAAATAAAAAAAAATGTTTTTGTTTTTTCTTACAGCTGCGACCATCACCCCAAACAAAACCAGGACATGAATATGATCTTCATCGTGTTAATAATAGTAACAGTGTATCACATCAAAATTCAAAATCAATAATTGTTGATAAACCACCACCACAATTAAAAAGTGAATTACAACCTCCTTTTTCATTATATCCATATTCGCATCAAGCATATGCACCGCATCAAGCATATGTTACGTCGAAAGATTTACAAAAAGGTGTTACATCAAAACCAGATCAAATATTAGTTAGTTTACCAACACCACCGCCATTAATGTCAGATAATAATAAACCAACACCTCCGCCACCAGGTAGTGTGATAGTTAAACATGATACTCATAAACAATCTTCAATACAAATTGTTCATCCATCAACAAAAATTACAGCAAATAATTCAATACCAGTATCTGGGGTACCATCTCATTATAAGACAACTGGTCAAGCAGGAGCAGGACTTCTGCCTGGTATATTACCACAATCACATCATGTAATGTTTGAATATCGTCCAACAGCTCCACCGCAAATTAATTCATCAAATAGTACAGATCGTTATAAATCTAATTCAGTTATTGGTGGACAACAAAATAGTGGAATGAATAGTGGCAGTAATGGTGGTACTAGCAATAATGGTGGTGTATCTGCACAATATATACAACAAACAATAGTACAACCAGGATCACATATGCATCAATCTTCAGTACAATCTGCCAAACAAATGCATCCTTATAGGTAAATTTAAAATTTAATTTAAAAAAAAAAAATTAATTTAATTACATAACTAATTTTTTTTATTTTTTTTTGTTCTATTTTAAGTACTTCTCCTTCAACACAACAACAACATAGTAATTCTTCAACGAATAATAGTAGTAATAGTAAACCAAAAGTATCTTCACCAGCTCCATCTCATATATATGGACAGCCAAATAGCGGACCAACAACTGGTGGTATTGCTGCTGGTATACCGGTGTGTAGATCACAAGATACTGTAGTTCATCCTGTGGTAGCAAAATCCAGTTCACCATCATCGCCGTTTCAATCAAATATATATGGACCACCGGTTGGTCCACCAAATCAAATACCACCGGCACAAGCGCCAGCTCCTCCACCTGCACATTCTTCACGTTCAATATATGATACAAGAATGTATATGCCATCATCTGCAAATGTTAAACAACCTTTATCTATGCATCATGGTACACCTCCTCCTAATTCAGTTACAGCAACAGCTCCTATTCCAATACCCAGATCGCCACATGGTAATCTGATTAAAATGAATCCACCACCGCACCAACCTTTAATAGGTGGTGCTGGACATTTACAACAACCAGTTGGTAATTATCAAACCCAACCATTAGATTTAGGAGTACCAGATCGAAATCGATCAGATGATAGTCAAAGTCCAAAAAGAAAGTCTTCAACGCCTATTCATCATCCGTCAGGCAGTCCAATTCCAATAGATGTTAAGAAAAAAAGAACTGAACCACCACCGCCACAGTCAATGTCTGTAGCACATATGCCGCAACATTATTCTATGCAACAACACCAGCATCGTCAAACAATTAGCCCATTAGCATTAAATATTTCATCTATGCCAAGCGGTACTCCACCACCTCATATTGGAATGAATCATTCACAATCGCAACATCCACATTCACAACAAACATCGTCAATTCCATTGCCAATGCAAAGAGCAACTTCTTCACCTTTAGCTGGTGGTGCTGTGACAACAATTCCAATTATTGCCAATAACTCACCATCACCAAATAATTTAAGAATACCAAGACCTGATGATGGAAATATTATTGGCAATAGCAATATAAATAATAACAGTAATATAAATAGTAGTAATATTAGTAATAATATTCATAGTAATAATAATAATAATAATGCTAGTAATAATAATCCAATTGCTTTAACTGCTGTTAGTACAACTACAACAGTTATTCCTTCACCTACAACAACAATAATAACCAGTAATAGCAATAACAACAATAATAGATCATCCCCTATTGTAAATAATATAATAAATTCAAGTCAACAGCAACAACAACAATCGCCGCAATCATTAGTAGTTAATCAACAACAAAATGCACAACCAATTTCAATAATACAACAACAGTCTCAGCCTTTACAACAACAACAGCAACAACAACTACAACAACAACAACAACAGCACCAACAACAGCAACAACAACAACAGCAGCAGCAACAAGAATCGTCAACACAATCGCAACAAATTTCTAATCTCGTACCAATCCGTACCAGTTCAGCTGATGGTCAAGTTCGACCTTCAAGTACAAATTCAAATTCAACAAATATAAGCCCATCGGCTAGCCCAGCTCTTAGTGTTCAAAGTGCCCCTGGTACACCTGCAAAACCGTCTTCAGCATCAACAACAACGAATAGTAGTAACAATAACAATAATACCAATAATAATAATAATAATACTAATAATAATAACACTAATATTAATAGTAGTAGTAATAATAATAATAATAGCAGTAATAATAATACAACAATAGCAACAACTACGCCTACAAACACTCAAACAAATTTAAGTGGTGGTATTACATCTGAATCAGAAAAATCAAATTTAAGTCCAGCTGTTAAAAAGAATAATACAATTGGATCCAGTGCTCCTCCAAGAAATTTGAAAAAAGCTTGGTTACAACGTCATACCGGTGAAGATTATGAAGATACAACTGGTGTTGTTGGCAGTGGAACATGTGTTAAATTACCATTAACAATTAGTCCTACACCAACAAATAATAATACAACATCAGATAATAATACAAATCAAAGTAATAATAATAATAATAATCAACAGCCACAAAAAGAAACAACAAAACCATCATCTAATACAACAACACAACAAAATTCAAATAACAATAACAATACTAGCAATAATAATAATAACAATAATAATAATAATAATAGTATTATTAGTAAAAATGGTAAAAATGGTAAGTAATTTAATAATTATCCAAATTAATTTAAAATATTAATAATATTTCTTTATTTGTTTAGTAACTAAACCACATCCTAAAAAGAATGCTCTAAGTCGTGATAATAATGGAGTTAATAATTCTGATTCAGAACAAAAAGAAGAATCTTCTAGTAGTGATCAAGTAAGAAACTTTTATTATTATTTGATTGTTTAAAATATTAATTTTTATATATTTAAAATAATTTCTAATCTTTTTTTCTTAAAATACTCATCATACATTTTTTATTTTATTTAATTAATAGGAACAAACATTAAAACACCCTCCGAAGAGAAAAACTTTAAAGGGCAAAAAGAGGAAAGGTACTGGTAGAAAACCTTTGGAGGACAAGAAAAAAAAGGTAAGCGTTTAATTGCAACTTTTAATAATTTCAATAAAAATTAATTATGTATTTATTGAGTATGCATAACATTTTAAATAATAAAAATTATAAATAAAATTTCTACTTTTACATTCTTATTCTCATTATTACATTTCAAACATAAATTAAAGAGTTTTCTGATTCTGGTCATACCTACCATATCATACCTAATAAAAAAAATAAATAATTTATAAAAATGCTATTTAATTTTTAAATCCACGTGTGAAATTGAAATATTCATTTTTAAACATCCTTTAATTTTCCTGTGCATACTTTTAGGCGTATGCAGATACAAATTTTTATTTATATAACAACAACTATAAAATTTAAATATCGTACCTATTCGATCAAAAAATAATAAATATATAAAGATGGTTTCAAAATATTGCATTATCACTTATGATGTAATATTAATAAATAAATGTAAATAAAGATTTGCAAAAATATATGCAACAGACAGACAGTATAAAACGAACAAATAAATTTTTAAAAAATTTACCTAAAAACAAATTTATGTCTCAAAAATTTAAAATGTTCGAGATTTCTTATATTGTTAAATTCAATTCTAAAGAACTTCCCTATATCCCGCTACATTATTTATACGAAAAATTTCCCCTTCTACATACATGTTAGTATGTATTTGTATACATAATGTTGTTTTATTTTTATTACCTGCTGCTTTTTATTTCTTAACTGCAGTCTGCAGTATCTTTATTTACATTTTTTTTTTTACATTTACATCTTGTTTTGTCTCAATTTTATTATTATTATGTATCTATGTATGCATGCGGTACCTATGAGTATGTATGACATGACCCAACAAGTGTAAAACGGATTTGTTTTTTTATGTTTTCAATTTCCGTTCAAATTTGTTAAAAAAAAAACCAAAAAAAAGAATACAATATTTACAAAGTTTAATTTATTAGGTACCTATATTTCAATAAAAAGAATAGTTCTAATTAAATAAAAAAAAACTGCGTTTCATTGTATTAAATAGAACTCAAAATTAAAAAAACAATATAAACTCAATTAATATCATTATTTTATCAAGCATAAGTTATTTTTTATTGGATCATTTCATTATTTTTTAATGTTGCAAATGTGTAATGAAATAATATATGTACATACATTTAAGTGTGTATAAACATATCTATTAATTACCATCTACTCTTGAAACTCTTCAACCATATTAAAACAAAAACTCTGTATAATAAAGGTTCTCAAAATTTAAAAAAAAAAGTGTTCACTGTTCATGTAACATGTTACCTGTTTTGAATTAGTATGCGTAAATTTAATATGGCCGTCGTCGATTTAAAATACATAAATGCCTAGGAAAAAACATAATAAATTTTGTTCTAGTTTGATTTAGAATAACTCAACTCAAGTCTCTGAGATTCAAAATACATAATTTGTGAAAAGCATTAAATTCAGAGAAAATATTGGTTAAAAAATTAAGAGATGTGTGTTTTAAATAATTTATATATGCAGTCTTTCTATATGAATTCTTTCTATCTCTTTCTATATGAATTCTGTATTCAAGCATTACCATTAACCATTTCCGTTCATCAAAAATCACCTCCTCCCTCAGTCACAAACAAACGAAAAGTTGTAGTTTTATAATTCTCTTACTGATTTGTAGTTTTATGATTTCTTTAAATGAGAAAAAGAGAATTGTCGTGGACCACATTGTGTTAAGTACATTGTGGCTGCCATTCCGCATTCGTTAAATCGTTATTAAAATTCCAAACATACTTAGGTTAGGTACATATTAAATGAATGGAATGAATACTTGTAATTTGTATATTGTATATAACCATTATAGATTACATATTTTTATTTTTCGAGTTTGGGGTAGGTAAGGTTTAAACTCTTTGAATGTTTTAAATTAGTATACAAAAATTTTAAAACAAAATTGTTTGAAATGCATTAATGCAATGCAATCAGAATATGTTTGTAAGTAAATGGCGCAAATTTCACTCGGTTGAGTACACTTATACATACATAAACATAACTTTTGACATAAAGTGTGTGGTACGTACGAATAAATTCATATTAAAAGTAAGTTAAGTATTACTACAACAATGTACTGTTCGTTAATATAATCTGTTATTTCTTAAGTGTTTCCTATGCTTGTTGCGGAATGCGGAATGCAGAATGCTGTATTTATCTTATCTCTCTTTCTAAAATCTAAAGAATTAATTGATTAAAGTTATTTTACTTTATAAATATGTATAAATTATAATAGTAAAAAAATAAAAATAAAATTGTTCGCTTCTCTGTGTGAACTGCCCAGCCCAGTCAAACTCCAGCCAGAGCTGAGTTCTCTTCTCACTTTTCTTTTTATAATTTATACTCTGTCAATAAATTTATATTGTAATTTGTATCTTTAATATAGTAGTGCTAACACTGCTAACTACTTATATTATTAATAAACTACAAAACTAAGCAGTATCTTAAAGCTCTCTCTTAAAAATATTTGTTTTTAATTTTTTGGCGCAATAATAATTAACAACACCCTATGTTATATTGGTTATAATATGTATTATAAATGTTTGTAAATTATGTAAATAAGGATTGAGTTAAGGTTATAACTAAAGTCACATCACAATTTACGAATCACGAGATTCAAAAATGGGCTCATGAGTTGAGTTATGATGGATGATAACTTAATAACTTGGGTAGGATCATATATATTATATATATGTTATATATATATATTTAGAAAACAAAAAAGATATAGGGACCTACATATTATGTATTTAATAATTTTAACAGAAATTTCAAACTAGTAATATAGGCAACATACATACCTATGTACCTATTATATTTTGTGAATTTTATTCGATAAATGGTAATTATATGAAAATTTTATTCCCTTAACTGTTATATATGTAAATGAATGTAGAATTTACAAAGTTATGTAGGTATATGTATATAATTATTATTATGATTTATAATATGTACTATAAATTTTATTTACATAGATATAATAATATGATGTATGCCTATATAATTTGTAAGTTACATAAAAAAAAACAAACAATACAAAAGCTATGCAATGCAGCAGACCCGTATTCAATTCCACAAAATTAATAAAAACAACTTTCAAAAATAATATTCAGAAATAATAGCGCGTTTTTATATTTTGTTTGTTTTGTTTTTTATTATTAATGAAGCGTTTGCTTTTCTTTATTTTTCGAACGAACGAAAAATCCCCTTACTTCACACCACACAACTCTTGCATTTTCCTTTCCTGTTATTTCTTTCTTAAAAATACACTCACTGCTCACCACAGCACCACTACTCAACTCAGCATAACACCAATCTCCAATCGACAATCATATTTTAAAATAAAATAAAATTTTACTCAATTATTTGTCGCATTTGAATGTCGTCTCGTATTTGCTGAATATAATAATATGAAAAATAATTTGTAGCTTCAGTTCGTTTTCAGTGCTTGAGAGAATTTGACTTGAAAAAAATTGTTCAGAATATGAAAATCATGTTGTTTTTTTTACTGCGTTGTTAGAGAGTGAAAAAGAAAAATATATTTTAAAATAGAATAGACAAGAGAGGAAGAAAAATAAAACTTCTTTTAATTTGATTAAACATTAAATTGATTTTAAATCATAACTTTAATCATTAGTATTAATTAAAAGGAAAATTTAATTAAACAATTAAAAAATCGAAAATTATATAATTTTGCAATCTTAACAAAAAAAAAAAAGAAAAACGCCGAAAATTTAGCAAAAAAAAAAAAAAGAGAACGTGAAGTTTTAAACAAAATGGAAGGCATTGAGTCAGAAATTGAGACAAAAATTGTGGATAAAAAAGTATTAAAATTTTCTTTTATACATAAGTTTATTTATTATTTTGTAAAGAAAAATCGATTTTTCATGTTGTGCATATTCTAAATTTACTGTACAAAAAGTGCTAAATAATTATTTTTTCTATTTTAAAATGAAGCTTCTAAAATTTTGTTCTTGTTTTTATTTCAATTTGTTTTTTTTTTTTTTCTTTTTGTACAGATTATTCCTGTGGTAAGTGAGAGTGACAAAGAAAGTGATACCGACAAAGAAAGTATATCAGATAAAGATAGCGATAGCGGTACTAGTGGAACATCAACTTCTACTGCTGGAAATAAAAAATTAAATGCATCTGCAAACTCAAATAATTCCAATGGCAGTGCTAATAATTCAACCTCCAAAGAAATTAAAGAGCCAAGAAAACGCGGTCGAAGGCCTAAAGTTAAAGAAGAACCAATGTATGTTTTATTTTTAATTTTATATATTGTTTTGTTTAACTCCTATACGCATGTACATATATTTATGTTTATAATTATTTTTTTTAATTATTTTTAATTTTGAAATTTTTTAATTTAGAAAAAAGAAACAGCGTGCTGAAGTTGATGAAGATAAAGCAAAAGATCCATTTCGTAAGCCACCTGTATCACAATTAAAAAAGACTGGTGAATCATTTCTTCAAGATGGACCATGTTTTGAAGTAGCCCCAAAATTGGCAAAATGTCGTGAATGTCGATGGACACCAAATCAAAGATCAAAAAGTACTTCAAATATTTTTTGTAGATTCTATGCATTTCGAAGATTAAGGTTGGTATTTTTATAATTAAAACAAAAAAAAAATAAGTTAAATAAATAATTTTTATATTTTAGATACACTAAAAATGGTGTTATGACACTTGCTGGGTTTTCTGATCCTTTTAAAGATCCAAGTGAAGAAGATATAAAATTATGGATGCCTGATCACCAAAATCCACCATCTGATCTAGATTTACATATGTCTCGATTTTTATTATCTCTAGTTGGAGATCAATTTTGTGATTTATTACAACAAGAAAAAGAAGCTATGGCAGAACATATGTCTGAAGGTAAAAAAAAAATTCTTTAATTAAATTGTTAATTTTTAAGTATAAAATTCTAACTTTATATTTTTGTTAGATAAAACAATTGCTTGGAAACGTGTTGTACAGGGAGTTCGTGAAATGTGTGATGTATGTGAAACAACTCTTTTCAATTATCATTGGGCTTGTGGTAAATGTGGATTTGTAGTATGCTTAGATTGTTATAAGGTAAAATACAATTACATAAAATTTTAAAACGAAAAATTTAACAAAAACATATTTTTAGGATCGTAAGAGAAAATCAACTAAGATATGGGGTGAAGTAGGTGGCAAAGATCGTGATGAATATTCTTGGTTATTATGCACAAACCGTGCAATACATGAACAAGATCGCTTAATCTTGACTCAGATCATTGCTGGAGATTCCTTGAAAATTTTAGGTCAGCGCGTTCATGAAGCACGTGCACTCTGGCAAATTACTCAACACTGTGGTTGTTCATTAAGCAAAGAGTCTCCTTCTAAAGTACCGAATGGAGTCGTTTTCAAAGATTTGGTACGCACTCTATTAAAAAGCGAACAAAATGGAATAAAGCAAGAAATAAAATTGGAGCTTGAAGATATGGTAAATGGTACAACATCATCAGCATTAGCAGCCTCAAATACCAAAAATTCTTCAAGTACAGCTTTATGCACTCCAACTAAACAAACAAAAGAAGAAAAAGAAGATAATAAATCAGCTCTGTCATGGTTAGCAGAAGTTGCGCTCGGAGAAGGAAAAAAAAATGGGAAAAAACCGGCTAATTCAAGTGGTAACACCAACAGTGTTAAAGATGTCAAAGACGATAATTCTGATTCCGACGATAGCTCAGAAGATGGTCCTCCATCAACATTAAGAGAACTTTTGAAATGTCCTGGCACAAATAAAGTTGGAGGAGATGGTGGAGATAGTCGTCCATCCAGCCCTACTACAGAGAATTCTACCAAAATAAAAACAGAACCAACTGATGATAATGAAAATCAAAACAAATCAAATAATGTCAGTGCAAGCAGTAATAATACTACAAGTCCTTCCGGATCAACCGGGTCGAAAAACTCATCGCCAACATCGACCGTTATTGCACAAACAACCAGCTTAAAAAGGCAGCGTATATTTTTACCTATTCGTATTATGACACTAACCGAGTCAAAAAAACTCTACCCAAATGCACCTCACTCATGGTTATGTGATGGTAGATTGTTAAGATTATTAGATGCTTCCAATGAAAACAACTTCGAAATATTTCAAGAACAATGGAAACGAGGACAACCAGTTTTGGTATCAGATGTTGGTAAAAATTTAAATATGGACTTATGGAAACCTGAATCTTTCTCACGTGATTTTGGTGAACAAAAGAACGATCTCATCAATTGTATGACTGGTAATTTAGTTCCTGGGCAACCAATGAAAAAGTTCTGGGATGGGTTCGAGTTTGTGAATAAACGTCTTAGGGATGATAAAGGTAAAAATAGACTTTGACTGAATTCTGTTTTTCAATTTTATTTATCAATTCCTTTATTATTTTTTTTCTAGGAATGCCAATGCTTTTAAAATTAAAGGATTGGCCACCAGGAGAAGATTTTGCTGAAATTCTTCCAACACGATTCAATGATCTCATGAAAGCCTTGCCTTTAGGTGATTATACACATCGAAATGGACGTCTAAATTTAGCCAGTCGCTTACCAGATTGCTTTGTACGACCAGATCTTGGCCCAAAAATGTATAATGCATATGGTTCAGCATTGTATCCATCTAAAGGTACCACTAATTTACATCTTGATATATCAGATGCTGTCAATGTAATGGTATATGTTGGTATACCAAAAGATGGACAAGACGATGAACACATTAAAGAAGCATTTCGAGCCATCGATGAAGCCGGTTGTGATATATTAACAAGACGTAGAGTTAGGGAAAAACATGAGTTACCTGGTGCATTATGGCACATTTATGCAGCACGTGATGCAGATAAAATACGTGATTTATTAAATAAGGTTGCAATCGAAAAAGGTTATCGTGTTGAAGATCATCATGATCCAATACACGATCAAACATGGTATTTGGATGGTACTTTACGTGAACGTTTATATAAAGAGTACGGTGTTGAAGGTTATCCAATTGCACAATGTTTAGGTGATGCAGTATTTGTACCAGCTGGTGCGCCACATCAAGTTCGTAATTTACATAATTGTATTAAAGTTGCTGAAGATTTCGTTTCACCTGAGAACGTATCACATTGTTTCCATTTAACACAAGAATTTCGTGAACTATCTGATTCACATTCCAATCATGAAGATAAATTACAGATAAAAAATATTATTTATCATGCTGTTAAAGATTCATTGGCATGTTTATCATATTTATTAGGTCAAAAACTTTCTGAACGTACAGATATGGGTGATTATAAAAGTTTCATTGGTAATGATGAAGATTTAATTAAAAAGGAAATTAAACAAGAAATTAAAAATGAAAAGGATGATAATGTGTGATTTGTTTCGTTAAAACGGAATAATAGAAGGAAAATATGTGTGAAATAAAATCACGACATTTTCCGATTTCAAAAAAATGAAAGATACTTTCACTATTATTATGAAACATCATTAATATGTTTTATAAAAAAAAAAAAAAACAAATATCAAGATGTTTAAACAATAGTCTGAAAGCGGTCATTTAAGATTTTTTTAATTATAATTTACTGAAATTAAGCTACAAACTGAAAAAATTATTTTTAAATAAATAAACTTAAACTTCAAGTGCATATAAATGTAATTTGTTAATAATATGTATAAAAGATGTAAAAAAGCGGATAATTTATAAGTTTTCTTCAGAGAAAAAACAACTATTAAATAATTTGAGTTTTTTAAATAACTTAAAGTTCATAATCCTAGTTAATGAATTAATTAATTTTTTTTTTGTAGTTATAATTATTTAAAAAATATATTTAAATGTATTTTTTTAACTAGAACTTGAAATTCATAAAAAAAACAAAAAACATTTTTATTTTATTTTATTGGAACTAAGCTCCAATTAAATGTACAATTTTTTATAAAATTTTAATACTTTAGGATTAAAATGAAAATAAAACAATTTATATATATATTTTTTTTTAGTAATGTTTTAGTGGCTTAATTTCAATTTTAGTTTTATTTTAACATATAAGTTGTAATTTATTCCAAAATAATATTTTTAACTAATTTTTTTTTTTTTTATTAATTGATAGGTATAATATTTAAATATAAATCACAATAATAAAAAAAAAATTTATAAAAAAATATTAAATAAAATTGATACATAGTAATAATAAACAAAAAAAAATATTTTTTTTTTTTAAATTTCCATATAAATATTACATTAACGAGAGTTATAATACAAATGTAAAACATATATAAATTCAATTTGCAATTTAAATGAAAAGGAAATAGTAACTACAAAAACAATATGTCTGTAAGATTGATTTCACTATTATTAATTTTTTTTAATTTGTTTCTTTAATGTTAGCTAATAGATAAGTTATCAAAACAAAATAATGTTTACAACTCAACAAAACATAATACTGATTTTCATGTCAGTAGTTTATGACCGTCAAAATTCATTATTTCAACTTACTAAATGTAAAACATAAAAAAAAAAAATTATATTTCTTGGAAATATTTATACACATTCTTCAAATGTATTCAAGATTGTTGAACCTTAGATATAAAGATAAATTTGACAAAAATTTATATAAAAAAAAATTTTACTGAACTGTAAACAAATAGGTAGGCTGTAAAAAGAAACACGAAATTTAAATTTTGAAAATTACAATAGTCCTTAAGTTTATACGAATTATTGGTTTTTGATGAAAAGGTAAAATTAATTATAAAATTAATTATTTTCAATTAGATTGAACAAGTTAAAGCTCTTCCTTTTTTCATCATTCATCGAATAGCAAATAAACACTATAAAATATAAATTTAAATATTGGGGTAATTTAAACTTATGCATTACAACACACATAAGATGAATATATAAGAAAATTGCTTTAATGAGTTAAAAGATCTTAAATATGCTGGAAATTAATGTTGTGACGTGGGAAATCTCTTAACTTTTAATAAAGCCTAACTACACTGCGGATGTAGGTGCAATTTTAACATAATATTCGTGTAAATGATAGGATTATCGTTTATTAAATTTTGTAAAAAAAAAAAAAAAAAACAAAACAAAAAGGCATTAAAAATATAAAACCTATCTGTCATGTGATTTTAGAAAACAAAATATTTAAAAGAAAATTAAAAATTTTATGATAGATTAAAAATTAAATTTTAAAAATAAATTTGTATTTAAAAATAATTATTAAAAATAAAATTTGCAAAATTAATTATTAATTAAAACAAACCTCTAAAATTAAAAGAATAAAAGTTGTGAATATATAAAAGCAACTTTAAATAATTTTTATGTAATTAAATTATCTTTGAAAGGTATATTAAAAAAAAAATTGAAATATTATATTATATGTATACATAATATATTTAGCCACAAAAATGTTATTTTTTAATTAAAATTACTATTTTTTTAAATGTAAAATTATACTGATGACATGTTTTTAATTTTTAAATTAATTTTTTTTTTTTTAATTTTGAATTTAATTATTTTGTTTTTTTTTTCCTTTTTTTATAAATATATATATAATGTAATATAGTAATATTTAAATAAATAATATAATTTAAAACAATTAAAATTAAAAAGAAAGGAAAGAAATATTAAAAAATAGTTTTTATTATTATAACAAATTATATTAAAATATAATAGAAGTATAAGGGAAAAATTAGTTTTAAGGCTTAAAATATAGATTATAAAAAAAATCATATATATATATATATACATATAGACATATATATATATATATATATACAAAAACAAGAAAAACAAATCCATAAATACATAATATATATACACTGAAAATAATTTATAGATTTTTAAGAAATTTAATTAAAAATAATAATAACTTCTTTGTTTTATGGTATTGCAATTTGAAAAATTATAAAAAAAAAAACATAAAAAATAAAAAAAAAAAAAAACTAAAGAACAATTAAAAAATTTTTTTTAGATTAAAAAAAGAAAAAATTAAAAAAAAATAAAACTGAAATCTTGTAGGATAAGTTACAAATAACAATATATTTAATAATTAAAAAAAAAAAAAGAAAATTAAAATATAAATATATATATATATACAATATGTGTATATAATTATAAAGCTAGAATTATAGAAATTTAAAAAAGCTAAAAATAAATAAAAACAAAAAAAAGAAACAAGAAAATATACAAAAAAAAACTCAAATCAGATGTTTTACAGAAAAAAAAATATAAAAGAAAAAAAAAACAAATTCAAATGAAAAAAATAATAAAATAATTTAAAAAAAAAAAAATATTTGTATTTCTTTTTTTAAAAGTACATTGAAAATTTGATTACTCCACAGAAATATTGCAGGATGTGTATTCATTTGCACAACAATATGAAAAATTCCAAACTTTTTTTATAAACTTCTGATCATCAAAAGAAATTTGAACTGAAGATTTAAAGCCTTAATAGATTATTGGAACTGATATCGATGTATACAATACTTGACTGATTATAACTTGCTTGAGTAAAGTGATATAAAAGCGTTGATTTAATAAGATATGTAATTTAAATGAATTAAATTTTGCAATTATTCACGTAACCATCAAAACTTTTCTCATTACGTAAGATTTTTTAACTCTCGAATAGCTAGAACCTGAAAGTAATGCTACACATAATTACGTACTAGCACAAACTTGTTAAATCTTCAATCCGTAAATTTGATATATGAATCTTTTAAAGATGATCTTCGTAGAATATAAAATTCAAGAATATTCCATTTGATTTTAAAAAACCAATCCAAAAATCATTTTATATTACCACCAATTTTATTTCGATCACTTGGTAAAAAATAACGAAGACGCAGTAAACTAATAATGGATATAAAACAAACTCAAGATTGTGACAATAATCTGGTGCAAAAATTATGTTTCATTCTTCATACATTATAATTTTGAGTAAATAAATTTTGAATTCTTTCATACTTTTTAAAGTAATTAATATTACCTACTTTATATATTATGTATGTAAATAATTAAAAAATTGTTTTTAAAATATCCTGGCTAAATAAACAGAAAGATTTATATTGAATTTATTTATTGTGTTTTATTTGTGAAAATTACAGAATCCCACCCACCTCTCCTGATTTTTTATAACAAGTATTTTTTAATAATTTCGAATTTCCAAATTTAAAATCGACAAAAAAATCATTTAAAAACAAAATATAAAATTTTTAATTATGTTTGTTTTTTGACATTTGATTGACATTGACAATTCCTTCTTTTATGACATTTCTGAAAAAATCAAAAAACACCGATTAAAAACCAAAAAATTCCATTCCAAATCTAAAATTCCATCAATAGCTAAAAATAATATGAGTTTATTAATTATGTTTTTTTTTTTGACAACCCCTTCATTTATGACATTTCTGAAAAAATTCAAAAAAAAAAACAAAAAATACCGATTAAAAACCAAAAAATTCCATTTTTAAAATCTTTAATTCTACTAGGCGCCCAGAATCGAAATTTATCAGAAGGCAAATTTTCTTAAAAAAAAAAAATTGTCTCGGCTTAAAATTTAGTACTAAAATGTCTTGGCTAAATAAAAAAATTTGGTATACACCTTTTTAAATTCGCCGCAAAAATCATCCTAAGCTTATGCAACATTATTTTTAAAACAAAAATTAGCCTGAAAGTATGCAAAAGTGGGGGCAATTTTTAAATGAAAATTTGTTGCTGTCTTTTCTGGGCGCCTAGTAATTTGTGGACAAAATTTAATGATTTTTTTTTCTAAAAATTCGATTTTTAACAGAGAAATAAAAAAATTTTAACATTTTAGAATTTTAAATGTAAAATGTTTTTTTTTTGGAATGCTTTTTTGTAAATTTTTTAAATTTATAATTTTTGTAGGTTAATCAGTTATAAGAAAACAAAAACATTTTTTTTTAAGTTTCATTTTTATTTTAATCAAATTAAATAAATTAACAATTTATTTTACATTAAATGAAAATTCAAATAATATTATTTTCAGGCACATTTTTTGGTAATTTTGGTAATCTGAAAAAATTTTTTTTGTGTATTTCAATGATTTTGACAACCAGGAGCATATGATATGATTTCTTTATTTCATTTTCTCAAATTACTTTGAAATTCTTATGGCGTTGTTAGTATCTATAATACATAAGAAAATCATTTATTTCTTATTATATAATAAAATTAAAATTCAAATTACTTACATCCATATATGATTTTCGAGACAACATAAACTTAATTAATCAAAATTATGACATATTATTGATATCTTGGGTTATGATTCAAAATTCAAGGGTTTCATTTATATTCGGTTTGATTCAATGCTAGAAAATTAAAAGTTGAATGTAAATTTAAAAATTGTTTAATTTATCTGGGATTTTAATAATTACAATATCAAAAGTTCAATAAAATAAGTTGACATCTTTGAAATTAAATAAGTCTACCACTATGGTAAAGTTTAAGAGCCTTCTATAAACTTTACACCAGAGACTGTGAATTGATAAGAGGTTATATATATACATAAATTTATTTAAAAAATCATTGTTGTTTCAATTTTTCTGTCTTTTTCAATTTTCTTTCAAAGAAAAAACCTGAAATGTAAACATATAAGTTCGATCAATATTAACAATAAAAAATTATTTTCTACTAATATTTATTTATATATATATATGTAATTTCTTCAAATTTCAATTACTACTCGAATTACGAAAATGAACGAAAACATAAAAATTAAAAAAAAATTTTATACTAATTTTTTAATGTAAAATCAGAAATTATATATACATAGATTGTTCACATAGAACAAAAATTGTAAATAAATTTCTTATATTTTTTTTTTATCTCCACGACCCCGTATAATACTTTTTAGTTTTTAGTAAAAGTTTTTACTAATTCTTATCAAAGACATTAAATATATTTATTGTCTCTGCTGTTATACTCAATATTCTTCCTATAATATATATATTTCTGTTCGAATTTTGCTTAAGTGTATATAAAAAAATAATACATAATACATTCATAACATCCATTTAAATCTATATGCTTTCATAGGAAAGATAAAAAAAACCATGTATTTTTTTTCATTATTTTTTATGTAAGTATGCGATCTTTATAATACTTTACTTGCATACTTTAAAAAATAGAAACGATTTATAAATGATCATATGTTGTTATGATACATATTTTATTATTTAATTCCTAAAGTGAAGTAAGAAGTGAAATAAAAGAAAAATCTTATCATTAATTTGTTTAATGATAATAAAAAATAATAATTAAATTTATAAATCAACGGAAAACGGTTACATTTAAAATGTAAGTTAAAAAATTATTTATCAATTTATAGTAAGTAAGTTAGTATTTAAGTAAGTTAGTTTTCGTTGGTTCAAAGTTAATTTTAAAAAATTTTTCTTTAAATTTTCATTTTCATTTTTAATTTGTTGTATATAAGTAATGCAAATGCATTTTAAAATAAAATGGGAATTCACGATTAGATGTAAAACTAGATGTACTACTTAGATGTGTAGATTCAGTGTATTCTTACGTATATTCAAAATGTAATAATACACTGAATACACTACATCTAGTTTTACATCTAATCGTGAAACACCATTATAAAGGTATTCACCTATGGATGTAAACCCATCCCCATTATAACCAAAGACAGGAATTTATTTGTAATAATATTTGTAGTTAAAAGAAGAAGATAATTTTGACATTTAATTTTTGTTTTTTGTAGGTATGTGGTTTATATTTAAAAATTAAACGTTATTCTTAAAAATGGACCAATGACAAATAAAAATAATTTGTTTTTAGTTTATTCAGAATCAACGAAAATCAGGAATAAAGTGCATTGCTTGCCCAAATAGTCGAAGATCTTTTAAAGGAAGATTTTACAATTTTCCTAAAGATAAAAGTCTATTTGATGTTTGGCTATCAAAGTACAAGTAGATTGATAAGGAAGGTAAGTTTTTGCTGATTTGTGAAAACCATTTTGAAAAAAAATTTTTAGGAAAAAGGCTTAAGAAAGGTGCAATTCCTACTTTATTTTTACCAGATACTGAACAAAGTATCGAAGAAAAGCGTCAAACGCAAGACTTAAATGTTTTTGAATTTTTGGAAGATAGTTGTAGTTTGCAACCTTTTTTAAATAAAAAGACAAAAAATAATGAAGCTTTGATAACTTACGGAAGAAATACTGAAAGAAGTATCGAAGAAATGCGTCAAACGCAAGACTTAAATGTATTTGAATTTTTGGAAGATAGTTGTAGTTTTCAACCTTTTTTAAATAAAAAGACAAAAAATAATGAAGCTTTGATAACTTACGGAAGAAATACTGAAAGAAGTATCGAAGAAATGCGTCAAACGCAAGACTTAAATGTATTTGAATTTTTGGAAGATAGTTGTAGTTTTCAACCTTTTTTAAATAAAAAAACAAAAAATAATGAGGCTTTGAAAACTTACGAAAGAAATGATAATGCAACTTATTTATCCCCAACTATTGAAAAAAGCCGAGCACAAGAATTTACAGAATCTAATGACAGTTTTTGTAAGAACTGTATTAAATTTCAACAAAATGAGGCTTATTACCAGAAGAAAAATTTTATTTCCAGCAGAACAATAAATAATATCAAAAGGAAAAATATAAATTTAAAAAAAAAAAATACATATTTAAAATATCAAAATAAAATATTAAAGAAAAAATTAAACAAAAAAAAAAATGATTCTTTATTAAATTTAATTGATGGCAAATTAAATTTACCAGATAGTGCAAAAACTTTTCTAAAAATGAATTGTAAAACTACCACAACTTGGACAGAGAATGAAAAAAATATTGCCCTGAATATGCATTTTAATTCTCCTAAGGGATATAAATTTTTAAGAAATTCAATAAAACTTAATTTGCCACATTTTAGCTCAATAAATAGATGGATTCCCATCAAGTATTTAAATATAGGTGTGCATGAAAAAAATTTTAATGAAATGAACAAAATTTTTTCTGAAATGGATGAGCTATCAAAAGAAGCCATAATAATTTTTGATGAAATTGCTATAAGAAAAAATTTAAGTTACAATAGCGCACTAGATGAAATTATTGGATTCTTAGATTATGGGTTTAAAAGAACACAAGATGTCGCAAAATATATATGTGTTTTTTTGGTAAGAGGCCTTATAAGCAATTGGAAATATGTGCTTAGTTATTTCACAACAGATAAACCAATTAATGGTACAGATCTTCAAACTCTATTACTTGCTAATTTACACTCAGCGTTTAAGTTAAATCTTAATGTGCGTGCTGTAATATGTGACCAAGGTACTACAAACAGAAACTGCTTTACAAAATTAGGAGCTATAAGAGATAGCCCTTTTTTTTTATATAATTTTGAAGAAAAAGAAAAAAAAATTTTTGCACTGTTTGATCCAATACATCTAATTAAGTCTCTTCGGAACACACTATTAAAATATGACCTTAATACCAAAGATGGTGAGGTGTCATTTAAAATTATCCATTCATTGTATTTGTACGAAAACAAAAATACTACAAAAATGTGTCCGAAATTAACAAAAAAGCACATATTTCCTAATTCTTTTGAAAAGATGAATGTTAAGTTGGCAAGCCAAATTTTTAGCAATTCAGTTGCTGCTGCCATAAAAACCCTAATATCCATAAACAAATTTGTTGCTAGAAAAAACTGTGCTTCATGCACTGCTGAATTTATATTCAAAATTAACAAATTGTTTGATTGCCTTAACAGCAAAAAACTATACGATAAAAATCCAAATCGTTCGGCTTTGCAAAAAAATAATGTCATTGGAAAATATTTAAAAGAAATGATACAATACTTTAAAGAAATAAAACCCAAAACAACAAAGAGAATTTATTGCATTGATGGCATGGTACAAAGCCTTACCGGCATTATCCAATTAAGTGAAGACATGTTTGCCTCTTACGATCAAGCTGAATGCTTTTATTTATTATTATCGAGACTTAATCAAGATGCATTGGAAAATTTGTTTGCCTTGGTTCGCTACAGAAATGGCTGCAACAATAACCCATCAGTGGCAGAATTCAGTAATATTTTAGCAAAAATCATGTCAATAAAATTAATAAATCATAAGTTTGAAAATTCCAACTGCGAAGAAGATGACGCAGAATTTATTTGTGATGAGTTAAAAGATTATGAAATAAAAGAAATCAATTCCGAATCTAATTTTGATGATACATTTGATGAAACAGATAATCAAATAACGAATTTTATTAAAGAATGTAATGAAGTAAATGCTAATTATATGGCAGAAAGAACAAATATTATTTCATGTAATGCCGAAAGATATATATGTGGCTACATTATTTTTAAATTAATGAAAAAGATTTCCTGCAATACATGTAATATTTTATTTTTGAAAACATCTGATGATATTTTATCGCTTGATTCAGAACAATTTATTTTTGAGAAAAATTATAAGAATGATTCGGAAATATTTTACTTGAAAGCTCCTACAGAAATAATATTTGAAATAACTCAATTTCACATAAGAATATTTGATAATTATTTTGCTCAAAATTGCCATCACAAAAATTTACTTAAAAATATCCTGACGATATGCTTGGAAGCCACAAGAAACTCTATAAAATTTAATACATGGTTTAATGAAAATGATCAATGCTATAATCATAAAATAAAATTTTTGGAACTATTAATAACACTTTTATTAAAAAAGGAAGCAAAATGGTTATGCGAAAAACTACTTAACACTGAAAAACAAAAAAAGGAAATACAAGAAAAAGAAATTGCAAAAAAAAGGAAATACAAAAAAAATATTTCGTTTGGAAATAAAACATCTTATGATAAAAATAATCCTAATAAAAAAAAAATAAATATTATTAAAAGTTAAATACGATATTTGTTAAATACTTAAATTATAATACTAAAACTATCTGTAAATATTTTAACTAATAATGTAAATAAAGAATTAAATACTAGTAGTTGCTGTATATAAATATTTATTAAATTTTCTGAAGTTTCTATGATGAAGTAAATAAATGTAAATATGTAAATAAAAAAATAATTAAATTCAAATAAATAATTTGGGTAAATAAATTTGGCACGGACTATATGCAATAATATTTTATTTAATTTCTTTGTAATGTTATTAAACATTAATATAGTTTATCTTTTTTAATATATTAATTTTTTTTTTATTTTTTTAATTTTAAGTGTTTTTTAATACATAAATTCTTTTTTAATTTGTTTTTCAATATAATTTGTTACCATTTGTTTTTTAATACATTTTATTTACATAAATACTCATATTATTATTCTATATTAATGTTAATTTTTTTTTTCCATGTGATCAACACTCCTTGAGCATACTGGATTACTGAAGTCTGAACCACAATTATTTTTTTTGTTGAATTATTATGTATATATATTAATGTTATTATATTTGTTCATGTGATCAACATTCCCTGAATATACTGGATTACTGAAGTCTGAACTACAAATTTTTTTTTGTTAAATTTTATTTTGATTTTAATTGTTTTAAAAATTTTATTCCTATTTGGTATTGTTATATATTCAAATTCATTTGCAATATTTTTATTTAAAACAAATGGGTTTTTTACGCCGCATTGAAGTTAAATATTTAGTTATACCAATTATACCTAATTGCTTCATATAATAAATAGCTTCAATACGGCTTTTTCCCTTTCAAAAAGTAAAATTTGGTAAAAAGTAAAAGAAAAATAAAAAATACAATATTATGAATTTAAAAATATTTGTTTGTATTTTTAATATATGTACCTACATGTGTACATAAGTAAACTCTTTCCCTAGCACAGCATAGTAAGGTCAGAAAGTTATTGCTTTATAAAGTTGTTTTAAATATGCAAACATTTATAGAATAGAGGTAATGATACCTAGGCTAAATTGATAAAAGAAAATTTCTAATTTTTTTTAAATATCCCAATGACTAACATGGAATTCCCCATATACATGTAATTATTATCCAAATGAAATCTCATTTTTCAAATGTTTCATATGACTTAATCATATAATTTTTTGTGGGGTTTTTCAGATCAGAAAATATAGTCTTTACTTATATTGAACATTTTATTATATTATAGAATAAAGATAACTTTTCATGTTCATTCCACTCAAAAATTTTCGGCAATTAAAATAACGAGCACAAATCTTTAAGAACCATAAATTTGTATAGAAGATAAGACTAATTCTAAAATTATAAAACGATACACAATATACATAAAGTTTGCCTGACCTAGCTAAAAAAAAATCAATTTGAACCAAAAAAAACCTTTTCTATTTTTTAAAGTATGCAAGTAAAGTATTATAAAGATCGCATACTTACATAAAAAATAATGAAAAAAAATACATGGTTTTTTTTATCTTTCCTATGAAAGCATATAGATTTAAATGGATGTTATGAATGTATTATGTATTATTTTTTTATATACACTTAAGCAAAATTCGAACAGAAATATATATATTATAGGAAGAATATTGAGTATAACAGCAGAGACAATAAATATATTTAATGTCTTTGATAAGAATTAGTAAAAACTTTTACTAAAAACTAAAAAGTATTATACGGGGTCGTGGAGATAAAAAAAAAATATAAGAAATTTATTTACAATTTTTGTTCTATGTGAACAATCTATGTATATATAATTTCTGGTAAAATAGAAATTTTTAAAATAAGAAAAAAATTTCAAGAAAATTGAATTTAATCAATTGGCATTTTTATTCTACAATTAGGTACCCCACCCCTTAAATTATAATTTTTTAATGCAAAATATCCATTCCAAAAAAAAAATGTAAAAGTTTTAAAATTAAAATCCGTAAAAAAAAATGTTTAAAATCATTCAAAATTACCAGGCACCCAGAATTTACAGAAAGCAATTTGAAAAAAAAAAATTAAACTGAAATTAAATTGTATATTTTTAGGATGAACAAAATTTTTAAAAGTTTGCATAATTTCAAGTGAAACAAATATTTTATATATATGGTTTGTGTATGTGGTAACTGTTATAAAGTGCTGAATTTTAAATTTAAATTTAAGAAATAAGGCGACATCTAATGAGTTTTGTGAAACCCAAATTAAATATATCCGAGACACAAAAAATACTTTAATTTTTTTTAATTTAATTTGCCTTCTGTAAATTTTCAGTTTCTGGTGGCCTGGTAAATTTAATGAAATTTTGAAATTAAAATATGGATTCACATTTTTTATTTTTTTAAAGGACGAATGGAATGGCTTTACAGAAAAAGAAAAAAATTAAAATTAAAAAAAAGAAAAAATAGAATAAAACGCAAAATTGATTTTAATTTAATTTATTATTTATCATTTTAAATCCAAAAATTGAAGAGGATAGGGGACTTCGGTTAGCTTCTCTTGGAAATATTTCAGACTCTTTGGTGTTTGGAATGATTCGGCTGGTTTCGGTTTAAAACTTAATATGGTTCATCTGCTTTACATTCGAAATTTGAAATGTGGCGGTCAGTATAATTTATATTAATAATTTAATTGTAACTTACATAATTATTATTGTTATCTAAAAGAAAAAACAAAAATTTAATACATATTTTAATTTTTATAAAATTTTTTTAATTAAAATAAATTTATAACTGATCTAGGGACATCTATCGGCATTATAATAAATTTTAAATTCACCTTTACATTTTATGACAGTTTCACGTCAGTATTAAAATATGACATGACTTTTAAATGAAAATTTTTTCCAGTTATCTATGGATGTATTTACATAATATATAATTTTTGATATTATCTTATGATTGGCTTTAATAATGATAAATGAGAATGTGAAATTCATTAATTTATATCTTCCATTCACTGTTGCCAATTTGTTTTTTCTTAATTTCCCTTCAAGAGTACAAAAATTCCCGTTTTTTCCCTTTTTCAATCCCATTTTTTCCCACGAAATTTCCCACAGATTATTATGGTTAGTATGCATATTTATACATATACTTATTGTATTATTTACTTATTTTTATTTACTATATTTATAAGCAGGGATTAGTAAAATAAAATACATAAATTAAACAAAATAGTAATTCATTTATTAAGTAGGGAATAATGTGAAAAAAAAAATATATTTAATAGCTTCTTCATAGGACAAATATAATAATATATATAATATAATAACTTATAAATTAAAAAAATATCATATGGTATACATATATACATATTACATCATAGTTTTTTTATAAATATCACCCGTATTAAATAAGGCACAGTGTTTTTCATTAGGAACAAATGTGGTTGAATTTATATTTTTAGCTATAAAACTAGATTTAATCATGCATACAGCATTAAGACATGTTTCGCCAATTCTATTTCTTTTTTTGGTTTTAGTATCTGTTACGATAGAAAAAATCCTTTCTGCATCAACATTCGAGTGAGGTAATGAAGCCACAAATTGATATAATTTTGTTAAATTTGGAAATAGTATATCTCCGTTTATTGCTTTTTTGTTTACAATGATTTGCCAAAAGTTTGAAATTGTAGTTTGAAGATCAATATGTCACGATTTTGGATCTTTTTCACTTTTTGCATCCAAAGGCAAAATTCCCACGATTTTTGGTCTTTTTCCCTTTTTCCCTCCAAGGCTTCAAAATTCCCGCAAAATGGGAAATTTCCCACGAATTGGCAACAGTGCTTCCATTATTTTTTATTGTTCGCATTAATAAACAATTGCTGTGATCAAGTATCAAAGGCCGTAAATAAATACTTAGATTATGTTGTCAAATTATACTATAAAAAAGTAGGTAAAAAGTATTTAATTTTTTGACTTATTAATATTATATTTTTTACATTTTACAAAACAAAAACTTTATTTAGTAATTAAATTTAAATAAAAATATTTGTTATTTTTTTACATAAATTGTGTTGTAGCTGTGGTTCGTGTCTTTGTTTATTTATACAAACAAAAAACGCATCCCTTGAAGTAAAGCGAGTCTCAAAAAAATTATGAAACAAATGTCATATTAAGTAAAGACTCGCTTTGATTTAAAAATTAAAATTTAAACGAAAAAAAAAGCAAGCAATCGTTGAAAAAAAAGAATTGAAAAGTGTGAAATTTTTTTTTATTAAGAATAATAATAATTACAAGTACAATTAATTTGTGAAGTTATAAAAATTAACTTATTCTTGTGTTGTGTTGAGTTAATTTGAAACAAATTTGGTGTGAACACAAATCTAAATACAAGATAATGGATATTACAAATATGTCGGAAACCCGAGCAAATGAAATTGGAGACCACATTCCAAAGTATACTAATTTTTTAAATTTAATTTATTTTTATTAAATACATTTTATAATAGAACTTAATTAAAAATTTTACAACTATGTACTTTAAATATATATATAATATAAATAATTTTAACTAAATATACATATGTTAGATGTAGATTCATAGCTTTCCTTCCTTTGACAATATTTTATCCTCCTTAGAATTAATAGTTTTAAAAATAATGAGATTAAGCTGCAAACACAAAAAATATCAGTAAAATTTATATAATTATTTGTAATAAATAGCAATTATGTATATTAAAAATAAATACAACACTTAATTCAAGCAAAAAACATAATGTTCGATTAGAAATTTAAAAAAAAAACAAATTCAAAAAAAAACTTTGCCGCTTTTAATACAAACCTGAATACCAACAACATTTGTTGAACAATGTTTTTATTTACTGTTTACATACTAAACACTAAAATTCCACATAAATAAAGTTTGTTTCTTGGTTTTGTTTTGAATTTAGACAAACCGTGTAAATATAATGAAGTTGCCATGGATTCTAAAGGCAAAACGAATCATAATTATATTTATATACCTACCTACTTACTAATATTATTAATGTATAAAAGTGTATTTATTTACTATCTAAATTTATTTAGTTGGGACAATTTAAAATTTTCATTAATTTAACTTTCGAGCAAAATTATTTTTTTTGTGTTTGGAAAACTGTTAAAATATTTAATATAAAAATGGCTAATTTATGAATTGAAAATAAAATTAATCACGTACATAAAATATATAAAAATAGGTAAAATTTTAAATTTAAATTCATTTGTCTATTTCTGTAACAAGATTATTCGATTTGGATTATTACGTTGATTAAAATAGACTATATGAATTGCCCAAGATTCTTTGGTGTTCTTTCTAGTTTCATTAATTTAAAGTAGATTTTATTAAGATTGTTTAAAAAGTTTTAAATATTTCTAATGAAAATCCCATTTTAAATAATCTAATCCATAAGTTAGGATTATGATATTTTGAAAATTTCTAAATACCTACAAACGAATCATTTTCACATTCTTTTTACAAATATTTACATAATTAAGGTAAAAATAAGTTTTTGCAAAATTTTTTATAAATATAATTTACTTTTACTATCTACCTGTTGATATTTGTTTACCTAACATTTCTAAAAATTATTTTTATCGGTTATTAAAATAAAAACAATAACATCATATTTTTATTTAATTTTAGTATTAATGCGAACATTTCTCAAGATTTAACAATGGATGGTTCATGTAAGTAGAGAAATATTTAACCATATATATATAGATTTAAGAAATATAAATAATTTAATAATTTTTCTCATTTTAGATGGCATTGGATATCGTTCGCCCTGTTATGGAGGAGTACGTTCACCAAGTCAGGGAAGATCTGTTAGAGAATATGAAGAACAGATGTCAACATTACGAAAAGAAAATTTCAATTTAAAGCTTAGGATTTATGTTTTAGAAGAGAAATTACCTGGACTTGGTCAATTCACTTCATCTGAAGGACAGGACTCACTAATGAAACAATATGTTGATATAAAAGTTAGTATTATATACATATAGAAAATATATTTCTAAATTATCTTAAATGCTTTTTTTTCTAGGTCGATACAGAAGTTTTAAAAAATGATTTAGAAGAAAAAAAACAATTGTTGCGAGAAGCTGCTGAAGCAATTGATCATCTAGAAAATATTCAAAGAGAATCTGATGAAAGAAATCATCATATCATTGACGAACTGAAACACAAAATTCAATACTTAGAACATGAAAACAAACAATTAGAAAAAAGTCATAAAAGTAGCTACATATCAGCCGATGAATCAAAATTAACTGAAAGTGCTATTAAGGTAATTTCAATGAAAAATATGTTTTTAATTTCAAGTATTTTAAAGCATTTTTCAATTCAATTTTTTTTACAGATACAGCTTCAGGAACTAGAATTTTCGGCAAAAGATTCTGAGGTTAAAATTAAAGAACTGTTAGTGAAATATAAAAAACTGGAGGAAATACTCATAAGAAAGAATAAAACTATAGATGAATTACATATCTGCATCGAAAATTTAAAATTTGAAAATTCAGATTTAAAAGATCTTGTAAAAACAAAGGATAATACTCTAAAGACTACTGACGTAATTTTAAATACAACCAAAAATTTAAAGTAAAATTTAAGTATTTTATTATTTAATTTTAGATCAAAAAACTTCAAAATGATTTAGATAAGTGTAGGTCAGAACTGGCCGACAAGACATGTGAATTAGATGAGGCTCAAGAAAAGTATTCCAAACTAAATGAAGATTATGAAAAAGCTGTTAAATATATTGAAAAATTAATTAAAGTAACCAATGTGATGCAAAATGAAATTGATCAGCTAAGAAAGGTAAATACGATAAAAATATTCTTAAAAAATATAATTTTTGATTTTACTTTTTATATAGGACAATGATAAAGAAAATGTAAATGCTAACTCAAATGAATCTTTAGTTCCAGTCGCAAATTTAAAAAAATTACAAAGTAAATTTGAGCTTATTTCTAGTCAACTGGCAGCTGCTAATGCAGATGTACATAGTAAAAATACTTTAATAGAAAAACTTAAAACGGAAATGCACCAAATACGTTGTGAAGTAGAAAGATCTCAAAAATGGGGTAAAGAATGTACAGAATTATGCAACATTTTAACTGTCAGATTAGAAGAACTAGCAACATTCTTAGATTCACTTCTCAAGCATAAAGATGTCCTCAATTTAATAGCTCCGGACATAAAAAGAGAAATTCAAAATGTAATAAATAAATCATTAGATTTATCGCGTAGTTTTACAGCAGAATCTTTATCGATTACTAATTTATCCTTTAATGAAAGTAATTTGGCTCAATTAAGTAATATAACAGGAATTCTTGATAATACTCATAATAGTAAATTCTTTGATTCAAAAGCCGAAATTAAGTCGAATAACTCAAAAGATAAAATAATACATGATCTTAAGCATAAATTAGAGCTACTTAAAGGAAAACGGAGTGAAACATCTTTTACCAAAATAGAATATAAAAAAGGCATCAAACCAAAATGCAATACTAGTTTACCTTTAGTACCTCCAGATATATCAGAATTTGAAGTATGGTCAGAACCAGACCGAAATGTTTCTTTAGCAAGAATAGGTTTAAATAAATCTAAAACAATTGCAAACAGCAAAAATTTATCTTGTAAGATAAACAAAGAAACCGATTCAAATTCAATAACAAATGAGAGTTTACAATATAACGATGAAAAAAATAAATCTAGAACCAAACTGTACGATAAAATTGCGCATTATGAAAAAATCTTAGTGGAAAAAGATAACAAAATTCTAGACATTCAATGTCAATTAGTAGAAACCGATAATCGCCTAAAAAGTCGAAATATAAAGTTACTGGAAGCAACTCAAGAACTTGAAGGCAATACAGACCGAATTAAAAAATTAGAATTGGAACTCAATACATTTAAGAGCCAGTTCGGTAATTTTAATGAAATGAAATCAAATGATGAGAAGCTTAAAAGAGAATTGAATCTAAAAAATGATGAACTTAATAAGTTACATGAAGAAAAAGATTACTTACTAGCTAAAATTGAAAAATCTGAGTTGCTAATTAAAAATTTAAAAATTCAAATTGAAGAATTAACAGAAAAATATGAAGAAGATATTAAAAATATAAAAGAAAATGAATGTATTAAACTTGAACAATTAAATCATGAATTCAAAAATGATCTGAATGAAAATATTAAAAAATTAGAATTGAAACATCAAGAAACCTTAAATCAAAACTGGATTGAAAAAACAGAACATGAAACAATTTTAAAAGAAACTAAAGCGTTAAATTTAGAACTTGAAGAACTCAAATGTGAAGTAGAACATTTAAAAGAATCTGAAAAAAATTTAAAAGAACAATTAATTAGCAATCAAAAAACTATTCATACATTACAAAAGAATCTTGATGAAAATTTACTTTTAATTTCAAAAACAACGCTTGAAAGAACTAAAATTTTGAATGAAAAACTAAATTTAGAAAAATATGTTCAAGAACTATTACAAAATTCTGAGTCATTACGAAATGAAAATAATCTTTTAGTTGATCAATTAAATGTACTTGTTGATAAACAAAATGAATGTCATAAATCCGAAGAGAATATTGTTGAAAAGTGTGATGAAAATCAAAGATTACAACTTATATCACCTGATTTAGGAATAGAAAGCGATACAGGACGTACAACTAATGAAGATATAAAAACAACTAATAAGCTCGAAATAAAGAACGAAAAAACGGAAGGTATGTTGTACAAAATCATATTATTTTATCATTTAATCAAAAATATTGTTTTAGAAAAAGTATTACATCAACGAAATAGTTGTGCTGCTAAAACAGATATTCCTGCTCCAGACAATCTATCAACTGAACACAAATGTGAAGAAATAAATAAAGAAAATCTTAAATTACGTACTAAATACAAACGTCTTACAAAAATGTACAAAGAGCTTTTAAAAGTAATTAAAAAAACAAACGAAAATATGGAACAATTTGAAAAAAATGTTATAGCTCAAATAAAGAAAACAAATGAAGTTTTGGAATATGCTCGCAGCAATATTTCTAGCAACATTAAACTCAGTGATATTAAAAAGTAGAATAAGAAAAACTGCAGCCAAGATTATTAACAAAGCAATTTTCTTAAAAAAAAAAAAATATAATAAGTTAACAGTGAAAACGTCCAAATGAATTAAGACCTCTATTTAGAATATTAATTGAAACAATTTAATTAAAAAAAAAAAAATTATAAATTTGGAAATAAAATACGCATTTATTTTCTTCAGATTTTTGTTTTATACAAAATATCAAAAAATTATAAGGAAAATAAAAAATTTTAAGAAAAAACAACAACCTTTCTTTCCATGTGCTTAACATATATAAACTTAATTTAATAATAAAACATTTGTACTTATATTTAAAAAACAAATAATTGAATAAGCATGTTGTAACTTTTATTTGTTTGTAATTAGATATTTTATAATTAATAATAATTTCGAAAAATGTATTATTTTGTGCTAAATTCATTAATTTTATAGTGAATTTAAACTGAAGAATTTTTTTATTTAAATTCAAAATTTTTTATATTATAAAGAATAAATAAAATGGTTAATTTTTTTCTCAAATTATAACATAACTCTTTTTTTTCATTAAAATTTATTATATTCTTTCAAAAACCAAAAGGAATATTCACCCAATCACTTTGCATTTGTTTTCTTATCTTTAAACGAATCCTGTTGTATCAATTAAAAACAGTTGATGCCATTATTGTATTTTATATTTCAAACTATTCTTATATTTTGACAAAAATAAATAGAAATAATTAGTAAGTATGTACAAAACAAAAATTTATTATGTGCAAGATTAAACCAACTTTATAGAAAAGGTATAACATTACAAGGTATTAAATTACTTATTAGCTATATTTTTACAATATCAGTTCCTTCCCTACGTAACAAAAAACTAAGTTTTCTATATTGTATAAGTTAAGTTTGTATTTTAATAAATAAAAATCTTGTTTGCAACGTTTTAAAGATTTTATACATGTATTGTGATCAAATACACAAATTTTTAATTAAAAACTTTCGGTATAGTTAACACTTGTGATGATTTAATATGCAAACAATCTTTGAGTTGTAGTGTTTTTTATAATTTGGTAGCTTTTGTTTAAAAAAAAACAAAAGTAACTTACGAATATAAGGGAAGTAGTAAAGAACTTGTATTATATGCAGAGGCTGTGGAAGTGAGGACGAAACAGTTCTCCACGTCCTATGCCAATGTGTAACACTAGAAAACCTAAGACTGAGAATCTTAGGAGGAACGTACCGGGATGACTTCAGCACGGTAAGGGAGTTAGACGAGGGTCAATTGTTGAGCTTCATGAAGGGGATAGAATGGCTCAATGAGGAGCTGTAAGTATTGCGAGCGACTCTGAGAGCAGGGGTGCACAACGGGCCGCAAGGCCCAGGTGTAAGGGAGACTTGCTCTCCCCCCCGTCTAAACAACAACAACAAAGAACTTGTATTACTTGCAAAATGGTAGTTTAGTAAACGAAAAAGCTATTGCTAAAAACTTGACGTTTTAGAAAAGGGCCACAATAAATAGTCATCTCATGTAATATTTTATGTTTTAATCTTTAGGACACTCATATCTTAAAACTGAACTTAAAAGTTATTTCACTAAGTAACTAAGGAATATTTAAAAGTAAGATTTCTTGTGAAAATTTACTAAAAGTAATTAACGAAAACTTCGACAATTGACAGACATATTGAAATAATCAATAAAGATTTCATTAAATATATATATTAATAGAAAACACTTACTAAAAATTTAAAATAATAAACCTTTTTGCAAATAAAAAATATTCTTAAAGCCATATATTTCCTCATTTTAAACAAAACTAGTAAGTATTTCGTTTTGTAGACGGACAAATAATTTATAAATATTTAAATTTGCTAAAAGTTTTTTGAATATTCATTAAAACTTTACTCGTATAAAACTTTAAAATGTTCCTAGAGGTTAAACGAATGAATTTATTAATCAAACGTTGAACAGATGTACATAGCTACATACATATACAAAATAAAAAATTGTAAAATTTTTAAAATTCTGAAACTATTGCTTAATTAGTTTAGTTCAAATCAACTTTAGTACGTATAAAAACACGAAAAAAACTAAATATCCGTTTAATAAAAAACATTAATTTTTCCAATAAACTTGAACTTGTAATAACACAAAAAAGAAAAATGTAATAATTAATTTAACAGTGAAAAGCAAACATAAAGTTTTATAAGATAACATAGTTTCAAAAGTTATCAAGTTTAAAATAATTCACGAATGTTTCAGAAGTCCCATCCGAATCCGTGAAAAGCATTTTAAGTTTACAGAAACAATTAAACCAAATTTTTGATATTTATTTTTTTGTGATTCCTTGGTAAATAATTCCAAGCTAAATTTAATACATAAAAATTTCAAGTTTTTTACATAAAATAAAAGCAATGTAAATACGATTTTGCAAATCAAAATTAGGTAATCCTCTACTAAGATTGTTAATAAAATTAATAAAATTTCCATAAAACACATAATATATTAAAATAAACCCATAGACACAGGCAAGTTCATATAAAAGTATATAATAAGAAAATATTTATATTTATACTTATCAAATGTATGAAAGTTAAAACATGGTATGTACTATAACTTTGTTTTAGTATCCAAATAAAAAATTAAGTTCTAAATATATATAGAGCATTAATTTTTAAGTAACACTTTATTTTAAGTAACTGTAAGTATTACGAGCGACTCTGAGAGCAGGGTGCACAAGGGGCCGCAAGAGTGACCTAGGTGTAAGGGAGACTTGCTTTCCCCCCCGTCTAAACAACAACAACAACAACATTTTTTTTAAAATATATGTAATATGAATTTGATTAATTCATTAATTTACGTGTATTTTATATATTTACAATCAAATTTTCTATATTGTAAAGTTAAACAATGAATAATGTGCAAAATATTATATATTATGTACATAGGTACCTATAGTAAATCTTTTAATAAAATGTTGATTCAATCTATTTCACATCTGATTGAATACTTTAAACTATTTTTTTTTTTTAATTAAAAAAGCTCGGACTGTGAATAACCTTAAAAATAATCTTCAACTATATATAAATACTTGTGTTTATATTTAATTAAACAAACATACATATTTACATTTATATAACATCGTAACTGAAAAAAAAAAAAAAACAAAAATCAAACAATTGAATTGTATTAATTGATGAAAAACGACGACGCAAAAGCATTCTATTTGCGAATAATGCATTCATGACTGACTATCTATTTGTGTAAAGAGATCAACAACAATATTACGACGACAATGCATCCACAAATACATTTACTTAATATTACACCCAAAAATAGTAATTTCAACTTCTAAATTAAAAATAAAACTTATTTGGCTTGAAATAAAAATGATATTATTTACGTTTTAAATCTTGACTCTAGAAGTTTTATATTTAAAATTTAGCACAATTTTTATAAGAGTTAAAACAAGTCTAATTTAGTATTTTAATTGTGGCCATTATTATTTAACTAAAAATAACTTTGAAACAAAAATAAAACACTATAATTAATTAAAAATAAATACAAAAAAAAAAAAATTAAAAACAAAGTAAATTATGAATTTTTTATCAATAATATCATAATTTTAATTAAATTTTTTTTTTAAATTTTATTTTAATATTTAATTTTTTTTTTCTGTATTTGTAGATACTTTTCGGTTTGATTCTTTTTAATTTTGAATTATTAATAATTCCCTTCCTGTAGGAAGGAATTCAAAAATTTTGTGAAAAAAAAAAGTACAAACTTGGTTTTTTGAATTTTTAAAGCTTCGTATCAAAAAAAAAAAATAAAACAAAAAAAATCAAAAAATTTAAATCAATTAAATATATAATAGCTACAATTTAAAAAAGGAAAAAAAGTTTTGAATTCGTTTAATTTTCATCACCATAAACGCGCAGCAAAATACAATTAAATAAAATAATTTTGAAATTTCATCAGAATTTTTTAAATCTACTTTGAAAACCTATATGACGAACCTATATTTGAAATATACTCTTCATTAAAATTTTAAAAAAATTTAAGAGAATATTACATTAATACAATATGGAATTTGGTAAACCATTAGTGGAACAGATAAATGAAAGATTTTCAACAAATTTTTCAGATTCTTTTGGTGGTGGTAAGTTTAAAAAAAATGTTATTTTAATTATTACTTAATAATATTTAATGTATAAATGTTTTTTAATTGCTTTATTTCTAAAAACAGATTTAAGCGGTTATCGGTCTCCAACAAATTATTTTAATAATAATAATGGTGTCGGTTCTCCAAGTCAAAATCGTTCTGTACGTGAAATTGAAGAACAAATGACAACATTACGCAAAGAAAATTTCAATTTAAAATTAAGAATATATTTTCTTGAAGAAAAAATGCCCGAATTATATCGGATGAGTTCACCGGAAGGACAAGAATCTTTAATGAAAAAATTCGTGGACAATAAGGTTGGTAATAAATTTAATATTTTATAAGTATTTAATAAGGTTTAGATATTAAAAGGAAAATGTGTAGGTTTAATAATAAGAAGAGGTAGACTCAAGATTTACAAATTGAAGAACTGAACTTTTTAAGATTGAGGTTAATTTTTATCAATCTTAAAATTTCCAATCGGTATTTTAAAAACACCTTTTTGACTCACTTCTTTCATATCTTGATACTACATACAAGTATCATTCATTCGGTTTTCAATAATTATAAAATATCTTAAACAATGAAATTTTATCAAGTATCTGAAAATAATTGGTTCGGTTAATATTACTTTTGTCAGCAAAAAATATTTAAAATAAATACTTCATTTATATACCACTAAAATATTTATATACGATTAGCAACACATAATATACAAGTTAAAATCTTACTTACACATTAGTTAAGAAGATACTTATATACATATCGGTAAAAATACTTCCTAATAATATAGGAAAAATACCTATTCAAAGCAGTCACAATATATACGATTAATTATTGAGGTGTTATTTTAATTTTAATAAAAAAAGACTTTTTTTTTTTGAAATATTAAACATATTTTTATTTTAATTTATTACAAATAGGTTCCGGTGAATAATGAAAAATTATGTCGAACAAGTCCCCCCCCCCACCCTTCTACTTCGGCAGGCTTCCAAAATTTTACCAAAATCACGTTGTTCAATAAACTGTTCTCAATGGTTGAAATCTGCTCGATAATGTTGTTTTTAAGCTCTTGAATTGTTGTGGGATTATTGCTGCTATTACACTTTCGATTTCACAAAATCCCACAAAAAATGCAATTTAAAAAAAATTTATCAACCATCACCTTGATGGCACAATTTGTTGTAGCATTTTCTCTACCAAATTTTGTTCGAAATTTCCTAATTACATCTTGAAAACTTTTACCATTTTCAAAAAATGTTGTAATAATAAAAACAAGTTCTTCCTTCGTGTAAAGTTCCATATTAACTAACCGCAATGTATTTAGAATAAACCTACCTCGCATAAAAATTCCAGGTAGAAAAAAAATGGCGGCAAAATCAAAATGATACCTTAATTTTGAAAACCCCTTATAAAAACATACTTGGGTTGGGTTTGAAATCTCGGTTTAGTGAATCTTGTTTTTAGAAAATCTCGTTTTTAGAAAATCTTGTTTTTAGAAAATTCCTTTTTTTAAATTCTGGAAAAAACTGATTATACTGGTTTTGTATCCAGCTCAAAAATCCTTAAAAACCAGATTTATTAATTAAAAAAGAGATTTTCTTAAAAAGCGAGATTTTCTAAAACGAAATTTTCTAAAAACGAAATTTATAACGAAAGATTTACTAAACCGACATTATGGAACGGTCCTAAAATACTTATATCAATTAAAATACTTTCAATCAATAATACTTAACCTATACTTATAGGTACCTTTTAACGTAATAATCCTTTTGTGTCATTAAAATCTCTATTGCATCAGTAAAATTTCTATTGTATCAGAAAAACGTAAAAAAAATGTTTGGGTCCGTAATAAGTCATTTTTGAAATTTATAAAATTTACTATAAAAACTGATATTTTATTCTTAAAATTATTAAAATTTTTAATTTATAAAGGTTGAAATTGAAATTTTATCAAAAGATCTTGAGGATAAACAACAACTTTTAAAAGAAGCTGGTGAAGCAATAACTCATATGGAAAATGTACAAAAGGATACCGAAACGAGATACAAACAAATAATTGAAGAATTAAATCAAAAAATTCAATGTTTAGAATTTGAAAATGAATCATTAGAGAATTGTTCGAAAAATGATGAAATGATTATGAATGAATTGATTGGTAGAAGTAATATAGACAATAATAAAGTAGATATGATGCAAAAGGTATAATATTTATAAACTATACATAAAAAAAAATTATGTACATATTTATTTTATATACTTTTAATTTTTAGATCCGTGAATTGGAAGGATATGTTAAAGAAGCTGATGAAAAAATTACAAATTTAAATCATCACATAAAAAATTTAGAGGAAATTAATCAAACAAAAGAAAAAACAATAAATGATTATGATAAAGATTTAAAAGATAGTAATTTTGAAAAGAATGAATTAAATGAACAATTAGAATCAAAAGAAAAAACTTTAATCGAGACTGAAGTAAGCAAATAACATTTTACTTTTTGCTTTTTTTTTTATATAAATTATTCAACAAAATTTTAATAACCAAAGGTTTAAATTTGTTTTTTAACTATTCTATTAACAAAATAAAAATATATATATACTATACACGTTTTATTCCTTCCATTAAGAAAAAATTATTTAAAATGGAATATGATTTTAATGAATTGAAAAAGAAAGATAAACAAGTAAATAATTTAGAAGAACTTGTAGAAACGTTAAAATTTGAAAATCGAAAATTAAAGAATGATTTCGAAACTCAAAAAATTGTTGCCGAAGAAAATCATGCAACTATTAAAGAACAACAATTAGCCTTAAATGATATGAAAGTAAGTATTAAACCCATATCATTTTAAAAGAAATTTTAAATGTAAGTCGATTATATTATCAGTTAATTCCGAAATACTTGAAATTGTCTTATACACATGACAGAATAACTACAATTTAATAATATAAATTAGAAATTTTATTTTATAATTTATTTTTCCAATATTCATTATAATTCCTTATAACAAAAAATCAAAAAAAAAAATTAATTTTTCCAGTCATCTTTAGCACGTAAAAGAAAAACAATAGTACATTTATCAGAAAAATTAAAAGATTCGGAGAAAGATTGTATTAAAAATCAAAGATATTTAGAAAAAGAAATTGATGAATTACGTACAATATTGCAAAATTTCAAAGAATCACAAAAATCTTATGATTTTCATAATAGAAAAAATAAATCTGATAAATTATCAAAAAAATCTCAAACTACTACAACAACAGCAACTACATTAAATTATAATAGATCATATTTTTGGAATCCATTATTTAATGCATCTAGCAGTAATATTAATATTAATATACCAAGTAACAATACAGAAAAGTTTAAATATTTTGAAGATTATCGTCTAAAAGAAAAAGTCAGTGTTTATTTTAATAATTATAATAATAATATTAATAATAATAATAATAAATATTGTAATAATATTAATAATAATAATACCAAAAATAAAGATGCTGAAATAAATAACAAACATAGAAATATTAAAAATATATCAAAAAAATTAAAATTAAATTTTAAAGAAAATAATTTGAAAATATTATATAATAAAAATGATAGATTTAAAGATTGTATTTCTTTGGATGATTTTAATAATGATGAATCAGCAGCAATAGCAGCAGCAGCAACAGCAGCAGCCGCATCAAATCAAAATAATTTTAATATTTTACAAAATGATCAATTAACAACAACAAATACATCATCAATATTATTAAATAATTCAAAATATAATTTTGGGATTCCATCATTATTTACACAGATATCAACTGCAGTAAGAGGAACTAAAAGTGAATCAAATATAACAGATTTTTCATATTTTTATGATAAAAATTTTTATTCATTTTGTTATGAAACAGAATTTGATAAAAAAATGACTGAAATAAATAATACGGAAAATTGTTTTTCATCATCATTAAATTCAACTAAATACAAATTTAAAAATACATATATTAATAATAATAATCATAATAATAATGAACTACAAATAATGAATAATGGTATTGACAATGAAATTGATTATCCAAAAATATTTGATGATGAATATCTAAGAAAACAAATAAGTTCAGAATTTAAGGTAAACTTTACTAGTTATGGTAAATTATTAATACAAGTAATTATAATAACAATATTTCTTGTTGGTTTATCTGCTCTATCTTCTAAGAATAATAACTCTCATCAATGAATTTTTTTTTTATCAATATATATATATATATTAAAATGTATATATAGGTACTTTAAATCATTTATTATTGTCATACTTTTTTCTTCTGTATCGTAAGATCCGTAAGGCATTTGTTCGTAATCAATACAAGATTAAAGTTTTTTCTCAAAAAATATAATATATAAAATAATAATATCTTCATATCTAATAAATTTCATCCATAAAAACATCATTTATTAAGTAAAATTAATATTAAAAATCCTCCTTTTTTTTAATAATAAAAAAAAATAAATTAAATTAAAAATAGACAAAAAATAAACTGTGTAATAATATACTTATATAAAAATTTTAATTTTATTTTGAAAAAATTCAAAAATGTTCAATTGTTTTTTTTTTAACCTAAATTAAAATTAATTTGTACATATTCTTTTTTTATATTAAATACACACACTAATTATTCTGTAAAATGAATATTAAAAATTTATTTTTTTTAAAATAAAATTAAAAAAATTTACTTTATACAATTAATAATTATTGTTTTTTTAATTTTAAGTTATTTTTTTTATTAATAAAAATATTATTTAAAATTTTCCTTCAAGAATTTTCAACTTAAAGCAACTAGCATATTTTTTCAAAATTATAGAAATTTTTTTCTACAAAGAAATTAAATTAAGAATTCAATAATTTTTTTTTCTTGTAAATAAAATAAATGTTAAATGTTAAATATGTAAAAAAAAAAAAAAAAAAAAAAAAAACAAATATCTATGTACTGTAATTTTATTTTCTGTTATAAGGAATTATAATTTTATTAATAATAATTAATAATAATAATAAACTAAATAATATAAAAAACTATGCAAATGGTAGATAACCTATAATAATTAATAATTATATAAAATATATTTATTACATGTTAATTCTAAACATGTTTTATTATATTTTAAATAGTGTGTTCAGCAAATGTTAAACAATAGCACAAAAAAAATAACAAAAAAATAAGACTAAAACAAGATTAAATATATAAATATTATTAATAATATTAAATTAAATATTTAATATAATTATTAGTTTCGTTTAATTTTTCAAATAAATGAAGATGAATTCGTTCTGAATACAAATAAAATATATATTTATATTCTTAAAGAATTCTCTTAAAAATCGAAAATTAGTTGTTAAAAATTAATGGAAACTAATGATACTATTTCAAATTGTTTGACTCAAAATATAAATATTTGTCTTGTGCTATTGGAAACTTTTGTGGAATACTTTAATAATTTGCTACATGACAAGTTAAATACATTATACTTTTAATTTTTCTAAATTCTTTATATTTTTTTTTATAAATCTGTTAAAACTTTACAAGTGTTCATTCTTTTTTTTACAAAATTACAAAAATTTATTTACATACATATATTTTGTTAAAAAGTTACATACATAATCGTAGTTTACATGTTACATTAATTACAATGAATTAGAAAAAAAGACAATTTTGTCATGTAGCATATTAAAAAATCTGTTTATTAGAAAAATTTGAAGGGAATACAATATATAGTTGCTTTCAATCTTTTTATTCTAAATTTCGTCGTTTTTTTTTTTTTTAAGTGTAATTTATGTGTTAACGAGTATTTTGTTTTAATTGTTAAACTGTCATATTTTAAATAATAAATTTCGAATGTAGTATTTATTATAAAAAAAAATTTTTAATAAAATAAAAAGCTACACAAAGATAAAAAAAATAAATAAAATATCACTACAATGATTTGCGTTTAAATAATTAAAACATAAATTACTTAAAAAAATATTCCCAATTTTTAATTTATTAATATTTTTTTTTTTTAGAAATCGCACTTTTTTTAGAAATCGCACTTTTTTTTTAGATTTAATCTTGATTCGGCAAAATCTGTTTCTGTATCTCTCTGTATTGATCAAAAAAATTTTTTAATCTAAATAAAATCAAAATTGGTTTAATAAAATACTTCAATTTATACAAAACATAAATTTATAATTGTAATTTAATTTATATCTCGAATTTAATCAATATTGTCAAATGGTCCAATAATTTTATAAAAAGTATAATGACTTTAAAATTAAAAATAAGAGTATGACATTAAAAAAATAAAAATTAAAATACGTTTTTCAAAATTTCATTTACTCATAATTAACTTGTGTAAAAATATTATTTACAGACAAAATACCATGAAAGTAAATTAAATTTGAATAAAAAAATTTTTGAATTTCAACAAATGAAAAAGAAATTAATATTTAAAGCAGAAAAATGTGAAAAATTATTTAAAAATATGAATGAATTAGTAATAATTTTAAGAAATTTAAAAACAGAAAATGATAAACTTAAAAGACAAATTAAATTGTAAAGAAGAATATATAGAACGTTTAAAAAAATGATATAATAATGTATATTAACTAATTTGAAATACTTTTTTTTTTTTTTTTTAAATAAATAATTGAATTTTTTTTAAAAAATGATGAATAAAGAAAAACAAAATAATTTTTATATAAAAACATAAAAATAATAAATTAAAATATTTATTTAAATACTATACTTATTTAATTTTTGTATTTACTAAAAAAAAAACATATTTATTTAATTTATATGTATTTTCATATATATTATTATATATTAACAATTAAGGTTTATTTGTTATTTTTTTTTTTTTTTTTCTTAAATATATTAATTAAATTAACAAGTTGATTTTCTAAAAATATCTTCATACTTGAAATTTTCATCATAAGCAAAGGTGGTATATTTACAAATTTCTTTTTTTGCAGATTTTTTTAAAATTTTTTAAAAGCACAGTGGGAAGCTAATCTTGTACTTCTAAATGAGTATTTTCCAAAAAAAAAAAAAAAAAACTAGGACTTTGACCTTATTTAAAAATTAAAACAATTATATATATCAAATATATAACCCTTATATTAATTTTTGCAAATACATTAGTAGTATACATTTTATATTAAAATATGTATGTACATTATATTTTTGAAGTACACAACACTACGGTTGTCTTATATAAGCAATTAATGTAAAAAGTATCAGGAGATATCAATTATATAGCAGCTAAATAGTTTGTTACAATTATTGTAAAATTACTTTAAAAATTATCTATAATGTAATATGAAAATTTACAACTTTTAATATGTAAAAAATCTTAAGTGAAGGATAATTGTAATATTTTAAAAAGTATACATATATATATACAAATACATAAAACAATATCCTACATTTTCATAGAATTATAATTAGTATTTTAATTAGTCTATACAATTTTATTATGCTACTACAAGTTTGTCCGTAAAGGATATTTTGAAAACCCTATAGGATAACACATAATAATTTACTAATTGTTTATTAAATTGTACATCTAAAAAATTAAATAATTTAAATAACTGATTGAAACATAAGAACACATATCACAAAACACAACTTTATGCAAAACTTGGATTTAGTGCAATTTTGTGGACCATAAGGATTATCAACTATACCACATAAAATTGAATTTTAATGAATCTTTACAAAATAAAGTCATAATTTGTCCTTTTGTCCTGACTAATACAAAAAATGAAACATATTACAAAACATTATTATTAGAAGATAATAATAAATTATGTTGAACATATGAAGAGAATATTTATAGAAAGACGTAAAAATATATAAATATATACATATGTTGGGAAGGATATCTTTCATATTAATTGTCTTGAAAGTAAGACTATATTGGGATTGATTATTAAAATAACTGGCTCGAAAGAATTTAATAAACAATTAAAACTTCAATTAAAAAATTAGAAATATAATTAATAAAATAAAAATTTAACAATATATTTTAGTTAGTTTGATTGTAATAATTTAATGCAATCTGCAGAAGAACTTCAAATAAATTAATTTTTACAATTTTAGTAAGTTGATGTTTGGCAGCGTAAGCTACGCATCTATTGTATTTGAATATAATTAAATATTTATTACACTTACATTTTTTAGAGTTCCTTTATATGTTAATATACTGCCTTGTTATTTACCTTTATTCGTTCTTTTGTTTGCGGTATGAAATGAAGCATTATATAATATTTATATACATTAATAATGTATGTTTCTAAAATTCAAAAGTTAATTATAGTTTTTATAGAATAGAAAATAAAAAAAAAAAAACAAAATTAAGTTAATACATTGAATTTAAGTTTTATAAAATACAAGAAGTCCTTTTTGTTGGTTAATTGGTTATTAAAATATTTCCTGTGTTTTTGCTTTATGTAATTGGTTTTTTGTTGTAATTTTATTTTTTATTATTCATATTTTTTATCCTTGCAGGATAAAATTATCCTGTTTTCTATATATAATAATATTCGACAGTTATTATTGTTTTTCTGGTAAATAATTCATTCTCGCCAATATCCCTTTGTTATATTATTGTGTATTCATAACGGTAATGATTGTGTTTTTTCCCCTGGTGGTTTTGTACATTGTACTGGAATATAGGATATAAATATATAAAATTAAATACATTATTTTCAGTGTCAATATATGTGCAATTTTAATGTATACATATAAACATGAATAACATTTATGCAAACAATTTATATTCTCAATATATATGGTTATGCATGCATTCGTTCATATGTATGTATATATATTGTATTATAATTTATAAATATATTTAAAATGTTCAATTGAAATTGGAAATATGTTATTATATTATTATTATTGGAAACACGGATGGTGGATATTTTGCTGTGATACGCAATTTTATTCTGATTACCTATTCCCCAAAGAAATTTCCAAGTAGTTTTTAAAGACCCTCTTTAACTATTAAAATAAAAAATCAAATTAATGTTTATTAAGAAAATTAAGAATATTTATTTTAAAATACTTTTTTTTTTATGTTGATATTTTTTACATAGAATTATTATTTCTCTTATATATTTTTTTCTTGCAACTTTTTTGTAAGATTATCGAACAAATTGTGTCATAGAATTTTAATTATCCTTGATATATAGGATAAAAATACATATTATATAATAAATATAATAGCTAAAATATACGAATTAAAATTAAATGTAATTTGCTAAACTAATCTGGTTTTATAGATTTCTATTATTTATTTTAAATAATAATATTATTATAAGGTTACCAGATCATTTCATAACTACAAAAAAAAAACTTCATAATTGAATTGAAATAATTGATTAAAACGCGAAATATACGACATAATAATTCATATTTTTTCACATTAAAGATTGATTTTATTGATTTTATGTATGAAATCTACAGTAGCATGCCAATGTGAAAAATGAAGTATTCATTGCTCTTTTCTTCATTAAGGTCACCTAAATTGAAGATTACATTCTAGAATGAAAATATATGTTTGACTTATATGGATTTTTTGGTATAAAAAATATTTGATAAGTCTTTGAGGCCTTATGATAATGAGAATTTAACTAATTTTAATGTAATGACAAAGAATATTATGAAAATTATTCAAATTTAATTATACTTAACAACACTTAACTTAATTTTTATATTTATATCGAAAAATTTGAGATACCTTGTTCATTATTAATGGAATATTGAAATTCACTCATCACTGTCGCGACAAACTAGTATTAAAAAAAAAATTCAAAATAATTCATCACACCAAACGATGTCTCCATTTATGACAAGTTTTAGAACAAAGTATATTAATACATTGTATTTTGGAAGTGTACTTTCCTTTTTTAACTTTTAAAAATCGGTTAATTCACTAATAACCTTACAATGACTTTATTAAATTAACTCCTGCCTACTGGCTCCAAAATAAAAAGTTCAAAAAAAGCATTGTTAAATGGTAAGTACTGATTTGTTATCAAAATTAATTGAAAACTAATATTGGTCGTTAAATGGTAAGTTTTAATAACTATGTATCATAATTGTAGGCAGGTGCCTATTTTATATTACAATTTAGTATAGGTAAGTAGTTGAAAAAAAACTTAAAGGAAAAAAAAAATTACACAATTCTTGTTTACCTAGCAGTTACACTAGAGAGTAATACTGTCTTGATAGTGTATAATACGAAATGCCAAAATACTGTCTGTGTGACGTAGGCTGTAAAGACAATGAAATGTGAAATTACTATTAAGGAATGTCAAATTACATTTGTCATGAGTTTGTTATTATAATTTGTATAAACAAAATTTTTTATGAAATTCTAAAAATGTTCAATAAAAATAAAATAAAATTATTTGCGAGCATTTTAGTTTTAAAAGTTAGTTTAACTTTGATTCCATTTTAAAAAAATTTTCAAATCCATTTATAACAAAAAAACACAAACAAAAATAAAACCAAAACAAAAACACAAAACACAAAACTTAATGACAGATAAAACCCGATACTATCTATTTTTTTAAATTTCAACCATTTTGAATTGAATGAAATGTCAAATTACTCGACGAATTACTGGCTTGAAAATTGTCTTGCCAGTACAGAAGACAGTGGAAAAAATGTGATTGTATTGTCAAAAATGTCCATGTATGTGTGCATTGTCTAGCCAGTACTGTCTAGTGTAACTGCTAGGTTACAAAAAAACGTATGTCCTTATATTATATTCAGAATGATACATATGTACATACATTCAAAAAACTGCATTATTTCAAGAAAAATCGCAAATTTAGAAGAAAATGTATTATAAGTACCTATGTACTTTAATTATATCAGGTTATATACTTTTATATCATGTTACAAACTACAATTGTTAATACAAACACACGTATGTATGTATATTTATATTAAATATTATTTTCTCCATCGATTATAAATTATCATAAAGTTATCAATTATAATGGCTTTTTTACATATTCAATAATTTTTCAATTAATATATTAAAATATTCAATCAATTTTATTTATCTACCTTCACTTACCTATCCCTATTATATAAGTACGTTGCCGAGGTTGATGCTTCATTTTTTCGAATTAAAAATAGAAACAAATCCCTATGCATGAAATAAACGTTTTACAACCACCTTGATGTTGTTATTATATACTATATATAAGTTGTTGTTATTATATACATATAAGTTTGATATTAATTATATAGGTATTATTACTTTACTATACACATTTTGAACAAATTTAATTTTACGTGTATTATTAAATTAAATAAATATGATATGTACATACAACATTATTTTTGCCTACTTAATTTTTTTGAAATCCTAGTATTTTAGCTAGAAATTTCATTCATTTTAAACTCTTTTTTTTTTTTTTTTCATTCTGGACGTATCCACGAAAACTGTCAATTTCCGGTTTCGAATATTTTGTAAAATTTTAGTGTATCTTGGCGAGTAAACTAAAAAATTGAAAATAAAAAAAAAACTTCAAAGATAAAAAAAAAAAATAATTTTTCGACAAATAAAGAAATGTTCAGAAAAAACTTCATTCACATTTCATCTCATACTTACTTAGTCATAATAGCCTATAGAATGCCTGTTATGTGCATATTTTGTACTTTAATCGTTTAAAAACTGACTGTTGTTTGTTTGTGTTTTTATTTGAATCAAAAATTTTGCAATTTTTTTTTGTTTATTATTATTTATTTTCTTTCTCTATTCAACACCACCAATCTTTATATTCACCTGGCATATATATTTAAATAATAATAGAATTAAATAATTCAAAAAAAAAAAAAAAAAAAAAAAAAAAACATTATAAAAAAACTTGGAATAAAAATTTCGTATCTACAATTTACTGAATGCCTATTAAAAAAAATCGCTACAGGTTCAATTTTGAATTTTTTAAATAATTTTTTTTTTTATTTTATTTAAAAAACATTCTTTGGTGTTTGTGACGTTTAAAATATTTTGGAATCCCTTGTTTAATTTATACCCCTCTCTGATAACAGTGATTTTCGATGTTTTTTTTTTGTATGTTCAAAAAATTATCTACAAAAAATAAAAAGTTTCCAACATATTTTATTAAGAAAACATCGTTTTGTTTTGTTTTTTTTTTTTTATTTCTTTGATTTTTTGTTTTGCAGGCAAAATAACAAATTTTTTGTTTCTATATTTTATGATTTTCTAATGTGAAAAGTGTATTATTCGGTTAAAATGTGGTTAAAATGGCAACTTGTTTTAAAATTTATTGAAAAAAGTTTCAAACGTTGTTACGGGTGTATTGTATCCATTTTATGGGTATACAAATGGAAAGATGATTATAATTTAAACATGTTGCCAACTTTAGCGAAAACAATTTTTAAATACAAAATTTTTTAATACAAATACTTATCCCAGAAACGTTTATTTTACAAAATGCTTATAACGTTTGTTTCCAGTTTAAAATTAGTTTAAATTGTAAAAATTATATATACAACTACAATTGCAATTTGCAACATTTTAAATGAGTAGGAGAGAACTTATTTTCAAAGCATCATCATGTATGGGGAAGAAAATAAAATCTACTGTATACCCAATTACGAGTACCCAAATCAACCCAATACAATAAAATAACATAGCATTAAACATGTAGGAATGTCAAAATCGAATACAAACTTTTACATAAATAAACATATTAAGTAAGTTTGTATATGTATTATGTATATACATACATTTAATTTACTGTATAACGTTTTTTTTTTGCAAAAAAATAATGAATTTATAAATATGTATTTAAATTAAAAAAAAAATCTCGCAAAAATGTTGTATTATCAAAAAAATAATAAAAGCATAAAAAACATGTATGAATACATCAGGAAATAAAATAAATTTCATTTAGTATATATATGTACATATGTATTTGTTAAAATTTTCTTGTGAATAATTATGTTTTTCTAATAAAATAAGACTACAAACTGAGTTTGACTAGCAGCTGACGTCATATAAAATTGTCGCTACTTGAAATAAACGAGTGTTTTTTTGTTTGTAACATTCATTTATCAAGTACTTAAAATTATGGTACTTAAACTCTGGTAATCAATGGTGTTATTTCAATATTTAATAATTTGAATTTTTTTGTTGTAAAAGATTTTTTGCTTTTAATTGATTGAACATTTAACAGTTTATTTACGAAACTGTAAAAATTGAAAGAAAAAGCTTTTATTTTTTTTTTGTATTTTAACAGTTAAACAATAAAATTTGAAAAACCCTTTATTTTATGATTACTTGCCTGTAACAAGATAATAAGGTACTAAATGTATAAATATTACATATACATACATACATCCATTACTTTTCCTCAAGTATAATTCAAATAAAAAAAATACAAAACAAATTAAACAATATGATACGGCAAAATTAACATTAGTATGATTAACTTTTTTTTTATTTTTTTAATTGAAAAATTCATAGTATATGTTAGGTACATATATAGTAAAGTAACTATGTATTACTTTTATGCCATTTGTACTAAATTCACTAAAAAAAAATATATTCATTTAACATTTTTTTTTTGACATGTTATGTTTATGTATAAGAGATAAGAAAAAAAACAAAATCATTTAATGTTAATTGCTGGTTTTTGTAAAATTCATTTATGATTGCCGGGCGAAATGAGAACTAAGTGACGTTACGATAGTGACCAGGATTTATGGCGGATATAAAAAAAAAATTTGTTAAAGTGACACAACCGCATCCATATTAACAAATTTTATGTTTTAATTTTCAAATTTGTTTTTTTTTTTTGTGGCTTTTGGGGAAAATGGAAATTTAAATTGGTGGTTTTTATAAAAATTAAACAAATATAATTTTGTTATTAGTTTAGTTTAGGGAAAAAGATGCAAAGTATATTTGATTTTAAATGTTTAAAAATTAAAAAAATAAGGGAATAATACCTACAAACGATTCTTTTTTAAAATGACTTTTTGAAATTGATTCAGTTTAATTTAAAATCTATAGTTACAAAGTAGTTAAATATTAGCCATAGATACATTAAAGTTCCAAAATATTTTCTCATGCAATGATCTGTGTGGCGGGTGGCCTTGGATTGCACCATTATTTACCTATAATAAGAAATGCAAAATTAGAATTACATGCAGTACAAATTACAATACATAGATACTTATTTGAAATTTTTTGGTTTTTTTTTTATTTTTTGTTTTTAAAATGGATGACATTATAGAAAACCAAAAAATAAAATTGCTCCATCTTCTTTCTAATCATTAATATTATTTTAACATAATTTGGTTGGAATAATAAAATTTAAAAAAAAATAAAATTAATAATTTTTTGAAGTTTGTAAATGGCAATTGGTAAATATAATAAATTGCACATATTTCTATTTCTTGTATACTGTGTATGTACTATATACAAACATATGTATGTAGATAAGGTACATCAAATTATATTTAAAATAAAATTCACAATAGAGTAAAGAATTTTAAAACAAATGTCAATTGTCATTCATTCAAAATTAAACCCACAGTTACATACATATTAGGTATTTTAAATTTTCCAGAGAAATGTTATTTTAATTTTAATGTTACGAATTCATTTTGATTTTAATTATCATTTAACTAAAATAAATTTTTAAAATAATTTTATTTTAAATTTACTACTAATAATTTACTTGTAAAAATGTAAACCTACAAAAATATAAAAAAAATTTTAACAAAAAATTCTTTGGAAAAAGTAAACTAACCAAAAATATAACATGATAGGTACATGTTAGGTTTTAGTTCATGTTAAAAACAAATATGTATGGTTATGCTTTATGAAGTAAAAGTAATTATGCATCCTAGTTCCTAGGTACTTATTATAATTGACAGTTTGTTTACAAGATATTATTTTTAAATATCTCAACTTTATTTATATGAAAACCAATTTATTTATTATTTACTAATTCTATCAATTATATATTACATATGTGTATAAAACAAGTTAGTATGATTTTCATACCCCAATCAAAATCAAAACAATTCAATCAAAACAATATCTACCAAAATAAATACATTTAATAGTTTTAATACATATGTATTTATTTTTATTAAACATTTTATTGCATGTATTTGGTATAAGTATATATTTATTTAACCTTACATTGCATACAACAATACAATACCAATTCGCGTAATACGTAGGTATGCCAAAGAAAAAAAACTAAAGAGAAATTTCGAAATTCAGTTTTTTTTTTACAGAATTTGCTTCTTATATTTTCTGTTACCCCGTTATTTCTAGAAATGTTATTCCACTTGCTGCAAATTTTTGTAAATTTTTTTTTTTTAACAAAAAGTTGCAAACACCAATCCACCTATATTCGTTATTTGATTGAAATATAAATTCTCCAATCCACCAAAAAGTAAATTTTTCAGTTTCTTTTTTTTCTTATAGATGACAGCCATTTTTATATGAATGTATTTGTGTAAAATGAAATGAAAGAAATATATTATTATTTATTTGTTTACTTTTAATCGGTACTCTAATGACTTATTTAGTGTTAACTGTTAATATATAGTGCTAGCTTTAAGTGCTATGCTATGCTAGTGAAACCAATAATATAAGTATGTATTTTTTTAAATATCAAATATGTAATTAAGAGATAAATGATAAATTAATATTATTTTCTCTAAATTTCACGGTTAAGTTTAATTGAATGAAACATTTGGAAACTACAAACAAAAACAGTAGAATCACGACAAAGAAATTTTTAAGAGTGTCGGTTCACAAGGGCATAAAAAATTGAAAAACTTCTAATCCTCTTAACTTTAAAATTTTTTTTTTAACATTAAGTTTTTTAAGAGGTACAAAAAAATAATAACAAATTAAATAAATAAAAAGAAAAAAAAAAAAGCTCAGCGAAAGGCGAAATAAACACGCGACCGCATTTTGATTGAAAACCGAAATCCTATTCTTAACCAGGCTCTCAGCAATTACTACAAAACAAAACATTATTTGGTTTTATTAAAATTTATAATTACATTCCAAACAATATATTTATGTATTAACTTAAGAGAAGAGAAAAATAGGAAATATTTGCAAATAAATACAACACAAGTGTGAGTTGAGTGAGCGAATACTGTAGTAGTGTAGTTTTAGTTCATGTAGTGATTTATTTGAGTACAAACTACTGACTTTGTTTACAGTAAGTACTGTGTGCTGAAATTGTATATGTATTCATAATCACAAAATCCAAATAATAAGAAGAATTGAGTTATAATATTTATTTAATGAGTAATGAGTTGCGTAGTATTAAAACTTATCAACTACGCAACAGTCGCAACGCAACACAACTCAATATTCATTAATCACTTATTTTGTATTTTTATGTATGTTTATTTACTTGTGTATAATCTTATTCTTTGCATAATATAATAGTATAGTATCATGATGATGTATATGATTAAAGAGAAAAAATATTTTACACACACACAAACAATTTGAGTTTATTTTTGTTTACATTTTCACTCATAAACTGTATTAAATAATTTTGTTTCGTCTCGATTTAATTCTGTTCTATGTCATGCGATTTTTATATTTCCATTTGTATGTATTCTCTATCTGTCAAAGATTAACGATTTTCTTTTTATGAGTGAGTTAAGTGTAAGTCATTGCTTATTTTTTAAATTAATATATTTATAAAATAAACATATTAATATTAATTAGATTAATTCATTTCACGTACAATAAAATGAATGAAGTTAAAATAAAAATAATTTAAATAAAATGGAAATAAAATTTATAGTATATGTGGTTTAAATTTTGTTTAATAATTTTGTGTATAGTATACATTTGTATACATATATATTTTCAATGACAAGGAGTTAGTCCTATTAAAAAGGCTGTGAAATTTTAAACTTTTTAAATTAATAAAAAAAAATTAATATTTAATAAATAAAAAATTATATGTACGAAATGATATAATTATTATGATTTAGGAGTGTAAAAATTTAATATTTAATATAATTTAAAATTTTTAATTTTTAATTTTTTATTTTATAAATACAGGTGTTATTATATTTCTATTAATATTTGAAAGCTGGCCACTGTGGTGAAGTATTTACATGTCATTTCTTGTTATCAGTCCTAATAGCGCTGACGTTGACAATAGATACACGGTATATTTTCAAAGAAAAATAAAGTAAAATTCAAAATAATTTTTTAGTTATTAAATTAAGTTTTTTTTTTACTTTAAATGTTATAAATTAATATGTTTTAAAATATTATCATACTGTTTAGTCAAATTATAATTAAACGAAAATGGTAATTAATTTATGAAACCAAAAACATATTTCTTTCCTTCATTTTTCTTTAAAAATAAAATTTGTTGTATTTTCAATTACAAGTTGAAAACTAATAAACTTTATACAATTAATATAATTATTTTTTTTAGGCGCGCCAAAGAAAAAATGCTACTAGTCCAAATAATCCTGTCGAAAAAGACAAAAAAAAAGTTCGTATGAGTAATACGAGTAGTAGCAGTACTGGAAGTCAAACTCCATTAAAACCACCGGCACCAAATAATGAATATTTTTTTTATAATCGATGGTGGACAATTTTTGGATCTTTGGCCTTATTAATTGCCTCAGTATTTTGTTATTTAGGTTATTTAGAAACAAGAGTTAATACACCATTTGACAATCAAAAGGTAAAATAAATTTATATTGATTTTTTGCAATTAAGCCATAAAATTGATTTCAGATGGTTGAAAGGACTGGTTTAGAAGATTCAGAAAAATATTGGGGTTCATATAGACCTGGAACATATTTTGGAATGAAAACACGAGACCCTCATTCACTAGTAATGGGATTAATGTGGTACTTTCCCTATAGGCTTAGGCCTGGTGGTGAAGGTATAAGGTAATAAAAATATTATATATTTAATACATGTTTCAAAATAAAAATTTCTTTATGACTGATGGTGATTTTAGGCATTGGTGTGAAATAGGAGACAAGCTTGATAAATATGGTTGGACAAAACATGATGGAAGAAATTTTGGAGTTCAAGAAATTCATGATTCTAATGTAGTGTTGGAGACATCTTTTATTAAAATACCAGGAAAGCAGTATGGCGGAGATTGGTCTGCTAGAATATCAGTTAAAAATAAAAACACGAAAGAGAATGATCCAGTATGCTTTAATTTTAAATAAATTCATTATGTTTAAATAATATTTATTTTTAGGTTGCACTAATTTGGTATGTGGCACTAGACGAAAAAACAAATGGACATTTTTGGCAGGATATGTCTTCAGATACTCCAGAAATATCTGGTGAAACAACAGGATTGGGGGAATTTAAACTAAGATTGAATACTATTAATGGAAAAGTGATACATAAATCTTTCTTAAATACAGCTGCACCAAGTTTAAAATATTTAACAGAAACTATTAGATCATTTTTGCGGCTTACAAATTCAGAAAATGGGAAACAGGTTATATCACTAAGTGGAGAAGCATTGATAGGTTCTAATGGAGAAAAATTAAAATCTAATTTTATAGCTATCCAATTGTTGGTGAATGCACCTTTTACCTTAGACATTTCATACAACTCTATTTCTGGATATTATGGCAATGAACCACTACCACTGATCGGGAAAGATTACTCTCTAAATTTGAAAAGTAAAATTGAAGATTTTGACAGTAGATTTGAACAAGTATTTAAATTACAAGCCAAAAAATTCTCTCAGCAAGAAATAGATTTTGCTAAAGCTTCGTTAAGTAATATGCTTGGTGGTATAGGTTACTTTTATGGATCATCTCGGGTGAAAAGTGTTCATACCAAAGAACCAGTTCCTTATTGGAAATCTCCATTGTACACAGCTGTTCCATCGAGATCGTTTTTCCCAAGAGGATTTTTATGGGATGAAGGTTTTCATGGTTTGTTAATTTCTGAATGGGATCTGGATATTGAACTAGATATTTTATGCCATTGGTTTGATTTAATAAATGTCGAAGGTTGGATACCTCGGGAACAAATTCTTGGTATCGAAGCATTGGCCAAAGTTCCAGAAGAATTTGTTATACAACGAAATACAAATGGAAATCCACCCACATTTTTCTTGGTGTTAAAAAAACTTTTGACGAAACACAGAGCCGAACTATCTGCAAAGAAGCGTATTTCAACTTTAGAGCGTCTTTACCCCAGACTGCAAGCATGGTTTGCTTGGTTTAATACAACACAAAAAGGAGAAATTATTGGTACATACAGATGGCATGGTCGTGATGAAAATTCTGTTAAAGAACTTAATCCGAAAACATTAAGTTCAGGGTTAGACGATTATCCAAGAGCTTCACATCCTACAGAAAAAGAAAGACACGTAGATCTAAGATGTTGGATGGCCTTAGCAGCGGGAGTAATGGGTGAATTGTCATCCATTATTGGTAGAGACGATATAAAATATTGGGAAACTTTTTCCTATTTAACAGATAATAACTTATTAAACGAAATGCATTTAAGTCCATACACTGAAGCCTATTCAGATTTTGGTCTTCATACTGATGCAGTTTTATTAAAAAGGCCTCAACCCACGCCTGAACAAATGCAGCATTACCAACAGCCAGAAAAAATCAGAGAAGTAACAAAGCAGCCTGAATATCGATATATTGATTCAACTTTTGGTTACGTTAGTTTATTCCCATTTATTTTGGAAATATTAGAGCCGAACTCATTGTATTTGCAGAAAAATTTAAAGGATATACGTGATCCAAATAAATTGTGGACCGATTTTGGGTTAAGATCACTATCTAAATCATCTCCTTTATATATGACATATAATACTGAACATGATCCACCATATTGGCGTGGTCAAATATGGATAAATATTAATTACTTAGTTTTGAAAGCACTTCATCATTATGGGTCACAACCTGGACCATACAGTGAAGAAGCGAAAAAAATTTATATTGAACTTAGACAAAATGTTATAAATAATTTATTTAAAGAATATAAAAGGACCGGATATTTATGGGAACAGTACAATGATAAAACTGGTGAAGGTTCCGGTTGCTATCCTTTTACTGGATGGTCAGCCTTAGTTGTAATGATAATGTCTGAGCAATACTAATAAATAAGTTAATTAAAAAACTGTAGGAAATTAAAAAAAAACGTTATTTTAACAATTAAACTGTGTTTTTAGTCAATTCTAAAAATTAAAATTGTTTTAAAATTATTTTATATATTTATTTCAAAATGGATAGGTTTAAAAATTAATTATTTTATATGTTTTATCTCTTTGCTATATGCTCAACTTTGTAAATAGACTGTAAATCGGCATCAATTTAACATTTAAAAAAAAATTTCATCGGTGACTATAAATAAATTTAAGAAAAATATTTAAAAATATGTTTTTGTTTTTAATTATATTACCAAGAAGAAATATTACATCCTGAAGTAATTTTGAAATTGGTGAAATATAAGAAAAATTACAGAAATAATTAGAATTCATAATATATTGCTTCTTAAATTTGAAAATAATTTTTACATACTTTGTAAATAACTTTTTATCCAAGAAAGTTTTATAATGTAATTCACTTATATATATATATTAAATAAAAATTAACAGCCAAAAAGTACATCTTTATGTACAAAAACTATACTATAAAATCTCAATTCATAAACAGTCATAATAAAATATTAAGTCGTATTATCGTTTGTTGATAAAACACCCATTTGTTGTAGACAATATTTTGCTGCAACAGCTTTAGCAGCTTTTTTTGTTGTTGACGAAACTGATGGTTGGTAAACAATATCATTTAAAACGACCTTAAACATTTAAGTGCTTTAAGTTATTTTTTCATTTAAAATAATATTAATTTTACCTTAAATATAAAAGCTTTATTGTGAGATGGACCTTGGTCATCAACTAGTTCATAATATGGTGGTGTCCAACGTTTTTTGGATGCGATTTCTCCTAACAGTGATACAGGGTGTTTAGTTTCTAAAGTTTCTTTCGCCTGTGAAATTGTGTTTTGGGGCTTTCTAGATTTTTTCTGATATTGAGCTGCTATACGTCGTTTAGTTGGATCCTTAAATAAAATGTTTGAAAAAATCTGTGCTTATAATAAGAATAAAATTATTCACTTCTTCCGTTGCCATTACACCCCGTTTATCTAGTTTTACTTCGAGTAATAATGGTTGTAAGGCACCATTTCTTTCGCGACCTAAACCTTCTCCTGGTTTCCATCCCATTTTTTGTAAAAGTTGCATACCCATACCACCACTAACAGGAGCAGTGCTTGTAAATTGATCCTAACAAAATAATTGTTAAAAAAATTCAAATAAAAATAAAAAAAAAAACCAATTACTACGTTATAATTTTCTTATTAAAATAAATTCTAAAGAAAAAGTTAGTAATGTTTTTTAGAAACTTATTGAAAAGTAAATAGATTTGGTATATTATAAATATATTTATTATTTTTAAATTAAATTATGGTGAAATATTTTTAATAATATTTAAAATTAATTTATTTAACATATTTTTTTTAAATGATTTTTTCCCTTATAACTACTATATTGTTTTTATTTATTTTTGTTTTTGTTTTTTTTTTTATATTTTTTTATTTATACTTACACAATAATTTTTTTCACTGAATTAGAAAATATATTTTTAAATTAACATTGAGAACTTCAACCTGTACATCATGGCACCATTTTAAATTTTGTTTTATAACTATTTTTTTAATCTGCAAAAACATTTTTAAATAACAAAGTTGCAAATATGGTTTCACAAATTAAATTACATATTATTTTCGAATTTATAACATTTTTATAATAAAAACTTTTGTTTTTATTATAAAAATATTAAGTAAAAGTTTTAAAAAGAATTATAAATTAAATTTTTTACAAATTGAAATTATATATTTTAAGCAAAAGATTTTTTTTAAATTATAATTCAAATCTAACAAAAAAAAAATCGAATTCACTTTGTTATTTAAGAATGTTTAGAATATGTTGTAGGAAAAACATTTAAAAACATTTGTTTTAAATGTTTGCCTCAACATTTCTTTTCTTTTTTTGTTTTACTTTAATAAATTTTATTTTGAGCTTGCCCTACTAGTTTCCGCAATCAGGTTTATTTGAATGTAGCAGAAAATTGTAGGGCAATAATTGAAATAAATGTATAAAAAATTTGTATATATATATCAAGTTTAAAGGCATATTTTAAATAAAAATTAATATTGATACATCATTTATCTTTTTTCATTGGGTAAGTAAAGAATATACAAATATACAAATTTTAAATACTTTATAGCTAAGTTGTCAATGGAAATTATATTATATATTATTAAATCGAAGGCAACATGTTTAAAATCAAATAAGGTTCAGTAATAGTAAAGTCATTGTTTGTAGTTAATTTTATTTAACGAGTTACTATTGACGTTCAATAAATTTTAGTTGAAAAAGTAAAAGATATTAAAATTTAATAACAAACCCTTTTTGCCCATGCTTGTACACCGCCACTTAATTCTCTTGCACTTAAAACATTTACACCAGTACTACCGGTAAACTGACCTGGAACTTGTTTTGTACTAGCCCAAGCTGACATCTAAAAGCAAAATAATTTTAGTTAAAATTGTATAATTTTTTAATAACACATGTACGTCTTTTTGTGCTGTATACATAATTTTTAATGCTTCAGCATCCATTGGATTTTCTTGTAAACGTCGCATTGCATTTAATCGTTTGCTTATAATTGAAGCAACATCAAGATTCTAAAACAAAAAATAGATTTTTTTACATTTATGCTAGCTTCGGCAATTTATAACAAAAGAAACTTACTTGTTGTTGATGTTGAGGGAATATATTATCTTTCACTGGTACCATTGGCGTACTTGGAGGCATAATACTTGGTATCATTGGTGGTGGAACTGAAAACGGTGTTGGAATAGATAATGGTACAGGTATTGGTGCTGGGGCTGGAGGAAGAATAGAGACTGGTGCAGGTGCTGGAACTGGAACTGGTGGCAATGAATGAGAGACCGGTTGTGGTATAACTGCAGGAGGAGCAATCGATGTATTTATTAATTCTTTTAATAAATTATTAGTTTCCTCCATATTTGTACTGTTTTCAGAAGAGTTCATATTATTTGATTGTGATAATGGCACAAATGCAGGTTTTTGCTTTTGATCTGCTGGTAATGATTTTCCAAATACTGTTTTTGGGATTTGGGCTACAAAGTTATATAATTAAATATATACAAAAACATATATAAAGTATAAAAAGCGTACAAGACAGTGGCTGTTGAATCATACGTTTAGCAGCAGTTGGTACAATTGTACCTGTTGGTACAGGTTTAGCTGGTTCACTTTTCGATGGTGGTACGGGAACCCATTCGCTTTCATTCAATCTATGTTGCTGTCCTGATGATACAGGAAATTGCATTAATAGTGCTTTGGTCTCTTCTGCCGATTTCGGTTGTATTGGTACAGAATTCTGAAAATACAGTATTCTTTTTTTAATGCATTTTATAAGAAAAAACAAAGTTATTGTACCTTAATGTTCATGACAATTGGGGCTCTGTCTTTCAAAACAAATGGATGGTGAACAAAAGCTTTTTCATTACCATCTTTGTCGTGGTCAGAATCACCATCTGATAAATCTGATAATTCATTCAAATTTTCACCATTTGATAATTTTTTACAAAAATCAGTCAAATCTTCTACAGTTTTTCCACCATATCGCATTTTCATGAGTACTTTATCTTTAATGTCTTGGCTCATTTGTTGTGTTCCTGGCAAAGCCCCTTTTTTAAACATAGATATAACATTTTTCCTTGCAATCTCAAGCAAACGTTTTTTATCTATACCTAATTCTCTAGACCTTGATGTTGATCTAAATTAATATTTATAAAAAAAAATATTATTAGTAAACAAATATATATATTACCTTCTAGGACTCCTAGATCGACTTCGGTCCCAACGGCTATTATTATATCTATTACGACTAGAATTTCTATAATTCTTACGATCGCGACTACGTTCACGATCTCGGCTACTTAAACGACTTCCCCTATAAAAATCATTTTTTTCTCTGTCTAGTGATCTTCCTCTCTTGGAATCACTTTTTTTATCTATTACTTCATTATTTCTACTGCTGCCGTAGAACTCATTATATTTTTCTTTTTCCTTTAAATAAGTTTCTTCATCCGATAATGATATTTCTGATTCCACATCTTTTTCTTTTTTTATTCGGGGTTTCTTTTTACATTTATCTTTTTCATTCTTATCTTTTCTTTTGTTAGATTCTTTAACTTTACCAATAAATTCATTTAAAGAATCTTTTTCCTTAAACGAATCGTTTTCTTTAGAACTTTTATGAAAACTTTTATCGATTTTTTCTAATTTAATTTTAACATTTGCCGATATTGGGGACTTGGGTGAATTGTTTTCATCATAATCAGAAATAGTAAAATCAGAATCTTCTGAATTAATTTTCTTTTCATTTACATTCGTCGGTGAAACAGATTTTTCTTTATCTTTTTCTTCTTTTATTACTAGTTTTTGCTTTTTACTATGATGATCAGAATGTTTAGATTTTTTTCTTTTCTTTTTTTTGTGTTTATCATCTTTATGAATATCGTTTTTATTCTCATCAGTACTCTCATCGCTACTACTTCTACCTCTTTTTCGAGATTTTTTCTTGCGTTTTTTATCTTTCTTGTGTTTCTTTTTTTGCTTTTTGCTTAATAAAAATTCATCATTTAACAAAATTTTTGGCGGAGCAGCATTAAATACCTAAAATGTATAATTTTTTTAATTACATTTTCCATATTTTGTTTTTGGTACATTTTACTAAAAAAATGAATGGCTAATTGGAAAATAATTAAAATTGAATATACCTTAAAAAGTTCTGCTAAAATTTCATTTGATGATTTTACTGGTTCGACACTTTTCTTATCATCAATTGTATTATCATTTCCTTTATTATTAAACAAAGTAGGAATAATATCATTAATTAATTCCTCTGGTTCCTTCTTTCTAGGCGGACTTGGTTTTTCTTGCTTTATTTTCACTTTTGTAAAATCAAAATCAATATTACTATTCAAAGACATTTTTAAATAACTTTAATAAGTGCATTTAATGAATAAATAATTTTTTTTACTTAAACTAACTGATATTTTATATTTTTATATAAAATATAAATAAAAATTAGGGTTTGGTTTTAACTTCAATTTTATTTAAATGACATTTAAATTATAATGGATTTTGTAATTTAATTAGTGACATTTGACATGTAACCAAATGGAAAAGAAACAAATTCAAGTTGCGACGATTAAATTATTTTTATTTGATTAAGAGGACATCTAGGAGGAATTTTACTTAGTATTTCTTTTCTTTAATTTGGGTAATTATATTTATTACTTGGATAAGAATTTATTTTTAAAATTAGAAATTAAAATTGATTAAAAATTATAAGATTTTGTATATAAAAATTGTTATAAACATGTTTTGTATACAAGACATTTAACAAAATACGTTGTATAATAAAAATATAAAAATTTCTTAATTTGTTATAGTGGCAGCTCCATTAAACAAAACAGCTGTTTGTTTTCATATCAGTAGGAATTTTTTAATTTTTAAAAATTGTATATATTGTATTGTAAATATTTCATTAATGACGAACTGTTGAACTTCTACTATTGAAAAATATACCCAATTAATTACAGCTACTATTTACTAGTTGGTACTAGTTATATTTTATAATTATTTATACAAAATTAAAGTTTTTTAATTTTTTAAACAAAATAAAGTTTTTTTACTAAAATTTTTTATACTAGTAATTGTATTAGATCTAATTTAATAACTCTTAAAATGTTACGTGTAAGTGATTCCATTAATTTAGTTTTATTTAAAGGTTTTTATATTAAATATGTTGCAAAAAAATATATTCAAATACTGTTTTTAATATAATGTAAGGAAACACACCTTATTTAATATTAATATGTGATAAGTAAAGAGTTCGAAACTTTTAAGGCTTATTGAACTTTGGACTTTGTATTTAAAAGTTATTCGAAATAAATTGCAATATGTACCTTTTTCAAATTATCAGATATGTGAATTCAAGTTTATTTTGTATTAATTTATTTTTTATAAAAGCCAAACTATCAGAGTAATAAAATAAACATATATTAAGATTAAAAAAAGATAAGAGATTTAATTAATGTACATAATATTATGTTTTTCCTTGCAATCTATAAAAATAAAACAAATATTTAGTTTCATAATACATATATTTTGATCCATACTCAAACAGAAATTAATTTTTTTTCAATTTATTTTTATTAGTTGATATGTTAATTAAATATAATTTATATTTTAGAATTTAAGTAAAATAGTACCTCAATTAACAAAACAAACTCGGTCTTATTCAACTCCGGCAGCTGGATTTAGCTTAAAATTAACAGATGAACAACGCGAAGTTCAAGAATTAGCTAGAAAATTCACTCGTGAAGAAATAGCTCCAGTGGCAGCTCACCATGACAAAACTGGAGAATTTCCATGGGATATTGTCAAAAAAGCTCATAGCATTGGCTTAATGAATGGTCATATTCCACAAGATGTTGGGGGAATGGGTTTAAGCGGTTTTGATTCGTGTTTAGTAACAGAAGAGTTAGCTTGGGGATGTACTGGCATTACCTTAGCTATTGAAGGAACAATGTTAGGAGTAAATAATCCTTTTTTTTTTCAATAAAAATTTATATAATTAATAAATAATTTTTTAATTACGCCAGTTGTGTTAACAGGAAATGCTGAACAAAAGAAAAAATATTTAGGACGTTTAATAGAGGAACCGTTATTAGCTGTTAGTATTTTTTAATATGTTTTAAATTAAAAATATTTTGTTTCTGTTAAATTTTAGGCCTATTGTGTTACTGAACCTGGTACCGGATCTGATGTAAGTGGTATTAAAACTAAAGCTGAAAAAAAAGGTGACGAATATATTCTTAATGGACAAAAAATGTGGATCACAAATGGTGGCGTTGCTAATTGGTATTTTGTATTAGCACGAACTGCTCAAGATCCAAAAACACCTGCTTCAAAAGCATTTACAGCTTTTATTGTGGACCGTGATACACCTGGCGTAACTCCAGGTCGTAAAGAAATGAATATGGGTCAAAGAGCTTCAGATACTCGTGGAATAACATTTGAAGATGTCCGTGTTCCAAAAGAAAATGTTTTAATGGGCGAAGGAGCTGGATTTAAAATTGCTATGTTGACTTTCGATAAAACAAGACCACCAGTAGCAGCTGGTGCTGTAGGTTTAGCACAAAGGGCAATGGATGAAGCTACTAAATATGCCCTAGAAAGAAAAGCATTTGGTGTTCCTATTGCAAATCATCAAGCTGTTGCGTTCATGTTAGCTGAAATGGCCATGGGTGTTGAGTTAGGTCGTTTATCATGGCAAAAAGCATGTTATGAAGTTGATAGAAACGGCCCTCAAAAGAGTATGTATGCTTCCATTGCAAAATGTTTTGCTTCTGACATGGCAAACAAAGTGGCTACAGATGCTGTTCAAGTTTTTGGTGGTAATGGATTTAATTCCGAATACCCAGTTGAAAAATTAATGCGTGATGCTAAAATCTACCAAATTTATGAAGGTACATCACAAATTCAAAGACTAATTATTTCAAGAGAATTAATCGAGCGTGCAATGAAAGGTTGAAAGAAGATTGTTGATCCAATTGTATATAATTAATTGTATTTTCTGTATTATATAACATTGGCAATTATGGTTTAAAATTAAAAATTTTTATAACGAAAAAATTTGCAAATCTTTTTTTTAAAACTTTCCAATATTTGATAGTTGCTCTGAAATTAAAAAAAAAAATATATACACAATTCATATAAAACTTTATATTGCATAAAAATATAAATGTAAGTTTTTTTTTATTTTTTAACGTAGACTAATTTAAAAAAAAAACATTCAAAAAATAAGTGTTATGAGTTTGGTTTGATTTTTCTGCTTCTAAGTGTTGCTGCTCTTATTTCTTCCAATTTCGTAGGTCGTTCCCTTGAATCTATTAAACTGTCTACAAATGAATGAGTTCTTCTAATACCACTATTTTTATTTAATCCATTTAAAACTGGAAACATCGCATCCATTCGTGCTTCTAAATCTTCTTTATTTCCTTCAGATCGTAATATATTATAACGTGCTTGTTTTAATTCTAAATCTAACTTTTTTCGTTCCTCTTCTAATGTGCGTAAACGACTTTCAGCAGTTCTCAATTCGTTTTCTTTTTCCTTTTGCATTTCTTCAAACTCTATTCGTTTGCTACGTTCATGTTCTAAAAGCAGTTTTTGTTCTTGTTGTAATTTTTCTAATTCTTCACGTTTTTCCCATTCTTCAGCTAAAACTCGAGCTTGCAATGCTCGAACAATTTCTTCATCACGTTTAGCTTGAATTTCTTCTTCAAGAAGTTTTTCAAGAGTTTGTTTCATATCTTCAAGTTCAGCTACACGACGTGAATCCTCTCTAGCTAATGCTTCAGCAGCTATACGCGCGATTTTTTCTTTTTCTAATTGTTTTTTTGCTATTTCTACTTCTTGTACATGACTTGAACGCAATAATTCCTCTTCTTTTCTCTTTTTCATTTCGGTTTCCCTTTTTGTTCGTCGCTTTGTCACTAAATCTCTTTGAAAACCTTCTCTGCCTGTAGAAAATGTAATGGCTAACTGGAGTGCAGTAATCCACTGCATACGTGTACGATGATCATGAGTTGCCAATTCAAAATTACGATCTCCAGAAGATATAATCAATTTTAAGAGTTTTTCACTTTTCCCAGGTGTGGACATGCATGGTTTAACTAAAAATTTTGGATCAAGAGATATTGTGCCACATAATTCTTTTTCATAATGATTTTTATAATACGAAAGTTCATATGGTTGAAGAATAAACCAGTATTCTTTAAATGTTGGAAGAAGATATCCTTTACGTAGTAAATATCCTTTTTTAATAATATCACGAATATATGTTTGATACATATCCTCAATTATTTCATATAACGATTCATTGTATTCGATAAGATCTCTGTGATCATATTTTGTATCAATTAATTCTAAAAATTCTTCAAACTTGAAAAATATTTCTGTTTGATTAAGTTTGCGCATTTTCTTATCATCAAGGATTTCTGTATCCAAACCTAAAGCTATTAGAACTTGTTGTAAAACTAGAAAAACTTCAGATGAATGCATTAAAACCTGCAATTATAAAAAAAAAATTTTTTTTTGTGGTAGAGCATTAAAAATTTTTAAAAGCTTTCGTTAATATCACTATAATTTAAATAATTTAAAAATTAAATATTATATTTTTTACAAATTAAAGATTTTCTACAATAGTAAGTATCTCAAGTATTCTATTAATGTATCTCATTAATAGAACAACTTATGGTCTAATTAATTAAATAATATGAACAATTTATTTTGAATTTAGTATAATTTGTTTAAAAATTGATACCTCAAACTAGGTGATGTTTTTTTTCCCCCGGCCATTGTAAGATGAAAAAATTAAAGTGCAGATCAAAAGTTCATTCAAATAGGTTTGAAATGATTTCTATATATAATAACTACTACTAATTAAAAACTCTATTAAAAATTATTTATATATATTATTATATATTTATATATTAATAATTTTGAATTCAAAAAAAAACTTTGAAGATTATGTTGCACAACTTATTAACACAATAAAATGTGATGAACTTTTAAAGTTATACAATAATATATGGCATTAATATACGTATATAAAATATTTATTTAATATTTTCGCAATTTCTAATTTTTTTGCTAGATGTTCAAATAACAAAAAATCAAAAAAAAAAAATCAAAATAAAAGAAAACAAATATGTACTATAAGTAAATAAAGGTGGTCATTTACCTCGCTTACACCATCATCACTACTATCTTTTGTATTTATCACATTGAAATCGCTTAATAAACAAAATATTCGAAATAATTTGTAAAGGTGGGTGTCCAGTAGACTCCTACGTTTTTTTGTAGTATATTTTGATCTACAAATAAGCCAGCAAATCTACAAAAAGAATAATATATAAATATTTAGATATATAATATAAAAACTATAGATTATTAATGCAAACAACGTAATTAAAACTTGAAATATTACACAAGGTAGTTAAAAGTATTTGTAATTAATTCGTATTTATAATTAATAATTTTGTTAATTTTTGAGGAAATCTTAAAATATTTTTAAATTAGTTTAATTACTCATTCAAATTTAATTGTATACTGTTTAGTATTTATGAAATAATATATATATATGAATTTATTTAAATTGAATTATTATTTGAAATGGAATTTATAGTTTTATATAGAAATTATAAAAGTATATATTAAATACAAACCTCATCTATTTTTTCTTCATAATTTCTTAATTCTCGCATTGTTAAACTAGATGGTAAAGATTCAAATACTTCTTTTGTTAAATATTGATGAAAATTTTTAAAATTTAAATTAGCTGTTGATTTAAAATGATCTAATCCTTTTTCTAATCCATATAAATCTAAAACAGTTGCAATATTTGCTGTTAAAACCTACAAAAAATATTAAAATTATTTTAATAAAAGTATTTTAATTGAAAAAATTATTACATTAAAAAAAAATTAATATTAATTATTATATTATAATTTTTATTACTTTAAGTAAATAGTGGTTAAGTGTCTAGCGCATCAATCAAGGGAGTATAGATTTGATCTATGCACAGATCGTAAGATTTTTCCAAGGAAAAATACTGAAACAAGTAATTTTCATTACTGTTCGCCCTATTACGATCAAATATAATAATATTTTAATATAATTAAATAAATATAACTAATAATAGTATTGGTATAATCTATTAATAGTATCCAAACCCATGATGTTATCAGTAATCGATGGTTTTAATCAGCCCAATATGTAGATAAAAGCATAAAAGTTAAAAGTGTCAACAACATTGCATACTTTTAGACGCATTTAAGATTATAATTAATAATTATCCTTTTTTAAGTTGTAAATCCGTTATAAATATAATAATTAATTAAAATGAAAAGTTTAAAACTATATTGTGTTTTATTAAAAATAAAATTCTTTTAAATTAAGAGAATTATTTAAAATCTTTAATTAATAATCTAAATCAAGGTAATTTAGAATAAAATTAAGGTAATTTATATACTATACGTTATTTCAATGTACATATTTAACTTTTTTACTATCCACCCAATTTAAATTTCAACAATTGTGATTATATATAAAAAAAATTTACAGGCAGTAATAATTAATTAAAATAAAATTTTTATATTTATTTTACATCTTGAGTTAAATAAAAAAAAATTAACTATCAAAATTATAGTTTCCGAAATTAATTAAATTTACATATAGATTTAAAAAACTTAATCCTGTTTATTTTGAAGTAAATATATAAATGCATTGTTTTAATTAAAAAATTGTATAAAATAAAATTTGGAAGTCAATTGACTTATTTTATATAAATTACAAGAATTTATAAAGAAGTAAGAGTTGAATTTTTTTTTTGCAACAATTCTAAAGACCCATTGATTGAATGAAATATAATTTTGATTAATTTATAAATTTGTATTTTAAATAAAAAAAAAATCACCTTTAATTTCGTTTTATTGACTAATCCTTTTTGTTCCTGATGAAGTGCATTAAATGCATGCCAAATGGCATTTGTAACATTTCTTAATAATCCACTCATTTTTGTCAATGTCCTTATTTACTTCACTTTTTTATTATTTCCTAGTGACTATGACTATAAATCACTTTCATTCTTTTTTTATATTATTCAAATTAAACCATGTAAATTGTACAAGTTAATATCTTATATTGCATTTAGTTTTTGCAATTTTTTTATAATTACAATTTTAATTTCACAAATTTTAAAAAAGTTTATGCTTTCTTTGGATATTTTTTTTTTTAACTTTATTAAATATTTTCTCTATTTTTATTTAAATTTTTCATCATTTAAAGATATTTTGTAAGAGTCACTACAATAATAAATTGTCAAATACTTTATAGAGAGTGTAAATTTAATTGTGATAAATTAATCAATAATGATTTTACAACATTACCATATGTGGTTGTATAAGATAATCAAAACAATTGAAAATATGATTGATTATAATTTATAATTCATATTATGCCGCCACTTCCTTTTAAATCACACAACTATAGTGTATTTTATTTAGATTTTGTGTTCTGATTAAAAAATTCCCTGAAGACTAAAGCTCAGATTATGATTTCCAAATCAAAGGCATGCTGCAATAGTTTTGTCACAAATTATAAAATAAAGTAAAAACTTTGAGTAAAATTTACTTAGTGTTAGCACGATCTGATACTTTACGTGACTCAAACTGCTGTTGTTAAATTAAGATTGATTCTGAAAATAAAAGAAAGACCAAATTAAAAAAAAAAAAATTTATTTAAATATTAAAATGGTAAAGACAACTTTAAGTTTTTATTGAAAAACTTTAAAAATTAAAAACTTTCCTATACTATATAGAATATATTTTTAATCAAGAATTAAATCTAATACCTAAACTGTAATCTAGCTGGACGTTGTCGAGACACAATAAAAATCTAAGAGAATTTTTAATTTTTAAAATGAAGTAGGAATATTTACTTTTGAAAGTATGGCTATGACATACATATTATAATGTTGTGTACGTTATATAATAGGGGTTTTTTTAGTAATATTGAAAAATACTAGTATTTCATTTTAGGGAAATTCAATTCATTATTCTAATTTTATTTCTAGTTGTTTTTTTTTTTTTTTTATTTTTATTATCACTTTAATTAATATTTGACTAATTTACTTTTAAAGGAAAATGTATTAAAATTAATAATAACATGTTTTAAACATATAAAATTATTTCAAGTTCAAATTTTAAATGGTAATATAAGCGTTTTAAAACAATTATATATCGGCTTATAAAGTTTATCGATAATCTTAAAATAAAATTATTTATAAGGGAACCAAGTTTTAACCAAATTAATAAAATATTATAAAAAAAAAAAATTAAAAAAAACTTGCAAAGAAAAGAATTTTATCTTGATTGAAAGTTATTCTCAATATTATTTGATTAAAATCTATAGGACCCCTTTAAATATGCAATATTTTTATTAGAAATTAAAAAATAATTATAAAATATTTATTTTATATACATAAATAAATAAATAAAATCATATAGAGACTGTTATTTTGTGGTTTAGTAATACAGAGAATTTAAGGCTTGAAACGAGGAGATACTCTGATTCTAATCCAACACAGATAGGATATTTGGGTAATAAATAATTACCTTAGGTTGTACCTTGTGGGTCAACTTAGGGAGTTCGGTCCCCGTTCAAATCGCAATCCCGCTTTCGATTAAATATAATAATAGTATAATATAATTAAAAAAAACCAACAAACAGTGATAGTAAATCTAATAATAGTATCCTAACCTATAATGGTCTTAATAAGCCATGGTTTTAAAAAATATTACGTTTTAATGCGATTTAGGTTGATACGGCAGGTACTTAACCACTGCGCCACCGAGGCTAAAATATTACTTTGAAATAATTGTATGTTATCAATAAAATGGTCTAAGCCGTCGAATGTTTTAATATAATATTGATTTATTGTTTCATGTATTATTTCAATATCAATTAAATAAAGTTTTGATATTATTAAAGGCTATCAAAGGTATTATGAAAGGATGATCGATCAATTGAATCAGTGATAATGTTTATTTTGACATTTATTATAAAAACGCTATACTTATTGTTAATCCTTTTATTACATTTTGTTCCATATAACATAAAAATCTGCAAAATGCTTTTGGATTTAGAATTGATGTTAGACTAGCCTGGTGAATAGTCTAACTTCAATTTGAGGAAATTCTTTGGTGATTCCAAAGTAAAAACAACCAGTATAAAACGTTGCAGATACTATGTATCAAGAGAAACATGATATCATATTTATTAAGTTTATATCAAAGTTTAAGAATCTGTTTCTTAATTTGAAAACCTAACACTAAAACTGTAATACCTGCCAATATATTTTTATTAGATTTGTTTGATATAATTGTTTTTAAGTATTTTTTTTTCTAAAAGTCTCTTGAGGCTTTAAGTTGTGGAATTTTTAGTTGCCATTTATAGTATAAAGTAATTTAGTATATACAGATTTTTTCACGGCTAGTATATGTTCGTTTAATTTTTTTTTTATGGAAGTTTATATGTTTGGAAAAAAAAAAAAATTGTACACTAATTATTTTTGTAATTATTATATTATTTTTAGTAAAATTAAATTAATTTGTTATGTTATTTTTGTTATTAATCCATTGGGGAATTTTAGCGTGGAAAAATTTAATTAATTACACAAATTTTATTTTATATAAAGTAAAAAATCTAATGTGTGATTAATAACTTAAGTATGTTGATGAAGTAATTTATTTTATGAGATTTTATGGGAGGAAACCTGTTTAAATCTGCTTTCAATATATGTATAAGCCTTAAATTTTGATGAAGGAATATAGATTTAATTTAAAATTTATTTTTCTTTCGAATTTAACTGAAATTAATTGAACACAATTAGTTCTAATTGGAGCTAATAAAGTTTTAACAAATCCACACAAAAATACTAAAACCTATAAAAAACTAAAAAAGGATGAAGTATCGAATCCTTTGAACAGATATACGAGTATATTAATAAAACTTTATCCGTGGCTACTGTTTTATAACTAATTAAATTTATAATTTTAATAATATTAAGTAATATTAATTTTTTTGTTTATATATTAAATATTTTTTAATGAATTTAAATTTTATATTCATTTTTAAGTGATATTTTTACTGAAAATTCTAATCTTCTCTGCATCGTTCCAATTTTAATATATGTTCTGCCGAAGCAAGAAAAAATTGCATTAAGAGGATATACAACCTTTATTCATAGATAAAATTGCATAACTAAAGGGGCAGTCAATTTTAGAAGGTGAGAACTGGGCACTAGTTATTGAATATTACAGAATTATAAGATATCAAAAACTATTGCAAAATATGAAAAAATAAAATCTTGAATTTACTAGGTGTTTGAAGTCAAAACCATAGTTTAGATTTTGTTCTCATTATATTATATCAGATTATTATAATTTACTAAATTTTTAGTTAATTGAATATTATAGATTGTTTAATTTAAAAATAAGATTCAAAAGATTTAAACATAAAAATTTAAATAACGATTAAAAAAAAGATATTTACATATTCATTGGATGTTTTTACATAATAAGAACTATAGAATACTATTTTTAAAATCTAAAAATTAACTATTTATTAGGTTTTAATAAAAAAAATTAGTTAAATAATTTAATATTCAGTGCCGCCGCGTGCTATTTAGCCGTCCTTGTGCAAAATGTTCAAAAGCCGCCCCTTCCCCCTAATTTTTGAGTTTATTAAAATATTTGAGATTGAAAAAAAAAAAATGCATAAAAGCAATATTATTAATGTATGTATTTTTAAAAAATTCATTTAAATAAAAAAAAAACTAAAACAAATAACGTAATTACATAATTAATAATAATTATTAATATATTTGTCTAGAATGAGGTGTAACAAACGCATTCAATTAAATGTGTTTTGTTGGATGTGTTCAATTATAAAATCTCCTAAAAATATGCAAAAAATTTGTCTAGAATGAGGTGTAACAAACGCATTCAATTAAATGTGTTTTGTTGGATGTGTTCAATTATAAAATCTCCTAAAAATATGCAAAAAAATTATCAAAATTATTTTGATGGAAAAATTTTTTGAACAAAAAAAAAAACACAATAATAAAAATTCTGTGGAACACGAATGAAAGAAATTTATGTAGATTGCATAATCCTACCCACATTGCATACTTTTAGGATGTGTTTTATTTTCTCATAATCAATATAAAAAATTAAATCAAAATCTGTAGGTAATAAATTTTAATTATTTTATTGACCTTTCTATTAATTTTATTTTTATTTTAAATTTTCTTAAATAACCATTTTTTTTTCTAAAAAATTTATAAAATTTTATTGATTTAAAGTTTCTTTTTGAAAATCCTTTTGGAAATTTTTAATTTTTTTTTTTTTCCAACTTTCCTAGAAAAACTGTATTGGTACCACCTGGCTTTATTGTAAATATTTTGAAAGTTATGATCTAAACTTTATTTATATTTTCATTCATTTATTCATTCAGATAATTTTTTAAGCATCTAAATTTTCCACCACCATTTTTCCAATAAAACGTATATTTCTTTTGATTATTGGATATTATAAATTTGAACTTTCATTTATTATTTAGTTATTTTTAGAAAATTCAACATTTCCTTTAATTGTGTCTATTTAGTACAAGTGGAATTTGGGTTTTATACAATTCGACCACACCATAAAGTAGGGCGCTTCCCACCCCTTAAAGCTAAAGTTATTTTATTTAAAACATTAAACTTCTTAATTAAACAACTTCGACATTAGATATGAGTATTATTATTATTATTATTTATTATTATTATTATTATTATTATTATTATTATTATTTTATTATTATTATTAATATATTTGTCTAGAATGAGGTGTAACAAACGCATTCAATTAAATGTGTTTTGTTGGATGTGTTCAATTATAAAAAAATAAAATATTGACGTTTTGTTGGATGTGTTTTATTTTAGAAAATAAAATATCATAAATTATCATAAGCAGGCCAAAAAATATTTTATTTATTTTTAATAAAAAAAAAAAAATTTTTTTTTGAAATAAAATTTACTTATTAGTTTATGAAAAATTTCATTTCAGTTTTAAAAATCACAGAAGATTTTCTGGAAATTTTAAATATATAGTAAGACATTTTGTCAATAAAAATTAAGAAGACAATGCTTCACAGGAACATTTGTGTAGTTGGTCTTAATAATTTTCAGTAAATATCTGAAATAAGGGCGAAAGCCCAATGTATGCTTTAATGCATTGCTTGGTTTGCTTAAGCAAATAAACCAAGAAATGTATTAAAGTAATTTCAAAGTTTCCCCTCATCTCGCTCTCAACTCTACCTCATCTATCTCTCATCCCTTCCTTCATAACTTTTTAATTATTTATCTATTTAAAAGTTAAAATGGAAAAAAATTATGTAACAACTGACGGTTGGGAAAGTGGGTTCAGGTATACAATACCTCTGAGTTCAATGCACCATAAAAACCAGACAAAATAGATTTTAAACTTAGTTAGGGTTAGGTATATTAAAAAAATTTCAAATAAAATTTATAATTTGCATTTGATAATGCAAAACTCAATTCAAAAATCAACATTTATTTAATACAATTTCACGTACATATAAATAGATACATTATTTAGCATGTTGAATAAGTACATTATAGAACGGTTAGCCTTCAAACAAGTATTTTGATTTGAATCTAAACAAAGGAAACAATATAGAATGTATAACAACATTTTTTAAAAATGTATATACAAAACATTAATAGTTGGAGAAATAAATCATTATTGAAACAAAATAAATCTATTTCACATCTCTTATTAACACAAATTTATCGAACTTAATTTTAAAAAGTACGTAATTGAATAAAAAAAAAAATATTAATTGAAATTAAAAAAACATTTCACCAAGAAGGGATTTGAACTAACAGCCCCAAAATTTTATCAAATTCAAAACATAAAAAAGGTAGACTAAATAAATTATTCATCTTCAAATTTTTAGATACAACAACATATAAGTTTTTGTTTTTTTTGTACATAACTAAAATTGAAGCATAGTCTGTATTACGTAGAATGCAACGGTTACCATTTTATTTAAGAAAATGGTATTGATATATAATATATGTTTATGTAATATATGTAATTAAATTAGAAATAGTTCTTAATTAGAAAAAGTTCTTCTTTCAACTGACCTTCCGTCATTCTGTGACGGGCCAACAGCTAGTTAATAATAATATTTAAATTCTCAAAACTTGTAATTTTTGCTCTTCTTGCTTTTAAACTTACAAATTTTTTTATTAACTGACCCAAGTCTTGGTTATCCATAAATTCGTTTTCTATAGATATTATAGACAAATTTGTCAAACGTTCTTGAGTTGTTGTGGACCTTAAATAGTTTTTAATGGTCTTAAGTTTGGAGAAACTCTTTTCACCTGAAGCGACCGAAACTGGTAGTGTGAGATAAATTGTTGGCACAATACAAATATTTGGAAAAGTTTCACTCAAAATATTTTGTAAAAAAAAGTTCAATAAATCATGAGAAGATATGTCTTTTTTTATAAAACTTTTTAAGGTTTTTAGTTCTTCGAAAAGAACGTTCCATCAATATTTTGTTCTTCTGAATTTTCTTTGTTGGACAATTTTAAGTCTATATCTTTGCAAACTTTTAAGATTTCTTCATCTGTCCAGTGATTGATTGCAGTGACGTTTTTTTACAATTTTAAATGTTTCATTATTCTCTTTTAATAAAGTGAATCTTTCATAGTTAGGAATGATAGCATATTGTTCAAAATTCACCACTACGCGGCGGCTCTAATTATATTACAGGAGCACTCTAGAACTTTTATTGTTTTGACGGTGTAAAAAATTATCTTTTGATTCATAACAAATCTTCTGGAATTTCACGAAATTATACATTATGTATAATAAATAATTTATTACTATTTTACTAATCAAAATTCATATAAAAAAACAAAAGCTTATAATGATAATAATCTATTTTTAAGGAAAGTAAAAGTTCAGGTTCAAATTACAAAGATCAAGTTACTAAAATTGACAATTAAAAGGGGTGTCAAGGTTAAAATATTGTGTCTCCATATAACAGATATAATCGTATAATATAATATTAAATCATATAAATGGAATATATCGCTAAGACTGTTATATAAACATTTAACAAAATGTTTATAAAACAACAAAAGAAAGGCAGTATAGTAATATGAATAATAAACAATTATAAAAATAATAATAATATGATTGATGTTGAAGATCAATATCTGGGTATATAAAATAAAAGTACCAAAACATAATACAATCTTTACTATTCACTTTTTTAAAACAAAATGAATAATGATAAAAGTGTTCATAATGAACAAAGCAAAAAAATAACTGAAAACAAATTCACAAATCACGAGGTAAAGTTTAGGAAGTCTTTTAATTTAATATAAATTATACCAGTATAAGGTTAAATATTATATTATGTACTACTTTATACTAAAGATACATACTGTATGCAATAAATTAAATCATAAATTTTTTTTTTATCATTTAATATTTAAATATATATATATATATATATATATAAATGTATCCTAAATATAAATGTACACAAAACTAAAGTGAACGTGTTAAATAAATGGTATTGATTGCAAATTATATTTGCTCACCTTACTGTATGCAAGAATGTTGTTATTAATTTTATAACATTTATACACAAGATAATGATACTATATTATAGTGTATCTATAGTATGTATACAACATACTTTTATAGTAAAGTCGGTGGTTCAAAGCTTATTTTAAGACGTGACAGTTTTATTATACCATATTAGGTGAAAAACATTTCAACAACTTTATTTAATTTATTATATTTTTTATATACACATAACTTTATTTTATATACATAATTAAGATTACTTATATATATATATTTCATATTAAAGTGTAAATAAAATATGTATAATCTATAAGATATTATATTATTGGAAATATACTTACTATATATATTATATTCATTATAAGAAAATGAAAAACTTTAAAAATTTTTTAGATTGGCAAGATTTTGTTGCAATTCAATAACTAGAAGTTATATATACAATATAAAAAAATTTATTTTATAAAATTTAAAAGATTTAAAATTATAAATTAAAAAAGGCTATTTTAAAAAAAAAATCTATGAGAACAGCACATTTAATATTTTTAATTTAGTTTCTTTTATATTGAGGGGCTCTAACTTAAAGTGGTCTAACCATCATGACCAAAATTTTTGCTTTTTTTTTTGAATTCGTATTAGAATTAGATGTTAAATAGACCAATATAATTGAAAGGGTGATTTTCCAATTGTATCTCCTGTGTTATTTTTTTTTTTTTTTATATCTCTTAAAAAATTTTTTTGTGAGTTAGGCCTCTTTGGTTCTGAGCTCCTCATATAACAATTCGAATTCCTTGATTTTATTCTATAGAAATCATTTTCTTAAATACGCATTTAAAAGAAAGGTTTTACAACTTTATCCGATAATTACCCGATAAATTCGATTCGATATTTTTAAATTATTTCAATGATAAGATTCTAAAGTACGTGAAATGTGAAAAGACTAGATGTTTCAAAATATGTACTTCAATTTCGTTTTAAAAAAAAAAAAGGGAATATAAGATGTTACAGATGTTAATCCCATATATTTTAAGTAAATAATCGATGCATATCAATCGATACTCGAAATTACCAAATACATCGAATTATATTCTTTTAAATTCTTATGCCATGATCCTTTTTTTTTGTTTTAATTCTATCAGTGGCTCAAATGATTTTTATACAGTTTCATACAGGGTAAAGGCGAACTTCTTTAATTATTTTTCAGTTAATGGAAACGATATTTGGCGTATATTCAGCATGTCGATTTCATATCGCCCAGATGATTAATTATTTATAAAGAACACTTTTTGAATGAATTGAAATTAGTTTTAGAATTTAAAATATTTAATGACCTTAAATACCCTTAATTTTTTAGATTTAACACGCCGGTATCTGTTATATCTTTTTATTGATGCAGCATTTAAAACTTTCTTAATTTTTTTATTATATATTTTATTTTATATATTCATTAGTAATTATAAATCCAAATTTATAATTTCTGGGTGGCAAAACATTTGTTAACTTTTAATGTTTTTACCTATACTCATTTAAATTCAGTTAGATATATTACAAACGTTTTTTAGATTAATCAAAAAACAAGAAGCTCTATTATTTTTGCACAATTTATACTCTATAGTGAAAATATGTTTTTATTGATGTCGTGTGCCATACAAGGGCGTATCGTTTTGTAACACCATAAAAAATTGAATTATTTCATTAACATAAAAATGTTTAACAAGTCTATTAGACTACCAATATTTACCCAAATTTGTTTTTTTTTATATTCAATAAAAATAAATTACATTTATGTATATTATATATAAGTATATATAAAAATATATATTATGTATCTTGCTGTATAAAAATCACATTAATAATAATTCAAAAACAATTATGAAAATATAAGATAAATTAAAGAAAAAAATATTGATCTGTCAAAATCAATTGAAATATTTATTTATATATATATATATATATATATTAATAATTTATTTATAGAATATTCAAAGGTTAACAATAAAAATAATTAAATTATTGATTTAACACAATTATACATAATATGAACTTGGACTTATGAATAAAATAATAATTATTAATATTATTATGCATTTTTTAAATTGATTTTTTATAATAATTTACTAAATTATAGAAATATTTAATCCAATTTTAATTAGGGAAAGTGCAAACTTCGATTAATATATAAACGTACCTGCATTAAAATACCTCCATTATTATTTTTCATATTCATTTTAAAGATCTTTGGTATTTAAGTTAATTTGTAAGGTCTACTATTCAATATAATTTCAGTTTCTTTCTATAAACCAAATAAATAAAGACTTACATATTGAAAACCTTATTGAAGTCTTTTAATATTATATACAAGCATTATTAGTACAAAATAAAGTACAAAATACAAATACAGGCATACCTCAATTAACGCTACCTCTTTTAAAGCTTTTTCACTATAGCGAAATATAGCGCATTTTTGATTTTTTAAAAAACACAAATTATTTCAACTTTAAAATATTTTTTAAAAGGTTTTCTTATTTTAATTTCATATGAAAAATATAAAATAATTATAATTCGTTGAATCCCACAAATATGAAAAATTTTGTATTAAATTGTTCATTCGTAATAGTGACATGGTAAACTAGGAATAATCCAAAATGCCTTAGAAGATTTAAGTACAAAAGATCCCAATTTTGAAATATCGTACGTTATAAAACGAGGAGTAATGAACAATTTATCACCCTACATGGAAATTTTAAAAGAAAATAGGAAACTATTTAAGCAAGCAAGCTTAGACACGGTTTTTAAAAAAATATAATTAAAAATAAATTTACCCCTTTATTTTGTGATATGTGGTATTAATAATTTTTTTTTGTTTTTATTGAAATTATATTTCGAAATAAAAATACCAAAGTTTTTATATTTGACTTCAAAGTGCCAAAAAAAAAAAAATGGTACGTAATCCCATATTTTAAAATAAATGAATATTTGCACCTCTTTTAACGCTCAATTTTCAGGAACGCAATATGAGCGCTAAATAAAATATCTATGCCTGTATGCATTTTCAATTTCAGCTAAATTTTGAAATGTAAGTTAAGAAAACTAGAATTTGGTAATTTAGAAAAAGGTTAATGTTTAAAAAGTGGGAACAAATGTATAGTATATCTTTAAAGTTTATATATAGCTAGATATACAAATTATAATCTATACTTAATTATATTCTACCAAAGTCTTGAACAAATGTATTCAATTTTTTTAAATACATATTTCAATTCTTATACAATTGTATATTGTATTTATAAATGTTTTATATTTTAAAGAAATGGATACGTTACGCTTGGCAACGAGACATTTGATTAGTGGACATTTCGCAAAAAAGACACACGAAATAGTCAATTAGCAAAAATACATTTAGCAACTGAACACTTAACATTTGGACATTTTACATCTCACATAAACATATATAATAAGTATTTTGGAAATAGCAACAACCCTGCTTTTGAATCATCACTGCTAATGCACAATATGATATACATTCTGTAAAAAGCGAATAAACCTAATTACGAAATGTTACTTTGTAAAATAAGAAAAAACTTGAATACTTAAAGTTGCAAAGTACAGAATTTTGCAAAATGTTTTTGAGTCTCTCTTTTGCGAAATGACTGAAAGTTTGCCAACTTGCCGGTTCCTTAAAGAAACAGATTATTATGAGGAAATTTGATTTTTAAAAAAGTTAAAAAAATATTTAAATTTATAGCTCGTAATGTTTCATAATACCTAAAAGCAATTTATCTGCCAAAAACACCATGTTAAAGCTAATGAATTACTTTGGGACGTGATTCGATTTTTTTATTTTAATTTCAGTTAATTTTTAGTATTTTATTAAAATTAATTAAAAAAAAAATTAAAACATTTTATTTTCCTACACAAGAACGTGATAAATTCTGATTGTAAATCTTCATTGGTAATTGATTATTAGTTGATTTATTATCTTTTTAAATTCAACATATAAAAAAAATAAAATAATTTTAATTAGCATTAAAATTTTATAAAACAAAATTTCAATTAAATATATTTTGAATTACATATTTCAAAAAAAATTAAATATAAAATTCATGAGAAGTTGGGTATGATGGTGTTTTAATAATTTTTAAAAGTTTTATTAATTTATAAAATTAAGTTTTACTCTAAACTTTATTTAATCAAAATATTTGTTTCACACTCAGTCTAAATTAGAAAATACATTATCAGTTCAGTCGTCAGTTTCAGTAAGTAGAACACGTTACAGATTAATTAAATTATAGTTATTAGCTTTCTCTTGACGAAAAATCGAAAGATATTAAAAAACAACGCAAAGCATTGACAAATTTAATACCACTAGGTTAAATATTAATTTTAATCCCATAAGTTCTTACACAAATTTAAATTTTTGTCAAATTAAAATTGTTAAGTATTCTATTATTTTAATTTACCAAACGAATTAATTAATTCGGAATTCTCACAGAATTCAACCACTTCACAAATAGAAATAACAAATATTTTCAATAAAGATATAGATCAAATAAATAGATTTAATCAGTCTACTCCAGTTCCTTAGATAATTATAAAGTCTAAATTATACAATAGATATAGAAATCTACACAATTGTATCACAACATACATAATTTGATTGAAGTGTGTCACTTAATATTATCAATTTCCAACTAACCACCCCATTTCCATTACTGCACGTTTTTTGTTTGGTTTACAACAAACACTTCCAGATTCATTTAAAAAAAAAAACCATAAACCATTTTATGAAATATTATATTGTAAAATCAAAATATTTAAACAAAAAATATTTCATATTAATAATTTTCATAAATTTTCGTGACCTTATTGTATTGTATTGTTGTGTCCCCCTTTCTTAAGTTTTGATTGAATTGTAAATAATTTAAAATATAGTGATGATAATATTTTGAAATGTGTAATTGAATAAAACGCACTAAAATTAATTTTACCTTGAGAATAAATCATCAAACAAAATTAAAAAATTTTTATACAAAAATAAACAAATAAATCAACTTAATAGATAGTAGTGGTACTATGATGTACCATACCAAACTAAGTAAGTACGGGTGTACACAGTAAGTAATTCAATATAATATGGCCATTATTAAATAAACATTGCGTATTGCTCCTTAGAATAAAAAATTAAAAAAAAAAGAAATTAAATTACTTAAATTTCAAAAAATATTTGCAAAACTATTCATTCAAAGTGTGTGGGTGTTTTTATTTTATCATAATTTTAAAATAATAATTTATCAATATTTAATAAAAAAAATATAATGAATAAAAATTTGCAGAAAAAATAAAACACTCTTGTTTGATTTACTTTTTAGTTTTAAAGTATTTGAAAGGGTATTGTAAATTTAACAATACGTTTGTGAAGCTGTAAAGAAGACGGAAATTAGATATAGACACAAGTGTATATAGTTCGGATCAAAATCAAAAAGTGAGTTTCGAAATCTTCAAAATCCCCGATTAGAACTGTGCGGTGTTCCTTTAGGTATAGTGAAGGTCTTTAAGACACCAAAATTACACCCTCTTTGAACTAAACTTTTAGGTTGGGAAATACATAGTTACAAATGTACAATTTGATTACAAGGATAGGAATTTGGAAGGATGTGGATTTCAGGACATTTAGGATGGGTAAAATTGGATGAAATGTTATGAAGAAAGATCTGTATAACACCGTATATATATAAGCGTATTGCGAATTCTGAATAGCTCTACTGAGTATAGAGATGTACATCTGCTACCCTCCTCGTTTCAAATTGGAAAACTTTGAGCGGAGGCATTAATTGTTTTATTTTTTTAGAACCGGTGTTAATCCTTACTTGATATCTATAAATCAAGGTTAGTAAATCAACAGTAAGGCGATTACTCAGTTGAGTAGGGATAAAATTTGTATCATTTATAAGACGAATAACTCTATTTTTTTTTTTGTATAACTAAAGGTATATTTCAATTGGGTAACAAGATGAAACTTTGTCAACAGAAATCAAGTTTTATGACAAATATTTCTCTAAAATTTGTATGTAATGTAAAACATGTACGAGAACGTGTCATGCAACATGCGATAAATTGCTTCATTAAACAATAATATCCCAGAGCCCATGTAATCCGCTTTCTTTTTTGTTATTTTTTTTTTATAAATCTCCAAATTCCTGAAAAATTTTTTTAAGCAATTCCAAGATATTTGATGCTTTGTTTGGTGACCAATTATGATGACATATGATGGCAAACCAATTTTTTTTTTTTTTTTAATTTTGTTTTAACCAGATTTTACCTTTATTCAATTCATTTCAAAGAATTTATTATCTTAATCCCTATATAAGGAAATTATTGTATACGTGTTGTGAATTTTTTAATACAAATATACTTATATTGTATATGTGTATAGTTAATATGGTGCAATGCAAGGACAAGTTAAATTAATTGCTAAAAATAGATTTTGAGGTTTTTATACATTTTTTTTTATGTATCAAGTCTGAAAAGACTTTATACTTAAGTTGATAATATAAGCTTAATATAAAATAAAATAAATTTAATACAAATCCATATGTATCTATATACATTATATATAGAAGTACATATATATGCATATATATTATATATGTAAAAAAAAATATAATGTTAAATATGAATATCTGAATACATAATCAAAATCAATTAAATGTAAACTTCTTAGGTGGTTGATGACTTATATCAAAGATTTATTCATATATATATATGAATATTATTTTAACTTATATAGGTGTATATATAAATATAATGTGATTTACTTATATAAAATTTATTAAATATGAAATTTAAGATCATTTGTGGTAATAGAATATTTACACATTAACTGTTAATATATAGCACAATTAGTTAAAGTGTTAATTAGAAGTAAAACAAATTGATAATTAATTATATATAGAATTTATATATGAAATTTGTATGCAATTTGTTATTTCTTATTGATATAAGAATCAATATATATATACATATTGATATTATATAGATATATATATATATAATTAAATTTATAGCAAAATTGTGGTAATCATTAATATTTTATTTACATTGAAAAATAAATTAACTTTTGCTTACATATAACAATGATATAAATATATATATATATATATTATATATATTAGTATTATATATATATAACCAAAGACTATTCATATATATATATATATATATATCTTAATATATGCTTCAATAAAATTTACGCAAATTTCTTAAACCAAAGACTTTAATTAATTTTAAGTTTCTTAACATTGTTATACATTCTTATATATTTTTTAAAACTCTATTCTAAATTCTTACAAATTTTTCCCCAATTAATTCACAAAAATCTATAATTCAAGACCTCGTTCCACAGCAATGTTGGATTTTAAAAAGACTAAAGTGCTATTTGTAGGTGATTTGAAAATCTGATTTTGTAAAGTAATTTAACCTTGCAAAAGAAAATTACGGAAAAATCAGCTTACCTTTGAAATGCAACTTCTTAGTAAGGTCTAGTAAATTTATTTACTTCATTACAATCAAGTACTATATATATATGTATTAATATGTATTATATGTATATATATTTATTTAAAATTTAAATAAAAAAGATCATAATTATTGAAGATTATTCAAAAAACAACCTTGGGAGTCTATTGACAAAAAATAACTATTGTTAATAGTTTAATGAATCTGAAATCTCTATTGATGTCACTTGTCAGCAGTAATTTGTAAAATTTATATATATATAAATCCTATTAGATAATTATATAATTATTAGATTACCATTCAAAGAACATTCAAAGAAATATAGTTTTCTTGAATTAGTTAATTTTCTAGAATTTAATTAATCTATTAATTCCCAAGGTATAGTGATGTCAATTTTGCACTTATTAAAGTTTAAAATTCAATTTTTAATATGGATTGCTTTTAATTTTATACTAAATGATGCTTTATTTTTAAACTTTCGGTTTGAGTATTTGCAGGAAAAAACAATGGTCACATACAATATGGATATCTAATAGGTACAAAGTATATACATATAGTCTCTGATTGTAACATATACAAATCTCACAATAAAACTTCTATTAACAAAACAATCACTAAAAAATAATCTGTATTTGGGCGATTGAACATTTTGAATAAGCTTTCTTCTACAGATTCTTAATTGAATTTCTTTCATTATAATTTATAGTTTAATTTTAATTTAAATTAATTATAAATTTTTAATTTCAAATTTTTTTTAAATTAAGCTCTAATGTGAATAAGTATTATATATATTTTGTTAAATGCTTGATTTAAGTTTGTAATAAAATAAAACTATATTTATATAAAACTTTTCGCTTAAGAGATATATCTATTAATTTTAATTAATTAATCTAATTTTTATAGACAATTTAATTTGCATAACTTATTTACTAACTTAACTTATTACAATTTTTAATGTGTATAATTAGTATTTAATTTTTAAGACTGTTATAGAACCATACTTTAAACTAATAAGAATTAAAAAAAAAACTTTAAAAAACTTTTAATTCATAATTTTACGCTAATTTTTACGCTACTACATTAGTTAAAGTATTAGAAAAATATTATTAGTAATTGAGGTGTTTAATTAAAACTCTAAAAAATTAGTAATTTATGAGCACAGGGGTATTCGAAAATAAAAAATTATAGTGGTTTTATTTACTGTATTAATTTAAATTTCGATAAAAATAAGTTTGCAAAATAATTGAAATATTACAATACTCTGTGTATATATGGTAATACTTATATTTATAACTATAAAAAATATTACCTTTAAGAGCTTTAACAATAGTCCAGTATAGTCCTAATTTATTTTTTTATATATAAACAGCCCCTCTATTACACTTACATTACAATTTGATAAGAGAGTGAGAAGGAGTGAAATGTGCCAACCCGAAATCAGGTGTGGCAAAATAGAAATATTATCTGTTAAATTTTAAGTATGATATATTTAATTTATATTATATATTTCACTATAAAATATACTATGGTCATTAAGAGAATTTTTATTAGAAAAAATACTCTATTCCAATTAAAACATTATGACCTGTGCGAGACTCCAATTTCACACTCCACGGTTATTAAAAAATTTGCCTCACCGTCCACTGTGAATTTCTAGTTATTCTAAAACAATTTGGATTACATTAATTAGTACTAAAATTCTGTATATAATTATAAACTCATTTGCATTAAAAACAAATTATAAGGTAAAAAATAATAAAACTAATACATATGAAAGGTATAAAAACGACCTCATAATAACATAGAGGTTGTTCAAATTCCATACTCGCAAGATAAAGGTATGGGGCTAGAACAGATATTCATAATAACTTTAAATCAATAAAAGACATATAAAACACAATAATAACCAAAGATATTGTTAAAGAATGAATAGGTCTCTGACTATTCAAACCCATTGGGTCGTGATTGTTATAAATATGAATTTGAAAAAAATATAAGAGAATTTTTTACTATTAGATTGTGGTGATGCAATGGTGGGACTGTAATTATTAGAATTTCTTTATAAGATCTTGAACTCACAAAAAAAAAACCACTAGAAAATATATGTATATCAATTATTTTATGCTTGTTAATTTATAAGTCATATATAAGTAATTTAAATAACTAAATTTAAATCAAATATAATATTATGTAAATTATAAATTAAAAAAAAAGTACTACGCCAAATAAAAATATTATAATTTAAATTATAAAAATATACTTAGTATCTCTCCCACATAACTATTAACTTCAATTGTTTAATAACTTGTATCTGCTTCTATATATTATTATAACTTCTTATAATTTTAATTTAGTTATTTTATTTTTTTTTAAGACAGTGTTTAAATAAATATTTATATATGTATGTATATGTGTACATAGAAATATTGTTTATAATTTATAATGCCTTAGAATGGAATATAATAAAAATTTCAATGATCAAATAAACAGGTGAATAAAAAGATCAAATCACGAATTTTTATTTACCAACAATATTTATTTTTTTCATCTTATTAAAACTCAGTATTTTTTCTCTTTATTTATTTCCATTTATACAATCAACGGAAGTTACAATTTTAATTTTGCTTAGACATTTTTTTTTTTTAATTTGGTTTCTTTTGAAAAAAAATTTAAAAAAAACTCAAAAGGAAGGGAACACGATTCTATCATTAAATAACTATATAGTAATTTAGTAAATCCATATCTGTCTTATATACCCATACTACATAAATAATTATATAAATATAAAAGATTAGAACATAACAAAAAAAAAAAAAAAATGTATAAGTGAATCAATAACAAAGCTGACCTCGAAAATTAGACCATTTATTACGTGATGTTTTGGGTAGAACAAAGCGTGTCATATTATATTAACTATTTTATTAATTAACATTTTATAAAATTTTTGAATGGGTAGAGTATATGTATCCCCATCAGATTAGTATAGGTAAATAAACTTGACTACAAGATAAGAATTCCAAAGAAAATATTTCCCCAAAATTAAATCGGGAAATCCCTTAAAATATGTACAAAATTTTGGAAAAAAAAAAGGCTAAATAAAAAATATTTCTTGGAGTTGGGAATCAAACTATAAAATTCCTTCAAAATTATAATCTAACTTTTAAATAATCCGGAAAAAGTGACAATTTTGATTTTCAATCCTATAAATACAGATGGATTTGAAATGGGGATTCCCGCTTTCTCTGAAAATCCCTGTTATACTTACATAAAAATATTCTGAAAAATAGGGAAATCCTAATTTTATATCAATGTATACAAAAAAAAAAACAAATTTTAATTTTTTGATTTTATTTCGGAGAACTTTTTTCACATAGCCAAAAAAAAAAAAAAATTGATTATTTTTCCGTTTTCAATTACGCATAGTATTTGACTATAGTCTCAACTTGATTTATTAATAATTTGATACAATTTTGAGTCGCTTTATAAACTTGAAAAAAAAAAAAATTTTATCTGAGATCTGAAAATTAAAGGGTTTTTCTATTAAAAAAATGATTAATTAAAACACAAAAAAACAAAAAACCTTTTATCAATTCTAAATAAATTGATACAAATTTTAATATGAAAACAAATCTGCATAAATAAAATAACATTTAAATAAAATAATAGAAGATAAATATAAAAGCTAGTATGTATTTATTTTCATAACAAAAAGGTGTATGAGTCATATAAGACAGGTTCCAAAAATATTGATATTGGATAAAAATATTTATTATAATGCATTTTTAGTGAAACGTAATCATTATTATTGAAATTTAATATGCTTTTAAGTTATTTTTTCATTTTGTTGAGTCATTATAAACTTATTTTAAAAAAAAAAAGGTCATTAATTGCATTTCTTTTCAATAGTCTTCATTGATAAACAATATTATTGTAAAGATTGAGATAATGTACACACATATACGAGTATATATGAAAAATTTCCTTTATGAATCAGAAAAAATATTTATTTTTACACTTAGAAGTTTTAATTAAATAATCAGAAAATATTAAATTTGTATATAGTTTTTTAAGTTAAATAATTATTTTATGATAAGCGATACTGGACAACATCAGACATTTATTAATAAGCTTTTATTGTTTAAGGAGGGCAACAGATGCTCATCCCTACACAGTTGAGCTAGCTAGATGGCGTAACACGGCTTATGGAAATTCGTTTAGCATGCGCTCATCTCTTTTATGGAACCATAATATTCCATCAAATGTGTTCCCCAAAGTTGATAATGTATATATGTACGATTTAACCAAATTTAAGAAGAACATTAACATCTTTCTTCTAAATGTCCCATCCAATTTTCCCCATCCCCCATAATCCAAATATTCCAAATAACTTCCACCATAATCCTAAATCCTTCCATATCCTCATCCCTTTAACCAAACTGTACATTTGTATTACAGGTTCCCTTCTAAAGTTTGGTTCAAAAAGGGTGTGGTTTTGGTGTGTTAAAATCATACACTATACCCAAAGAAACACCGCATAGTTTCAATGGGTGGCTTTCGGGCTTTCCATTCCCTCGTAAAAAAAAAAAAAAAAAAAAAAATTGGTCCCTGGATCCCTGAATAAAAATATAAGGCAATAACTTTAACACTTTAATGTTAAACCAAAAATTTAAACAATTTAAAAGTTTAATAATACACCATCTTAGATAACAGGATTGAACAAATATTTCAATGAACCCAACTAACAAAGCTTATATTTGGGTTAACATTCATTACAAATTCATAATAATTTGCCTCGTATAAAAAAATAATTTTTATAAAAAAGTTTTTTGGTGAATCATATAAATAAGTTTTGATTTTTGTAAAACCATAATATGTGGTCAATCTACTGATTGTTTAGTTAAAATTATTTTTAAATAATTTATTTATAGCAATAAAATTAATAAAAGAAATAATTTTCAATTATTCTAATTAAAAGGTATATAAACAAGCTTTGAATTTATAATTGATTATTAATTACAAACTAATAATTAAATTTAAAATATATTTGATAAATATATTTTTATTAGTATACTCTAATAAAAAATAATTAGGTATAATTCATTTTATTTCACTCAAGTTGTTCAATAATGAATTTATTTATAAAGGATCGCTGAAAAATATTGTAGGTACCAAAGTAAGTGCACAAGTGCATTCTCTGGATAGTATTTGGGACTTTAACCAACCAAAAATACACTTTTTTCATAGTTTGGTTTTAGGAATAGGTATGAGAACAGGAATCTTGGATAATGAGTATTGAAAATTTGGTATTACAACTAGCATAAAGGAGTGACTTCGTTACAAGCAAAATATTTGAGATGAAGTTATAATTTTTTTTATAAGTAATGAAATTTAAATATATTAAGTTATTAGAATAAAAATAATTAAATTAAATATAGAACTGAAAACTTCAAGGAAATCAACATTTTTATGCTACAAAATTCAAAAAAATATCTATTGCAAAAGTTCAATTAAATATAATATGTTATGTATACATACTAATTAAATTGCATTATCTTTAATGAAGTATTAAGTAGTTTACATTTAAATTATAAATTTTTCTACTATCTACTCCTTTATTTACTTTCTTTATAAATAATTAAAATAAATATAAATAAATTAATTTTAAATAAATATACCTTTTCTATCTTTCTTTTGTTAAATACTTGTTATATCGACTAGTTTATCAATTTTTATTATCCATTTTATTAAAATATAAATTAGAATTTAAATTATTAAATTATTTTAGAAAAACTGTAGATAAAAAAAAATTTATCTCATTTAATAAAATAATTTTTTTTATTTATATATTAATTTTTTTTTTTATACATAGATATATTTTTATATAAAAATGATGTAATATTTTTTTTTTAATTTTTCACTAGGTATTATTTTATTCCTTTCAAATTAATTTAATAAAAGTTGAATTTTATATTTTATTAATAGAAAATATAATATAAACACTTAATTAATATTTTTGTATTAAAAGTTAAGAACAAATTTAATGATTTGAAATAACAAAAATTTAATCAAAAAATCACAGTTATAAAAATTAAATAATTTAAAGTTCCAATGTATTTTTTTTTATTTAAATTTGTTTAAATGTTTTCCGAAAATTTAAATTAACATGTTAACATCTTTAAATGTTATTTAGTACTGAACAGTGAACTGAAACTGACTGAATAGTAAATATAATAATTAATTTTATTATATTATAATAATATACAATAATAATATACGAATATATATACGAACGACTGTTCACTATACGATACGAGTTATATTAACAACAAAATAATGAAGACTGAAGCACTGAAATGCGTTGAATGAAATAACAGCAAGTTGAATTAAAACCAGAGATAAAAATTTATTTACAGAGATATTAAAATTCAAGTGTATATAGTAAAGTAACAGTAGTGTAGTGTAGTGTAGTTGTTATTATTTCTATTATGTACTCGTGTTTTATCGAATTTAAGCGCCGTTTAAAAATAACAGAGAATTAAAGAGATTATTTCTCTATTAATATGTTTAGATGGTATGTTGGTAGAATGAAGGAGAATTACAGTATAGTACAAATGTAAATAAAAATTAAAGACTTAAAAGCAATCACTAATGTTAAATATGTAAATATACAGAACGTCAATTAAACTGAGATTTATTTACATATATCTTTTTTTTTGTTTTCACATTTCACTTTTGTTGAAAAATTAATTAACTTATAATAATAAGAATTTTAATAAAAATTATTATTTATAAAATTATTGCCACAAGCAAATGAAATCAAAAATTTTTGATAAGAAATTTTTAAGAACTATAAAAGCTCGTTATAGGATTTAAAAAGAATGGTTTTTCCAAGTTTCGATAAAAGATCTCTGATTTCGGCTAAATTTTGTCTAATTTTTAAGCAGTGAAATAATTAAATAGAAAATAATAAAAATATGATATTATCATTATTCAATTAGTATAATTTATATAAAAATTTTATAAGGGTTGTCAGCAATTATAATTGAGCTTAAACTATAAAATATAGAAACGGGTAAATATAAAATATGTAATGTTTAATTGATTCTCTAATAATGAAAATAATAAAGATAGTTTTTTAGTTAATTTAATTATCAAAAAAAGTTTTTTCTTACCTTAGTTTCTCGATCTTAAATATATTAGTTAAACCTGGATCAACAAAGGCATTGAAAAGTTAAAGAAGTAAATTAAAAATTACTATAGGTTTTTTTCCAATGTGAAAATGAATCACTTCATGGTTTGAGATCTAAGATTTTATAGGAATATTAACTTAAATTTTTTCAAATAAAAATTATGAACTCTTGGTTTTAGTTTGAAAAAGTAAAATTTGATTTTTATCTTAGTTTAGTTATTTATTTGAATTAGAACTGAATGTCTTTAATAACTATTAAATTTTTTCAAGGAAAATAACAATTCAAAATTTCTTGCAGAATTTCAAAATGTACTCATTATTCCATAATAATAAATGTTATATGTTTTGATAAGTAGGTTCGCAAATCTTTTTACGTATTAACACTTAATTTCATTGTTGGTGGGAGTTCTAGAAAGAGAAAATCAAAATTAAACCAAATTATGTTTAAAATTACATTAAAATTATATATTTTTATTTTTAATTTTTTTTTATGTATACAAATTCATATTTTTTTTTTATTTTATATTATATTATAATAATATAATTTCTCTTACATTTTAGATAAACTTATGTATTGCAAGAAAAGAAATAAATTTTGATCTTTAAACTAAAATGTTAATAAAAAAAAGTGAATCATTTTTGAGCTTACAAAAAATTATTTAAATTTAAGTTTTCTTTAAGTATCTAATATTTATGTCATATAAATATTTTTTTTTTTTGTTGATTTCAAAAACAAGAAAGGTCGAAACAATTGGTATTTAAAAGAAAAAAAAACATGCAGAAATTGAAAAAAAAAACAAAAAATAATATTTACAATGAATTAAGAAAGTAAAATGTTTGGGACTAAAATTTAGTTAAATAGCTAAAGGATGGTTTCGAATTGACTTTTGTTTTAAATATATATATATATATATAAATATTAATATATTTAAAATTTAAATATATAAATTTTTAAGGAAACAGCCGAAAAGTTTTTTTTTTTCATTTACATAAAAATATTAAATTTCTGTCTTTTTTTGGTTTCTGTTTTAATATATATTTTAATTTTTTATTTAATTTTATCTTATCTTAAATTAAAGGCGCTATTCTCAAATAATATAATTATAATTTTTTTTTACTTATTTCTTTTTTTTTGTTGTTAATAATATACACTTTTCTATATCATTTGGTTTTAAGATCTTATTTCAATTAAAATTAAAGTTAAAAATAAAAATATGAGTTATAAAATAAAAATGCAAATTTAAAAATTTTAATTTTTTTTTTAGATTTTTGAATATAAATAATAAATATTTATTATAAAGTTTAACAAATTTTGTAAAAAAAAAAGAATTATTTCATAAAACAAACACAAAATAGGCCTCAATTTATTGATCTTTCGTTGTTAAAAAATTTGAACTAATATAGAAATGAATAAAAATATTTCTATTTTGTTTTTAATTACTTAAAAGTGCTGTTTTGATTTCCTAAACCAAGCGTGAGAATATGAATATTAAACTAATCAGTAAATATAAAAATTATTGAAATGAAGTAAGTTTCTATTTAAATTCAATTCGAGTTGCTATATAATTTAAATTTTTGTTTTATTTTTAAATTGAAATAAAATTTTAAAACATCATAATTTTTTTTTATTTTCATTAGTTAGATTTTGGTAAATTTCATTAATGAAACTTTTCTCTCCAAAAATTATATTATATTTATAGTAAAAAACACAATTTTATGTTTTTAATTTTAAAGATAAAAGAAGGATTGTTAGTATGCAATATTAATAAAAATAAAAGTATACTTCAGCCATTAAATTTTATAATATAATTTTTTTATTTCTTATATTTATTGATTTTAAATTTCTTAATTCAAAAATCTTATGTTTTATATATGTAAAAGTATGTATTTTTAAAGTATTGAAAAACTTTATTTTACACTATGTAATTGTAAATTATAATTTTTAAAGGGAAATAAAAAATAAAAATCTTTCCTGCAGCCAAATTAAAGAATTTAATAAATAAAAACCTGATTTCAAAAACTTGCTTTTCGAGAGCATACTGGCAAAAAAAAAAACAACTATAATTATTAAAAATATTTGTATTAAAATTAATTAAAATATACATTTTTTATTATCATAAATCAAAAAATACCTTAAAATATATTTTGTTTTTTGAATCATGATTATAACTTAAAACTTTTTCTAATATCTGTTTACAGTGTTTTTTTTTATAATATTAATAAAAACAAAAAACTAATTTATATGATGCTATACAAATTAAGGGTAGTTTTTAAAAGAAATATAAAACTTTTAATTTTTTTCTTTTTGTATCAAACAATAATTATTATATTTATAATTGAACACAAAATCTTTCTTCTTTTGTTTTTTGATATAAAAGAAATCTAATTCGAATTACTCAATTAATTATTTATTTTTAAATCAGTATATTTAGATAAATTAGAACAAGTAGAAAATATGAAAAATTTTAAATTAATTTTTTCTAATCTTTTTGTAAAAAAGAAAAGGAATATATGTAAATAGAATATATTAGAAATAAAAATAATTATCAACTAAGATAAAATAGCTACCAAATATATTTTAATTTAATTTTGTTCAAATTTCACGGAATTTTGAAAAATTTAATTTCATTAAAATTCGAAAAAATCAAAATGAAAAAATTATTTTTTTATTAAGCAAATGTTTTAATGAAATTGTTTTAAACTGAATTGATTCTTTTGAATTATTTTTTTTTTAATTGAGTTTGTTATTGAAAAAAAAACTTAAAAAATCAATTTCTGCTTAAAGAAATTGGGTAAGAAAATAAAACATAATACATTTTTTTGTTTTTGGAAATAAAAAGAAGTAAATGAATAAACAAATGAAATTATATCTGTTATGATATTTAATTCTATATGTATATTTTTTATTTATATAGTACATATATTATTTATAGTTTTTATTTTATATTATAGAGAAGAACGTCACAAATACTAATTTTTTACCATCAACCCTCACGCTTAATTGAACTAGGCGTTTCAGCTAAACCTTTAACTTTTAGCCTATCAGCTGTTTTCAAAAATGCTGGTAATTGTTCCTGGGATACATTCACTTCTCCAGCATACATAAATTCTAGAATAGCTTGTAAATGAATATATGAAACATCTTTTAATATTATGATTGGATGTTTTGAAGGATTTTCCTAAAAGCATAAATAAAAACAGAACATATTTAATAATTCAGAAAATGTTACACGTCACTTTTTTTTTGTATACTATTATTAATTACCTCAAGGAGAGATTTAAAATATGGACTGCAAGCAGATAATACCATTTTATGAGCTTTACATGTTTGTCCTTCACAAGCAAGTGTTACCTAAAATGTAAATATTTTAAGTATAGTTTTGCATATTCAAATTTACTATACATACATCTGTAAAACTTTTTTCATCTCTTAGGTGTCGGAAAGATGTAACCATGTTTGTTTGAAAATCATTCCATTTTAAGAAAAATTGTTGATCAGCCATCATTTAAAAATGTTTATTAATTATATTTTTGTCCCAAATTAAATAAGTAGAATTCAGTCTATATATTAGAAAGTTGAAGCTTAAAAAAAAAAAATAAAAATTATTCATATTATATTTTTAATTTCTTAAATTTTATTTTAATTTTCTTTTACAATATTAACATATTATGTCAAATCAACATATGTTTTAGTAAACCATACAATTTTATTTTATATGTAAATATATATTATGTTACTTAAACAATTAAGAAATATCTATTATGTTAATAGGTACCTATTATATAAATATTTAAAATTGACCAATTTTAGTTTATCTAAAACAAAAAAGAAAACAAGGTATAATGGTTTTAAATATGCCTTTAAGAAAATTATTTTGACATTTTATTGTAAACTGTAATTTATTAGTTAATAAAAATAGAAAACGGCCTAAACAAGACTGCAAAAAAATCAAAATAATTTTAAATCTATTTGAAGCTTCATTTTTCATAAAAAAAAAAATTGTATATAAAGATAAAACAATTTATAATGCTCAAAGTTTTCTTAGTTAAATTTAAAAAAAAAAATTTATCCGTAAAATCATTTATGAAAGGAAATTTGTTTAATTATACATACAATATACACACATTCTTATGACTAATTAAAATAGAAAATATATCTCAATCTTCTGACTAATAGCTTAAACTTTCAGAAGCATCCAAATTCACCAAAAATCATTAATTTAAATCAAATGCCACTTAAATTTATTAATTTTAATATTTATTTTCTCAAAAACATGTACATAATAAATGTACCTATTGTACAATACTTATTTTGAAATTATTTTATAGATTTTTTTTTTTGTTACAAACACAAATCCAAAACTAAATGTTCAGTGAAACTATTTCTAAGAAGAATTTTATGTATTTTCCTTGTATGATTGTATTTCAATTTCTAACAAAGGATCTAACATAAAATCACTTTGTAATCCTTTTTTTTTTTTTTTGTTTTCAAGCATTTGATTCACCTACACAATATTTAATTCTTTTTATAATCATTTTATACACACACAAAATACAATTGTACTACAGGTGAAGAAAATCTTTCTGAAAGTAATAGAGCACAATGAAGAAATACAAAAAAGAAAAAAAATAAGTGAAAGATGTTTTTTTTTGCGATTTTAAACTTTTCATATGTTGATATTCTAATCTATATTTACAAAATAGAAAATTTAAAACAAAATAAAAATAAATATATAAAAATATGAGAATTTTTATTATAATTGCAATTCTTTTAATAAATCCATAAAACAAACAATTTTCGTACATTGTATATGTATGTACATATGTACATCGTTTACCTTTACAAGATAAAAATAACTTTAAGAATTTTTTAAAACAATATTTGAAAATATGTAATTCAATTTTTTTTTTTTCACATTAAAAACAATGGAAGCAAGAAAAAAAAAAATTGGCCATAAATTATTTTGAAATATATACCATCAAGTACCAATTGAAAAATATATAAAAAAGAAAAACACATCAAACAAAATGTGAATGCGATTTTACAAGAGACAAGCAAACCACAGCACTACTTTACTAAATACTTCTTCTATATAGTCACACGTAATCTTAATACTTATTTTTTTTTCTAAAAAATTTCAATCAAAATTCATACCTTTGGTAAAATTTTTATTTTTTTAATATTATTGAATATTCAACTTTAATTTCAATATTTTCTTCAATTAAATTTAATTCTTGAAATAACTTGAATAAACAAAATAAAAATACTATTATTTGAGAAATTTTATGATTTTTTTTATTAATCCACTTTTGCTTTGCTTATTTTTGTAATACTTTTTCACACAGACGGTAGGTAATTTCAGACGTTTCTGTGGATTTTATGTAGTATGTTTGGAGGAAAGTGAAAGAAATTCATTCTCTCTGTTGAGTTTTTCGTTTTTTTTTTCAATAAAAAGAGACAACTATATTGAATCCAATAGTGGCAATAAATTTTCAAATGAAATATGAATATGTAGAAAAGAGAACACTGATAATTGAAATAGGAAAGAAAAATCAAAACAGAAAAAATAAAACTAAATAATTCCTGGAACATGGAGAATGAAACAAAAAATTCATCTTGAAAAAAAGTACTCTATAATTACCCAGGTAGCATTTTAATTTTATGAAAAAGAAAAATTTATTTACTGAAAATATTTTAAACGATCATTTCAAATACTAATTCAATATTTGTTTTATATTTTACTTACAATTTCCAAAGATTTTCATTTCATTTAAAAATGATACCAAAAGACTTTTTCTTTGTTTCAATACTATTTGTTTCTTAAAAGTTAATTGTCAAAAAAAAAAAGAAAAAAATTAACACATTTGACAATTATTTAATTGACAACAATTGACATATCGGCTTTTGTGACTGAAAAAATCTCACAGAAAATTTCACAGCCAAAAAATATAATAATAATTTTAAATTTATTCGTAATTAACTAATTTCATATTGATTTTAATTTAACTTTTAAAGTTAATTTTTAAAATATGTCTGATAATGATGATGATTTCATGTGCGAAGATGATGAAGACTATGGATTGGTAAGTTAAATTTTTACTTCAATTCTAATATACACATTTTTTGTCAATTTTAATTTTATTTTTTAATAGGAATATTCCGAAGACAGTAATTCTGAACCAGATGTTGATTTAGAGAATCAATATTATAATAGTAAAGCTCTTAAAGAAGAAGAACCACTAGCTGCTTTGCAATCATTTCAGAAAGTTTTAGATTTAGAAAACGGAGAAAAGGGTGAATGGGGTTTTAGAGCTTTAAAACAAATGATTAAAATAAATTTTAAATTGGTACTTTAAACTAAAAATAAAAAAAAAAATTAAATTTCAAATTCAAAAATATTTATTCTTACAGCAAAATTACGATGAAATGATGACACGATATAAGCAATTGCTTACTTATATTAAAAGTGCAGTAACTAGAAATCATTCTGAAAAATCAATTAATTCTATCTTGGATTACATCTCAACATCAAAAAATGTACTAAATATTTTATTATGTTTTTAACGAATATAAATAATATTTAAAACAATATTTTTAGATGGAATTATTACAAAACTTTTATGAAACAACATTAGAAGCATTAAAAGATGCTAAAAATGATCGATTATGGTTTAAAACAAATACTAAATTGGGAAAATTATATTTCGATCGGAATGATTTTGGAAAATTACAAAAAATTTTAAAACAATTACATCAATCCTGTCAGGTATTACTTTATTTTTAATAAGTAGTATTTTATTCAAATAAGATTCCGATATTTCAGACAGATGATGGAGAAGATGATTTAAAGAAAGGCACCCAATTACTTGAAATATATGCATTGGAAATTCAAATGTATACTGTTCAAAAAAATAATAAAAAATTAAAAGCCTTATATGAACAATCTTTGCACATTAAATCAGCTATACCTCATCCTTTAATCATGGGTGTTATTCGTGAATGTGGTGGAAAAATGCATTTACGGGAAGGAGAATTTGAAAAGGCTCATACTGACTTTTTTGAAGCCTTTAAAAATTATGATGAGTCTGGATCACCTAGACGTACAACTTGTCTAAAATATTTAGTCTTAGCTAATATGTAAATATTTGTATTTTATTACTAGAACTTTAAATTAAAGTTCATTTTATTTAAGGTTAATGAAATCTGGAATTAATCCATTTGATTCACAAGAAGCTAAACCATATAAAAATGATCCAGAAATTTTAGCAATGACTAATTTAGTAGTTTCATACCAAAATAATGATATCAGTGAATTTGAATCAATTTTGCGTCACAACAGAAGTAATATTATGGCTGATCCATTCATTAAAGAACATATTGAAGGTATCCATTTTGATATTATATTAATTGTAATAAATGATGATTATTTTATTTATTAGATTTATTAAGAAATATTCGTACCCAAGTTCTAATTAAGTTGATTCGTCCATATACAAGTATAAGAATACCATTTATATCAAATGTATTAAATATTGAACCAGCTGAAGTGGAAAGTCTTATGGTGTCTTGTATTTTGGATAAGTATGTTCACTAAATAATTTATTGATAGACAAAGATATTAAGTTTTTATATAATATTTCAGTACTATTCAAGGCAGAATCGATCAAGTAAATCAAGTTTTAAAATTAGATAAAGAAACCCGATGTGCAGCGCGATACAATGCTATGGATAACTGGGCAAATCAAATAAACTCCTTGCAATTAGCTGTAAATAACAGAATGGCTTAAAATATAATTATGAATAATTTTTTTATTACTAGTGCATAAATCCAAAATCATAAATTTAAATTTGTTAATAAAGTTTTGCAAATTCAAGCTCTAAGAGATTTTGATTCTTGTGCAAATAAAATAATTTAAATCACTTCTTTTTTTACAAATTGGCTTTAAATATTTTGTGTTGATGTCAATTTCATTCTATCAAAGTTGAATTGATCGTACGTTTGAAGTGGCTGGGAATCAAAAATTGGTTGTGAATTAATCTCATCTATATTTCCAATAATTTCTTCCGATACATATTCTGGTACTCCTGGTTCCATAATGGATTCATTTATTTCTTGTGAATTAAATACTAAATTCATATTTTCTATATTAACATAGTTTTGACCAAAATTGATTAATTCTTCAGTATTTAATACACTTTTTTCAGTATTTTCGTTAACATAATTCTGGTTTGTATTGATGAATTCGTTAATATTTATTACAAATTCTTCAAATTTTTCCTTAGTATCATTTTGACTGGTATTGATTAATTGTTCTATTTTTAGTACACTATTTTCATATGTTTCATTAACATAGTTTTGATTTATATTAATTATATTAATCAGTTCATTTTTTATTAAAATATTTTCAGACTCTTGAGTGTTTATCACAGTAATTTGTGAATGTTCTGACTCAGTATCACTTCCATATACAACAGTAGTTGATACTAAAATTAATTTACAATATTAAACAATTAACAAATTTAAAGAACTTATTTACTCGGACTGCTTATATCTTTTGAATCGAATTCTTCTAAATATTTTATTGCTTTATTGAAATTTCCATATTTTTTATATGTCGTTGTCAGTAATTTTGGATGAATTCCTAAAGTAATTAGATCGTGAACTTTTCTTTCTCTCCAGTGAATAATATTTTCTTCTCTTAATTGTTGAAAAGCCTTCTCACAATATTTTTTACTGGACCTTAACATATATTATTAAATAAATTAAATTTGAATCATTAAAATTAATAACACATTAATATTAATTAATAAATTCCAGTCACTGTTTTTTTACCTGGGATGATTTTTGTGCCATTTATAAGCTTCTATTTGTAATTTTTTTGAGCTTTTAAGTTGTGGTTCCTTTTTTAAAATTTTTTTTTCAATTCCTTTCAATAAATTTGCATAATTCATTTGCACAGCACATTTTTTTTTACGACAGAGCACTCTAATATCCTTTTCATTTAATCCAAATTTACAAGCAATGTATTTTTCTTCCTAAAATATGCATTAAAATGTTATTTATTATAAATGTAAACTAATAAGACAATATTTATTGACTTTAAAAAACCTTTTAAGCTCACCTCTGTTATTTTTTGAAATACACTATCAATCATTTTATCAATTGGTATCATTGAATTTGCAACTTCTTTTAATTGTTGTTCCATGTTTAATCTTCAATTGAAAATTAAGTTCTTTCAATTAATTTTATTATTGCTTCTTTCTTCGTACTTAGGCTTTATTTTTTTAAAAGTTGTTTGTATGTTTATAAAATTCGATACATATTCCCGTTAATTAACAATCTTGCCTTCAAACAAAATCAATTAAGAATGTTTTTTTTTTGCTTCACTTTCATTTGCAACCTTTTTTAATTGGGAGTATTGCAAATACTACACAAAACAAGCAAGAAATTGCAAAATTTTTATTTAAGTTTTTTCAGATAAAAACATTAACCATCTTAGTCAAAAATAATTTAAAAAAAAAACATAAAATTAAAAAACGTTAGAATTAATTAATCATATTTCTAAAATTAATTTTATTTATTAATTTGAATTTCCAAACATAACAGATGCAGATAGAACATAGAATTTGTTTTTATTTTTGTCTTTTCTTAATTTATATTTAATTTCAAAGTTTTAATTTAATTCCCCAATGCACAAAGCGGTACAAAAAACTGTTTGTTTGGTTTTTTTTTCAAAACAACTAAACTTCAACCATCAGTCAATTCATAACCAGTTGTTAGGTTAACATTTAAGATTAGGAGGGAATGCAATGTCAAAATCGATGTCAAAATTTTACCGCGAAATCTAAAATAAAATTTAGTTAAAATTTTTATTTCCTCTGAAACAAAATTGTGAATTAAAGTTAAATGGAAGAACAAATTTTAAAAAAATTAGGTTTACAAAATCATAAAAACTTATTAGAGTAAGTAGCTAAAAAGTTGTATATTAAAATTACATAATTTGATTTCTTGTAGAAAAACTACTGAACTTCTTCGTTTATTGGAATTAAAATCATCAACGGTTATTTCAGGAATAAATGACTGTGCCAAAATTAGTATATGTATTGATTTGGCTGCTACACTATTAACAATATCAATTGATTTGGTAAACAAATACTGATTCAAATAAAATATGTTTTATATTTTTAAATATGTTTTTATTATAGATAGATGTGATAAAACAATCAGGTCTTAAAAAAACCGCATATAAAAATCATAAAAGAACCTTGCAAAAAATTTTGGATCTTAATAAACCGCCAGAAATTAATGAAATTTGTGTTCATCTTAATTGTAACGAAGTTACTGATAAAGCAAAAATTTTATTAAATTTATATAAAAATTCGATTAGCAAAAATAATGAAATTGATATTGATCTATCACATCCACAATATGCAGCTATGGCAGTATTTCAAGCTTGCAAGTTAAATAAAGTTAAAATTTTAAAATCGAAAATTTTAAGTTATAGTTATTTAAGACCATCACAATGGTCCATACTTGAACAACAGTGGGATAAATTAATAAAGGAACATAATGACGAACTAAAATCTGATACAAAATCTAGCTTACAAATTGAAAATGATAATTCTAATATAATGAAATCTACGGATTCAAATAAAATTGAAAATAGTTCAAAAAGAAATCAAATTGAGGACTATGAAGTTTGGAGAGCTAGAATTATTAAAAAGGCTAAAGAAGAAATAAGACTAATCCAACAAGAGCATGTAGAACAAAATATAGAAAATATGGAACTAGATGACTCTTTTTAAAATTATAATAGTGATTTAAGGTACTTATAAAAATTTTCTCTATAAAATTAATTTTATAATTTATATTTCATATTTAAAAAAAGAAAACGAAATACTTTAACATTTTTTAATTTTTTATTCTTAAAACATATAGTTTTTTTTAAAATACATATTTTTCATTATTTCAAATTACATAGAACTTCCAAACCAAAAAAATTTTTCAAAAAATTCTTCACTATTATACATTCATAACGATTTGAAGAGATTTGATTTTAGAAAAATATTCGTTTCCACTTAAACTATTTAATATTAATTTATTCTAATTAGATGTACTTGATAAACAAGCCATTAAAAATTCCATTTTATTAAGAAAATTCTTCCCTTCCATTTTATCAAATTTAACCTGGAAATAATTAAGAAAATATTTATTATTTAAGAATATTTTACGAAATTAAAAAGTACCTCTTTAAAATGACCGCCTAAATTTTCCCAAAATTTTTCTGGAATAAGAGAGCTTGGAAAAAAATCTTGTCTTGGACTTCTAGCCACAAAAACTTTTACATCAATTTGAGGATCACATCTTATTTGAACAGCAATCATTCTATCACCATTTGGTGAAGCTAGTAAGCACGCGCTTGCATTTCCTAATGGTTCAACAGACCCAATTCCCAAATGATTACTATTCGATAGTACTTGCCAAGCCATACATTTAGCCAAATTAAGTAAACATGAAATTTGATGTTGATTAATTTGGCATAAAATTAAATCTCTTAATTCTTGTGGTTCATATGATAGATGCATTACTCTGCCATCACGACATATACATTTTAGAGAACGTTCTTTTACATGGATAACTAATGATGTTCGATGTATTGTATCATAACTAAAAATAAAATTAAAAAAAATTAAAAAATGAAGAAAGCATACGTTATGGTTTTTACCCATGAGTAACAATATTAATTTTTACACAAGACATTGTTGGATTATTCATAGCATTCCAGTGTGATACAATTTGAGGATCTTTTACATCTCTAGCTAAAGTATCTAAAACATATTGGGTTCTTTTTCGCATGAAAATGTGTTGCGCTTGTGCAATTATTTGTTCTAAAATAGTTTGAGTTTTTGTCATTTCTAAAAGTTCCTGTCTATCTGCTGCCATAGGACCTGCTAACATTCTTCTTTTTGAAGGTCCTAAAGGTCCACTTGCTGGATGTGGAAACGGATGATGACTGTTCTTATGATGTACTTCTCTTAATAATTGATGTAATGAGTGTTCCAGCACATGATCATGATCGTTAATAGGTCCTGGTTGGTTTGAATCAAATGTAGTTGAATGACACAACGATATTATTAATTGAATTCCCGGTAAAAGAGTTGCACGTATTTGATTACCAACGACAACATGTGGTATTGGGGCTTGCAATTGTATAGCTTCCCTTGCTAATTGACTAAACAATTCTTTACAAAATAAAACATTTTGGGCAAATTCAAGAGTCTTTTGCCAGATGCCAGTTTGCTGTGTGATATTTGGGCCGCTCCCCATCAAATTAACGTTTGCCGTACATAAATCCTCTTGGTCTTTTTGGGTAATAACTTTTATATAAGCTACTCCTTGTAGCTCAGATGGTACATTAACACGAAGAGCTGAATTATTTTTAGGCGAAACGATTGGTGTTTGAGATCCACTGTTAGAAGGACTTTGAGATGATGTAGATGCTTCATCTTCGCTTTCATCTTCTGCCTTTGCCACTTCGAATAAACCAGAATGCATAAATTTTGAACCAGCCGTTCTGTAACTTAAATCACCTATTATGGTATTTGATACTTTTTTAAGACGCCAATTTTGACGTAAACGTAAAAGTTCAATATGAAAATCAGAAACATTACGATTATTTCTTTGCTCACTATGAGAATTTCTCAAACGTTCCGCTCCATTTAATAAAACATTTGCAGCTTGACTCAATGATTTTTTTCGAGCATAAACCTGAACCATATCTTTAGTATATGGAGCTTCTTGAGGTACAGGATCCAAGACTAAATATCGTTTATCTTTACATATTGAAAGAACATCGTGTAAAACTGATATTTCTGTAAAAGCATCTCTTAAATGATTACGAACCGAATCCCAAGGCCATAAACTTGGTTGAAATTGACCATCCTGATCTGCCTTAGATTTTTTTTCATCATCTTTCTTTAGATCATCTAAAGATGTTTTACTAAAGTCTATTTTGGAGGCACATTTAGAAAGTGTTTCGGAAAGTGTTGGTAATCTAAAAATAAGGTGATTAAAGTTGTGAAATCTTATTATGTATTTAATATTTTATACGGTTGATATATTTCAGTTCCATCATATGCTATCTCCTGGATTTGATGTTCATTAGGTGTTTCGATTGAAATATTGACACCATTAGACATAATTTTAATATTATTTTGAAAATAATTAGAGAATAATTAAATTGTTGAATTGTTATTTTTTTATGACATTTCAAGTGAAGACAAGATGCTTGTTTAAAAATGACAATAGGCTGAAATTACTATTATTACCGGTGCTCGGCATGTTTTATGAAAATTATTAAAATGCACATCTGTCACACATTCATAAATTTTTTTTTTTGGTTTAAAAAATAAAAAGAAATATTGTATAAAAAAATATTTTTTAAATGATTCGAAATTATTAAATATTTAATTTGTGTTTGGTTAAATTTTGTATAAAATAAGCGAAGAAAAAATTTTTAAATAATAAAGATGCCGGAATACAATTCATTTATTTAAATTGTCGGGAAGTCGAAAATATAACGAACGCTGTCGCTATGTCGCTAAAAAGATAAACTAATTTCTAATGAAAAAAGAGAAACGGAATAGAAAAACAAAAACAAAACTTGGTAGTTCAATTTGAGTAAATAACAAAAATAGTTTTAAATCAGCTGTTCAGATTCGTCGATAGATGTTCATATAAAAATTAGACGATTAATTTAAAAAAAATTAAAAAAATGGTAAGTTTAATACTTTACATACAAATAAACCTTTTTAAAAATAATAAAAATTTTAGCGTAAACCACGTCCGGTATCAACTTCTTCTTTACCACCAATCAGCCTTCCAGTTAAAGTCCAATATGATGATCCAGAAATGCGAACTTTTGTGAATGCATTTAATATGGTTAATAAAATACTTTTTCCTCACTACCGATGGTATTCATTTCCAGCAATATTAATTTTGGAATTGACAAAACGTCATATTGGTTTATATGAAGGCAAATTAAAGTTATCGCCAATTCCTAGCAGATTATATGAATTTCTTATACGGAACGAATACATTAAATCTGAACATATTTTATTTGTGTCAGAAGATATTTTTGATAAGTATGTTGAAAGTCGCGAATTAAATTATGTTACTTTAATTGTTAGTGGAAAATTCACCGAACGGAAAGAACATAAATTACAGATTGTAAGAGATATTTTAAGCCTAAAACCTCAAACTTTTACTGTTCAGCTTTTACCAGCTTTTAACTGTCAGAGAGGTTGCATTTACATTTCCGAAAATTTTTATTGGAATCTAATGGATAAATTTAAAAATAAAATGAACACAACTGTGGAACTTGAACCAATCCATGAACAACAACCGTTGCCAATGATTGCAACAAAAGCAAGTGTTCAAATGATTAGCAATCCCTATGAGTTACCAATTGATGTAATTGATCTTCTTTTGACAAATTATTTTAACACACCAAGAATTTTGCATCGCGGATTTACCTATAGGATTGAAGTTGATTCCAATCTTTTAGGAACTGCTGTTTATGCTCAGCATTACCATATTTTTGCTTACTTAAAACAAATTTTTATTAAATGTACACATTTGGAAACTAAAGAAAATGAATTTGAGTCTCAAGCTATTGTAGCAACGAATTTCACCAATTTAACTCAAAAAGGGAACTTAAAAGAATTTTTACCAAGACAATTGCTAGATTCAGTTGCAATAGCAAATAATTTTCCTGATGGATTAAAAGAAAGCTACCGTTTGTTGAAATCTTCAATTTATGCATTTTTGCCAAAGAAATCAGCCTGTTTGTCATGGAAACAGATTTTTCCTTTATTTTTAGTTCAAGGAGAAAGAGGTTGTGGAAAAACTCGATTGTTAAATGCAGTTGCTCAAGATTTAGGAATGAATTTATATGGGGTTGATTGTGCTGAAATAGTTTCACAAGTTCCGACTCATACAGAGTTAAAACTTAAAGCTGTCTTTGCAAAAAGTGTTGTTTCAGAACCTCTCATTATTTGCTTTCATAATTTTGAGGTAAATTTAATTTTACAGTTTATAAAATTAGTTAAACATTTTCTTTAATAGATTTTTGGGATTGATAATGAGGGGAACGAAGATTTACGACTTTTAGCATCATTTCAAGTACAAATACAAGAGCTATTTAGTAAAGATCGAGAGCATCCTATTATTATCATTGCTTTAACAAATGAAAGGGAATTAAAATCAATGATACATAGACTATTTTTAGAAATTATACAAGTTCCCCCTTTAGGAAAAGAAGAACGTTATCATATTTTGAAATGGCTTCACATTCGTGAAATATATAATGAAGAAATTTTTAATAACGGAAATTTGGATAGAGTCCCGCTGTTTCCAATGTCTTGCAGAGAAGTATTTTTAAAACGTTATTATAGATGGAAAGCTATAAAAGATATTTTGCTTGAAGTAGCTGATAAATCTCGAGGATTTTTGCTTGGAGATTTGAAATTGCTTTATGACAATGCAATACGTGAAGCCAGCTCTGAAAAAATAAAAACTAATGTTCGTTTAGATCATTTTATGCGAAATCTGAATAAAATGCAATCTCTTTTTGCTGATAGCTTGGGAGCACCAAAAGTACCAAAAGTTTTATGGTCGGATATTGGTGGTTTGGCTAAAATTAAAGATGAAATTCAAAGTAGTATTGGCTTACCTTTAAAACATGTTCATTTAATGGGTAAAAATTTAAGACGTTCAGGTATACTATTATATGGACCTCCAGGAACAGGAAAGACATTAGTGGCAAAAGCAGTAGCTACTGAATGTAATTTAAGTTTTCTTTCTGTACAAGGTCCTGAATTATTAAATATGTATGTTGGCCAAAGTGAGCAAAATGTTCGTGAAGTATTTTCTAGAGCACGTGCAGCAGCACCGTGTGTACTATTTTTGGATGAATTAGATTCACTTGCTCCAAATCGTGGTGTAGCTGGCGATTCTGGTGGTGTTATGGATCGTGTTGTCAGTCAATTATTAGCTGAAATGGATGGAACTAGTGATCCTACTAAGCCAATATTTATATTAGCCGCTACCAATAGGCCCGATTTAATTGATCCAGCTTTACTTCGACCAGGAAGATTTGATAAACTTTTTTATGTTGGTCCATGTGTTACATATGATGATAAAGCAGCTGTTCTTAAAGCACAAATGAAGAAATTTATATTAGGAAAGGGAGTTAATATTAATTGTATTTCGGCTATATTAAAAGATGATATGACTGGAGCAGATTTGTATTCAATTTGTTCTAATGCATGGCTTTCAGCTGTCAGAAGAACAATTACAGCTCATCAAAAAAGTATGTATATAAGGAAAAGCATTATGTAATAAAATGTGGGCTTATGCTTTTTTTTATTTTAAATTATTATTATTATTTTTATTTTAAATTTTAATTTCAGATAAAAATATGAACGATGATGACCCTATCACAAAAAAAATAATTGTTGAAATGGAAGATTTTGAAAAAGCTTATTCGAAATTTGTGCCTTCAGTCAGTAAATCTGATTTGGAATATTTTAATAAACTAAAAATGACTTATAGCTCTTAAAAAACTAATAATTGTTTTTTTAAAGGTTTTTTAATTTAAAAAAAAAAAAAAATTTGATTTGTTAAGTTTGTTACCTGTAATGTATTTATCAAAAGTATATTTATAAAATTTATTTATTTGTTTTAACAATTTTAATATAGCATGATAAGAAAATAAAAGGTTTGTTAATATTGAAGTGTTTAATTTTATTATTGAATTTTATATTTACGTGTCGAATTTTTAACTGAAAATAATTTTATTAATACAATTTTTTGAAAAGTAAAAATTTTATTATGTTAGTTAAAAAATATTTTTAAATAATGTTTAGTTTATAGAAAATATATTTCCAATAATGCTTCACTTTTAACCGTTGGTCATACCGTTATAAAAAAGTAATAAGAAATTAAAGTATGAACACTTATTTTTTATATTATAAGATATTTTGAGGTTATAAATCGTTAAATTGTAAAATTTTGAAATGTGGAGAAAATTTGAATAGTATTCTCTTAATATTAAAAATTTGTTGTTTCTCTTTAACAACTATTTAAAAAAATTAATATATATTGTCAATTCTCTACCTTACTATAGAATGTGTAATACCTAACTATTTTAAATTCAGAGAATTAAGGAAATAAGAATTTTCATCAAAGGCCTGCGGCTTTCTATAATTTTTTTTTTTTATTTTACTATTTACTTTTTTCAACCAAAAAGAGAAATGTCAGTGTCCGGAGATGAGAAGAAAAGCCGGTATTCACTGTAGTTTTCAATTTCATATATGACGTATGTCATTAGTAGGCTTTTACCGTTATTCATTTATTAAAAAAAAATTTTAAAACAATTTAATATTAAAAATATAATTTTAACCAAGTAATTTTTAATTAACTTTTATAAAATTTATATTAACAATTTATTTTTTATAATTTTAAATAAAAAATATTAAAATTTCTAAAAATTTGAATTAAAAATGATTATATTTCTCTTTATTTTTTTAGTTACGTAAATGCTTATAAATTTTCTTAAAATTTCAAAGTTAATAAGAGCAGTGTCACTTTTTGGGGAGCAGCACGCACAACAGCTTTGCGTTGTAAGCAACAACAATATTCAAAACATTTTTGGAATACGTTTTTTTCTCTTTTTTTTACAATAATTTTAAATATTGAATTAATTTCATATATATTAATATATATATACTTCTGTAAACTCTGTCTGATTCAATTCTCAAACCACTGCTCAAACTATTCAACAATTTAAAAAAAAAATTCGCTTTGCGGCGAATTAACAGTAAAAAAAAGAAAAGAAAAACAAGATAAAAAAATTTTTTCTCATATAAAAATTTTATTTTATTATATATAAAATAATATTGAAGAGATTCATTATTGAATATTCGGAAGTTGATTTTCGTAGAGTATGGACGTAGTAGTTGAAACAATTAATGTTTCTCAATCCTTAACGTTATTAAAATTTGTCAATAAATTCATAATTAAATATTATAATATTTTAATGATATCAAACATTAATAAAATTTATATAAAAAAATTACAAATAAATTATTTAAAACGAATACAAACTAACGTTGTTATATAAATAACAATTACAATAATAATTACAAAAATTTAAAATAAATAAATTGAATTATTTTGTGAAAATAAAGAAAATTAAAAGAAGGAATTTCTATCTTTGAAGTAAAATAAATATTATTATTAAATAATAAAACTTTTTAAATAAATATTAAAAAGTTGAAAAAAAATTAAAATATTTATTAAAAGAAAAAAAAAGTGCATTTTAAAAAAAAATTTATTATAAAAATAAAAAAATAAAAAGTAAAATTAAGTGAATATTAAAATAAAAAATTTTTTATTGGAATTGCGTGAATATTGTGTTACAAATCAATTTTTAATTTAAAAATTTTTTTTGTTGTGTCTTATATTTTTTTCTTTCTGTTCTTCTTTTTATCATACAAAGATTTTCATCTTTGTTTTTGTTTTGATTTTAACTTTTTTGATTCAAAATTTTAAATTATACAAAAAAAAAAAAAATTTTTTTTTAATTTTTATTTAAAAATAATTCTTGTATAATTTTTATGTTTATGTTTATTTATATTTAAATTTTTTAATAAAGATAAAAGAAAATATATTTTAAATATATTTCAATATATAATATAAAAAGCCAGTAAAATATTTTTAAAAGTAAAAGCGTGAAAAAAAAAAAAAATTATATAAAAATGTGGTGCATTGTGAATTTACCAAATGGTACTCAACAAGCTGTTAAATGCGACCCAAAGGCAATCGGACAAGAATGTCTTGAAAAGGTAAATTTAGGAAAAAATATAATTTAGAATAATAAAATTTAATTAGTTATAAGCTGATTATTATTTTTAATTGAATTATTTTAAAAAAAATATATATATATATTAATTATTTTTCATTATTTTAAGTATATTTATTTTCTTACAACTTTGTATTAATTATGTTGACATTGAACTTATTAAACTTTTTTTTTTATTAAAATTTGAATAATTACAACATTTAATAATATTTATGGTTGTTCATTTTATTATATGTATGATAAGGTACTTAAAAATTAATATATAGAAATTTATTGATATAAATTTTTTTTTTATTTAAATATAATTAATTTGAAGACATTGTTAACAAAAATATTTTAATTATTAGTTAAAAAATATATAGATTTTTTTAAATTACTAGTTAGTATACTCTTATAGTTTTTATTTTGTTTAGTTTTTTGACTATTTGCCATTTATTTAAGTTGATGAAATTCTTTTGTTAGGTATTTATTGTTTGATATTTATAAAATATATAAATATGTAAATAGCAATGCTATAAAACTCAATTAATGAATAGTATATAATAGAAATGAATATTTTATATAATTAAAATAATTTTAAATTTTTTATTAGGATTTTTTTTTGTTTTCTTTTAAAAGTATTAGTCTTTATATAAAAATTAAATATTTCAAAAGCTTAATATTAATTTATTAAATATTTATTTTAATTTAACATAAATTTGAGTTTAACTGTTGAAAAACTATATTATATTTGAAATATATTATTAAAAAGACGTATATATACGTATTAAACAAGTATCCCCGAATTCTTAGAACTATAGTTCTTTGTTTAATTATTAGCATTTAGTTTAATATTGGTTTAAGATGATGTATAGAAGATCAGTTATAAGATTAATTGGGTATTTATTAAATATTATTTGAAATTGGATTATGTAATTTTTATTCCTAAAGTCTTATTTTTATTGTTTTACTGTATTATATTCTGATAACTAAGTACAATATTTTAACTACTTAATTTTTTCAATAATTATTCAGTTTATTAGTATAAAATATTTATATAGTAGGTATTACATATTATATTTAAAGAGTAAAACTCTCAAAATTATAATTTAAAAAAATAATTAAGAAGTTATAATATATATATATAAATATTAAACTTAATTATATCAGAATTTATTAATTCTTATTAGGGTTTTTATTGATTTGAATTATGTATTATTATTTATATATAAGTATGTACATAAAGTTTCCTAATGATATTTCTTTTCAAAGTTTAATTTTATTAATATATATGATTAATGATTATTATTCAATAAATGTTTTATTTTATATGCTTCACCTTAAAATTTTTAATGATCAGACCAATTAATATAATAAGTATATAAGTTTTGTAAATTTCTATGTAATTATTAATTTTAGTTTTTTTTTTATAGTAAGCTTGGTATAATCTTACTTTTCTAGAATTAAATTTAAAAAAAAAAAAGTTCTCAACAAAATATACTTAGATATATTCGTCTCATTAAGTCTGTGTATATATATATACTTTTTTTTTTTAATTAAATTGTTTACCCTTCTAGGTGTTTAAAATTTCTAGTGCAATTATCATTTTATTTTCTTTATTTTACTGAATCAATGAGGTGAAAAATTTTTTTTAATTTTACTTATTCCCTCTGTTTTCTTTTCAAGACTTAGAAATTTTCATTTAATTTTCTAATGTTCTCTTATTGTGAGTAGGTGTTTTATTAAAAAAGATTAGTATAAAATATAATGATAAAATATAAATCCTTCTAAATGATTTAGACTTCTATACGAAATTTTTTATATTCATTCTATACTTAACATTGCATATAATATATTTATAATATATATATATATATATATCATATTTTAATTTATTATATAACAACGTACCTACTAATGATATGTTCTTAATCTTTTCATTCTTGTTGTATATATGTTTAATTGGAGGTAGGGATTTTATTACAACTATTAATTTTTTAAATTGTACATATCCATAAGTTCTAATCTCTTTCTCCTCTTCAACTTTTGAAAACTATAAGTTATAACTTATATACTTAATATAAATAAAAAAGTACTAATTGCGTGACTAACGATAAAAAATTATTTCAATTTTATAATTAAATACAAAAAAAAAGAAAAACAAATTATTATAAGTTCTAGGAAAATTCTAAAATGTCAACTACGTTTAATCCTTTTTAAATTCTAAACAACAGTTTTAAAAACATTTAGTTTTTCTATTTCTTTTTAATTATAAATGTTAATATGAATTGTTTTTTTCTTATTTTCAATGTGACGTAAAGTTTCAAAGACAAAATAAACAGAAAAAACAGTTTTGGTTTTTAATAGGAAATTTAATTTCTATTCCATAATGTTTTTTAAACGTAGGTACCACATACATAAGTATAAATGGTACTTTAATGAGGTTTTAAAAAGTTTTGCAAGGTAAATTAAGAAAATGTAAATATGTAGATTAAATAAATGTATAAAACGAAAAGAACATTATATAAAACAATTTAAATAGAAACTAACTGATACAATACTATAAATAATTATAATTATGACGTCAAGAGACGTCAAGAGATATTAAAAATTATATTAATATTATACATACATATATGTAGTTGAATTCGTGATGACAAAAAACTAAACTACATTTAAAAGGATTAATAAAATCAAAAAAAAACTAATATACATATACTTACTCATTAATAATTTTTAGTATGACGTACTTAAGTAATGTTAATTAAAAAAAATCTAATACGTTATTACACAATACCAGTATTAACACCAACATACTTAATATATTAACTTGTATGATGTGCAAAACTACATATTATTCTGTAGTAAAATTTGCTTGCATTACAAGCGCTCCTTTTAAACAATTGATTACATTACATGTCTTGTAAAAACTAATGAAAAACAGTTGTGTCCCCGATTTTTAAAGTAAGGACCTAAAAACCCTCAGCATCCAAGCAGGGAAACTTAGAATTGTAAACCTCAAAGAAAAGTTGAATAGGGAACACCAATAATATACCACGAAGACAAATGATGCTCTATTCGACACATAATGACATATCTCTGACTTTATATAAAAGACTTATATATTTTTAATAACACTTCATATATAATAATATTCGGCCATAACTAGTGAAATAGTTAAATAAATTTTAAGGGGCTACATTCAAAAATTATAGTGTTAAAATGCTTTTGGATAGTGACAAACTACACACTTTTTTAAATTGTATGTTTCACAAGTGTTTCATTTTTTGATACAAAGTGGTTTCCCGCATTTGTTAGGATCAGCTTTATGTATATACTTATAAAATAATGTTTATTTAATTATTTAATAGATAAGTGTACATATATAAGTAAAAAAAGGATTGTACAAATAAATAGTTATAATGGATAAATATTTCATACATTTATAGAATTGCTTAAAAATAGACTTACTATATATTATGAAAGATTTTAGTTATATTAAGTTAGCATGTTAAATATAATTAATTTAATTGAAAGTTATTATTGTACATTTGTACATACTTATGAGAAAAAAGCGAATTAGAAATTTCCACTTACTTATATATTAATATACATTTCATATGTATATTATATATAAGATATATTGTTGTATAAATATTTCTATACGAAGTACCATTCTGTTTTTTGGTGAGAAAATTTTTTTTATGTACTTATGTGTAGTTTGTCATTCTTTTACGTAGATTAATTACGTAGCTAATCTAGTATTTTATATACCCTCATTTTTGTAACTAAAAAAATAATTACTAACTACATTTTTTATATTATTTTAATTTGTAAATTTAACACGTTCACGTACCGTTTATGACGTTTGTTTGTTTTTGTTTTTTATTTTAATTCTTTTATACCTATTCAAAAAAAAAAAACCCAAAAAAAAAACTACAAATGAAATGAAAAAGAAGGGTATAATAAAAGGAGTGGATTATAATGTGTTGCAATTACATTTAAAAGCTCTTAGCAAAATGACACATATAATAAAAGTCAGGCAGGTGTACAATTTAAGTATAAGATAGATAAATGGATTCTATTTTATATATATATATACCTTTGTTTATTTCTTTTTACATTTTGAGTATATCGTATATATATACATATATATATATATATATATATATATATAATTGTAAATGATTCATTTAAAATTCTTATGGTTTCAGACATATAGTGATAAGATATAATATATAGTTAAATTTAATTTTTTTTGAAGAATTATTTATATAAATAAATATATACAATTAAGTTATATATACAAAAATCTTTTACTAAGAATTATATATAGAGATTATTTTAAGGGTATTATATGATAAAAAAAAATAGGATTTATTATGTCTGATTTGATTTCTTAAGGAGTATTATATTAATTGCAATTGGGTATAATTTATTATAAAATTTTAATCATATTTTTCGGAAATTTAACTTAAGTATCTTGTATTTAGTGCTTTATTAGTACTTATGTTAATAAGTTGAAAATAAATATATATATACTTACTACTTATTCTATATCTTTAAAATTCCGGATCTTATTAAATTCTTAAAAGTTTTATGGTTTTTGAAAATTCTGAAAAATAAGTTTTCTCTTTCTTTTATTTTTGAATATTGATATATTTTAATAACTCATGTCCTCCTCAAAATCTTCATTTTCCCTTTTAATCAAATAAATCCTTTTTATTTTATATATAAAATTAAGTATATAATAAATAAACTTAATAACCAAATAAACTTGTGTAAAAAAAAAAAAAACAACCATAAAATTCCAAAAAAAACTTTAACTAACTATAATAAAATTTTTACAAAAAAGAAACTTTAAAGCCCCCAAAAAAAGAGAAAAACAGCAAAACCTCTAAAAAATAGGTTTTTAATATTGTTAAGAAAATAAGAACCTTTTAAAACTAAATTATAAAAAAAAAAAACCACAACGACCTTAAAATGACCCAATTTTCTTTAAAATTTATTATAATTTCATCCGCACCTTTTATTCAGCATACCATTCATTTTTTTTAACATACTTTTTTGGTTATGTTATATGAATGTATATATTATATATATATATATATGTATTTGTTTATTAAATATACATGTATATATATATACTTAATCATCATCCACCTACATATGTATACATATATATTTTTTTAGGATCGCAAATTAGAACCTATTCAATTTAATTTTTCGCATAAAATATCTTTTACATATATTATAAAGGTATATATCCAAATTAATGTATATATATTGTTATATGTTTATATATATATATATACAAATATACAATTTAGGATAATTTCCTTTATATTTCATCAAATTTTCTTACAAGAAAAAAAAATAAAAACACAAAAAATTGTTAAGAAAGTGAAGAAGAGTAAAACCAAAGAAAAATTGGAAAACAGAAAAGGAAAAAAAAAAACCACAATTATAACCACAAAAACCTTAAAAATAAAAAAAAAAAAAAAATCAATTTTATACAACCTGTCGCTGGATTTTTTTTTTTTCTCATAGAGTTAAAAATATGAAAAAACGAGGAAGAGTGTAGTAGAGTAGACTGTGTCAACACTGGGATACTCGTATGACCGTTATATAAACATTATATCATTATTATTATAAACATTAATTACTTTTGGCAAAATTTCAAACTTACCAGCTTTATTAGGTTTAGTGTAATGCTCATATAAAAGAAGGAGTAGTATGGCAGCTACTCGAACCCTCTGCAGTAGACCAACCAAATTTTGCAGTAACTTTGGCCAGTACACTAAGCTATTTTTGGCAAAATTTCAGACACCTAATTTCAATAAGTATAGAGTAATGCTCATATAAAATAAGAAGTTGTATGGCACCTACTCGAACCCTTTGCAGTAGACCAACCAAATTTTGAACCCTTGGACCAAAATGGCTGGATTTTAATCGATTTTTTTTTCGATTCTGATCCGATCCATAAACTTGAGTCTATATCTACCCCTCTCCTTCTCCGCGTCACAAACGTAATGGCAAATTTATTATATCCTTTGACTATATAGTCATACGGGTATAAATATGATTTGGTTTCTTCTTGTGCGTCTTTCTTCTTAATTTGTTTTGTTATTTTTGTTTTTTTTTTCGATTTAGTCAAACAAAAGTTTGAAGAGAAGCACAAGAAAATATCAGTATCTTTAGTATGTATCTTAAAAAAAATGTAATCACCATCTCAACCCCCAAAAAAAAACCGAATTATGCAATAGATAAAATTTTGTTTCAATAATTTCAAAACTTTTTTAATATACGCCTTATCACAAAAAAAAAAAAAAAACACGAATTTAAGATTAGAAAAATTTGTTTAATATTTGTATAGTAATCAGCTTCCGTTTCAGTTTTTCCTAAATTTGTTTTTTTTGTCCTTATTTCGATTTTTCCTTTTTCTTTTTTTTTGGATTTTTTATTTCTTTTTCTTTTCATACATTTGCCGATGACTTTTCATCCTGAATTTTCTTTTCTGAAATTTTCTTATGGTTTTTCTTCATGTGTTATCATTGTGACACATCTTTAAGGCAAAAAGATCTTTTGAGTTTTGGATATTTAATAAAGAAAACAAAAATAAATTGTTTTTCATTTTTCATTTTAATTTTTTTTAAGAATCTTATATGTTGGTTGTTTTTTTTTTTTTTATAACTCGTGTAACATCATAATATGAACATAACGATACAATTGGGAAAATATCTACAAAAAAAAAATATAATAAAAAAAAAACAAAGTTTTCCCAATTTTATGCCAATATTTGCAACATTCATACATAGCACTTATATTATCATAATAAAAGCGGAAGACCTCGTAGGAAGCAGTATCAAAGACTAAGGTGAAAGAATTGGAATCAGAATCATATATGTTATATGTATTGTATATATATATATATAATATTTACAGTTATTATTGTATATATATATATATATATATATATATATATATATATATATAATATACTTATAAATTTTTTTTAATATTTGAAATGTATATATGCTCTTGTAATAGACCCTAGTAAGTAGTAATAAATATTATATATATATATATATGAAATATAATATATGTATACTTATATAAAAGAAAAGCGAAAATATTAAGTTGAAAACCCCTAAGGCCGGAAGGGTTTTTTTTTTAAATAACTTTTCAAAAACAAAAACAAAAAAAGTGATAAGAAAACTTTATCTTTTTTCTGTCATTTTTTTTTGTTTTTTTTTTTTTTTTGTTGTTTTTATTTTTTTTTTCTAAATAATTTTTCCTAATATTGTTTTTAGTTTTTGTTATTAAACTGTTGTTTTTGTTTTATCATCAGACAAGAATAGGACTATGTTATCCTGATGGCAGAAAATTTGTTTATATTTTTTTTTTTTGGTTTATTAATAATATACTTCTTACTTATATAAAATGTGTATGTGTGTAGTTAGAGAATGAAAGGGGGGTAGTCCAACCTATAAAAAAATTTTCATTTTTATAACAAAAGTATAGAGTGAGACAAAAAAAAACAAAAATTATGAATAATATTTTCTTATTAGAGTTTTTCATTATTTTAATATATACATATAAGTAGAAATAAAGTGAAAAAGTTTTCACTTCAATCAAATAAAAAACTAAAAACAACAACAACAATAGTAATATTAATAAAATAAAAACATATATAAATATATTAGATATGCATATCGTATAGAATTTTATATAACATGCGGCTTACCGGTATTCAACAAAGTGTAAACGAATTTTGAGAAAACCCTTTCATCCTTAAAAGCTTTTCACCAGATGGGAGCTTCCCATAATCTCGGTTTAGTTAATCTCGTTTTTAGAAAATCTCGTTTTTAGAAAATTTCGTTTTAGAAAATCCCGTTTTTTATTGAAAAATCTCTCTTTTTAAGAAAATCTCTTTTTTAATTGAAAAATCTGGTTTTAAGAATTTTTGAGTTGGATACAAAACAAGAATTATCAACTTTTTCCAGAATACAAAAAAAGGATTTTCTAAAAACAAAATTTTCTAAAACGAGATTTTCTAAAAACAAGATTTTCTAAAAACAAGATTTTCTAAAACAAGATTTTGTGAAAACGAGATTTACTAAACCGAGATTTTAGAATCAACCCATTTCAGATGCATTGTTGAATTTACTGAATAATAATTTCTTTAAGTATAGAAAAATATGCTAGATCTTCCCAGAGTTTCTAAGATTGATATGTTATTGAAAATAGTTTTTACCTTCGGATCGTCACATTCATGATTACATTCGATGATTTATGAATAATTAATTTTCACTTCAAACTGTCTTTTCCCGATAATACCTTGGCTTATATATGACTATTAATTTATATTTTCAATTAAATTTTCAACAATAGGTATAAGAAGCTTAGAATTTATAATGTCTGAAACTCTAGAAGAGTTAAAGAGTTTCATTGAAATTTAATTCGTTCTATGTGTGATTCAAGAGATCGAGTTGGAAAAATTGGTTTACTTATACATTCAATTTAAAATGTATATAAAATGTTAAATTTTCTTAAAATACATGTATTTTATTCAAGTGTTAAAAGTTATTATACAAAAACACAATGATATTTTTTTTTACGATTTCAAAAAAAAAAACAAAAAATGAAAAAAAAGAGAACAATAAAAAAAAACGCGGAAATATAAAAAAAAAAATACAAGCAATTGCGAAAGAACACGGAAAAGCTTACAAATTTTATATACGTATAAATTATTACACAAAAATTTTATTAAAAAAAAAAACAATATCTAACACATTTTCATTGTATTATTTGCTTATTTTGTTTTTTTTTTTAAGTTTAAGGTGTGGTTTCCAAAATAAAAGTATGTAGGTATATATATACTTATTATTGTATCTTGAAGTTTTAGTAAAAGTATATGTTCTTAAAACTTTGTATTATTTAATATAAAACCCTTTTATATTTAGTATATGTATACATATAAATTTTTTATACACGTGTATTTAATCAGGACTTACAGATCAATAAATATAAAAGTATTGCATATTTATAGGCGTAATATTTCTGGAAATGGGTAGTTTTCAATAGAATTATATGTTTTTGGAAGTTAATTAAAGTCTATATTGCATCTAGAAATGGGTGCACTTAATAATTTAAAAAAAAGGATATAACTTCCTATAATTAATTAGGTATTCGTATATATGTAACTATGTAGCATTTTTAAACCCTACTTTATATTTAAAAAGAGATTTTTAAACAAAAAAATTGTTTTTACTTGTTTCAAAATTAAAAACCAGGATATAAAAAACGCTTTTTGTTTGTTTCCTGTTTTTTTTTTGGTTTTTGCACCGCTACAGAAGCAGTTTTTTTTTTTTTTTCATTGGGGTTAAAATTATTTCATTTCGCAAAATTTTTAGGTTTGTTTTTTTTTTTGTTTTTATTAACGGAATAATAAAATAATACAAACTCTTTCTTTTTATATTTTTTTGGTTTTCTTAGTTATGATGACTATACAAAAGATATTTTTTTTGATATTTTAATTTTAATTTTTATTTTTTTTTTTTTTTGGATGAAAAAAAGGGACTTTCATACAAAAACAAATTGTTTTTCTTTTCGTATTTCTTGTATTTTATTCGTTTAATTTAAATTTTATGGTTATTTTTGTTTGTTTTTTGTTTTATAATAAAAGAAACAGAGTACATTTGAAATATTTCATTTTTTATTTTGTTTTATGGTTAAAAAATATAAAAAAAAATAAAAATAAAAAAAAATAAGCGAAAAATAAATTTAAATAAAAACGTTATAAAAAAAAATCTTCAAAAGAAAATATTAAAGATAAATGATATAAAAAGAGTTTTTATTTTTAAATGGTTGTTAAGATTTTTTTAAAACTTATTTTTCAATGATAATACACTAAGACAACACACTAAGTTGTAGGACGAAAGTAGATGAGGCGCACAAAACCAAAGTGGCTTAACCTACAAAAAATTTGAATTAAGTTACAATCGGAAATTGATCTTTTCAAGTACACAATCCAATTTTATATGAGGAGCTCAGATTCAAACCGTGCTATGTCCATATAAGACAATTTTGTCAGTATTCAAGAAAGTTTGAGATGCCTCTAAATATTAACAAGATCCCAAAAAAAAAAGTAAAATTATTTGTAGTTTAGAAACCCCACTTTAAGTTTTTGAATCGCAAAATAAAAAAAAAAAAATAGAATTTCTTATTTTCTTGCAAAAATTTATCATAAAGTCAATTTGCTAGAATATGGAGCTCCTCATATATAATTCTTATGCAATTTATGCAAAAAAAAAGGATATATTTTTTCTTAGGGACTTAGGCCACTTTGATTCTAAACCCCAATGAGTAGGGAGTAGCAAGGAGTTATAGGTTTTTATTATTATGTAATGAAGTAATTTCCAAATTAGATATGAAGTCCTCTAATTGTATTTACCTAAAAATATAACTTCACACCTTTTGTTTTACAAATATATATTATATATATATACATATAATTATATATACATGCTTGTTAGTTATTATGATAACTAAAATCAATTGATTAATTTTTAACTAAAATTATGTAAATATATATACCAATATAATATCAGGAAATGGTTTCAAAATGTTTTTAAGATAATTAAATTTTACATATTATAGAAATAATTAAGATAAATAACAATATATAACATTATTAACTATCAAATAATTGTAAAAAAAACCACTTGCAAAATTCAACTAAAATTATTTTACAAGTTAAACAATTGTTAAACAATTTTTTTTTCAATATACATAGTTTTATATATCCATGCATTATATTTATTTTTATATAATATATAATATACCTTATTTATATACATGAAAGGATTTTTTTATATATATTAATTTGATTTGGAAGGAAGTAATAAAAGTTCAATTTTTTTGTATAATACCCAGGTTAATGATAGTTTATTGTTCATTATTTAGTTTTGTATTCTGCTTTAGGAGTTGTTGTTGTTTTTTTTTAACTGATTTATGTGTTCATTGCTTTTTTTTTACCTCTATATTTATAAAGTTTATTTAACTTTTCTATTTTTTTCGTATATATATATCCTGTTGCAATTTCAAATATAGAAAACACAATGAATATATATATACTTAATTAACATAGATATAAATTACAAAATGCCACTTTAATTTACTTTAATGTTTTTTTACATATAGTACTTATACACGTATAAGAACATATTTAGGAAAATTAGTATATTTATATATATATGTATTATATGTATGTTTATAAAATTGTAAATTGTAAAATAAGACAATGAAACAACCAATATATAATAATAAGTACATGTACGTATATATTGTAGTATAATATAGACGAATAAATTGTTGAATTTTCCTCTTGTATCTATTAGATACACTTGTACATACGAGTATATATACATTAATTTTCCATATATTTCTGTTAAAGATCGTTTTTAGGGTTTCATGATTTTAAATTAATGGTTTCAAAAGTTTTTACTTATGTAAAATATTATGTATTTTTTTTTTTGTGTATATTGTACTAATGCAGTGTATTAGAATTTTAAATTAATGACTTGTTAAGTCGGAATAATTTAAAATTTAATTTTCTTTTAAAGAATTTTTAGTAAATAATAATATATTATAATTAATAAATAATATTTAATGAAATGCATTTTAGTTATAGACTTAAAATTTTCCTAAACTTTTGAGAGCTTATTTAAAAAAGGGGTTTATTCTTACCCATATACTATTGGGGTTCTTTTGTCTAGAATGGTTTTTTGGAATAATTTTGAGTAGACAATCTATGTCTAAAGTGATCCCATGCTTTTATTTTCAATTGCTGCACTTTGGTACACTCTGTATGAATCTGTAAAATAAATGATTCTCTGTATCTAATTCGGCGATTCTGTTCTAATTTATTATACTTAATATTTATAATACCCACTCCCCTATATCATATATGTATTCGAATTGTTCTGAAAACATTTAATTAAGTTTTATTATAAACTTTACAAATTTACAAAAATAACCATTATAGAATTATTAAAAAACCATAAAATTTGCTGGATCATTTCGATTAGACTATTTTGCAATTTATTATATTTATCTATACTTACATATATTTCTGTTTAATTTTTTTCCCTAACAAATTTTATAGTTTAAAAAATACAATTTTTAAAATTAGTTGGAGAAAAATCTATTTTCTTTTTTCATGAAAACTTTGCGTGTGCCATTGGAAAATTCAAACAATTAAATTAAATAGAAAATAAACAAGAATCTTTTCAGAATTGTTTTGAAATTTTTATTTACTATTGTGATAATTTCAGTTTTTTTCTTTTATATATATATATGTATATATATATTAATTTTCTTTTGAAATTTACTATACCCTCCAGCTATTTATGATTCATTTTATTTTAAGAATTTTGTTTTATGTTTTTAATTTTTTTATTTTTTTTTATGTTTTCCAAGGAAATTATTTTGATTTTTTTTTTTTTTATTATTGTATATTTTCTTAGAAAACTATTAAGGTTGGGTTATTTGGTGGCATAATATTGTATTAAATATATTTTATAAATACATAGTAACATTTTTAAATGGATATTTAAAAAAAAAAAAAGCGAATTTTTCTATTGAAACAGTAAAATAAACTTAAAAAAAAAAGAAAATTTAATATTAAAAATTAAAAAAAAGGCTGCGTAATACAGAATCAATATCTATTAGGGTTTTTCTTTCTTTTTTTAAATAGTTATAGGAACTTATATATAATAAGTTAGGTAAGAACCTATTTTTATATTTTTAAAATAAACTTAAACTGAAAATGTAAAATTTGTATGCAAAATTTATTATTTAATAAGAAAGGAATTTCAAAAGTTCACAATAAAAGTTTTAAAAATAATAAACAATAGTTTATTATTAAATTAAAAGAATTTTCAATTATAAGTATTACAATTGGGGTAATTATAAGAAAATAGTTGAGTAATTATAATCAGAATATTGTTAAAATAAATAAATTTATCTTAAAATCAATAAAATATTTTTAAATTTAAATGAAAATTTGTGGAAAAATTAATAGCGCAAAAATTAGGATTAATTCTAGGAAATATTTTAATAATTAAAATTACTATGAAAACCACTTGAATAATAAGAAATTGTAATATAAATAGGGAAATAAGTGCCATGGTTTTGCTATGATTACTGAATGTTACAAAATTTATAACTGAAGAACATTGGAATCATTTTTTTTAATTATGTGATATTTATTCGTAAAAATTCTATAGAAACAATTTCATATGATCAAAATTTGAAAAAAAAAATTAATTTTCATTAATTTTTTTTCAACAAATTTCAATGGAACTATTAAAATTTTAAAAATCTAATTGGGTCAATTAGGTTATACAATATATATATAAATGTAATTAAAAATTTATTGATTAAATATTTAAAAACCCGCAATATACATAACTTAATTATTAAATTTATTATAATATAAATCAAAATTTTATAATAATAAATATAAATATTGATTTTATGTGCATTAAATTATCATCTTCAATTAAATAATTTTCAAAAAAAAAAAAAAATCCATATTTTCATTATAAATATAATTTTTCTATATTTAATACTAGCTAATACCCGGTGCGCGTTGCTGCGCCTCTCAATGGAGGTTTAATAAATTAAAATTTGAAGTCAATTGGTCAAACCGTTTCGAATTTTGAGTAAAGTATTGAAAAACCTATAAAAAGCTGTTGGACCGCAATGGGTTAATGGAACTCAACAAAATTTTTTTTGGGGCTTTCTTTTAAACCAAAGCAGTATTTTGTAAAATCGGACACAATTTGGATCCAAAATTTTTTTTGACCACCCGTCGGCCCGACATGGGTTAACAAATTCCAAAACTGTTAATAGTGTCAACTCAATTCTCAAAGAGCATCACGTATACAAATTTGAAGTCAATCGGTCAAACCGTTTTCATTTTAGAACAAAGAAGTTTAAATACTTGCACCACAGCCCCAACCTGGCGGTTCGTTAGAGCAAATTTTTGGGTCACGATTTCTTTCCGTACCCAAAAACCACTATATACAAATTTTCATGAAAATCGGCTGGGCAGTTTAGGAGGCTATTCGCTATATACAAACAAACAAACAAACAAATAAACAAACTTTCGCTTTTATATATAGATAGATAGATAGATTATAAATTTTTTTTTTGGTACAATTTTCATAAACTGTTTCATATTTTTTTTTTTTTTTTCCTTTTCTATATTTTTGTTTTGTTTTTCTTTGTTTTCTAAAATAAACAAAAATTATTTTATAAAAGTTAAATTAAATGTTTATTTGTTATCATTTTCTATGTTTTTCCAAAAAAAAAAAAAAAAAATTTTAAATATAAAGGAAATTAAAAAAAATAAAACAGAAACCTTAAAAAATACCATTAAATCTTAAATAAATTTAAATAAACATTATAAAAAAACAAAAATGAAAAAAATCATAATAAGAGAAAAAAGATAAATTAAAATTGAGGTCAAAATAAATAAACATGGCGGCGCACACGAAAATTAATGTATTTTTTTTTTTTTTTTTTAATATAAATATTTTTATTTTAAATTAAAGAAAAGCGGGAGGGAATTAATATTTAAAAATTTTTTCGTATTATAACTTGTCCATTATAAGTATTTTTTTTAATAAAAATATCTTTATTATTTTGTTTACAAATTAATTTAATAATAATATGAAAAAAGATCACAAATTAAATACAAAAAACAATATTGTAGATATTCACTTAACTATACACATAATAATTTAATATAATAAATAAATAGTCTTTATGTATTTTAAAATTAGTTTAATTTAAATATTTGATATATATTTTCATTTTTATTTACATGATGATTAGATCGTTCTATTTTTTTGTTCAACCTTAAGTAATACAGAGTTGCCAACTTCATAATATAGAATTATTATTGTAAATTATAAGTGTAAAGCTTATATTATCTAAAAATCTAATGAATTAAGCACAGTGCTTGTTTTTAAGTTAAATTCATTACCAGGTTTTTGTTTTATTTTACTTTTAAAACCACTAAATGTTAAAAATTCGAAAATGCACATTGAGTAAATTTCACCCAATATGTGTTTGATAAGGGTTAAAAAAGGTTAATGTAAGTAATATAATTAAAAACTCACTTTGTATCTATTTTAATATTTCACTATGGTTGAAGATGTTCTTTTTTCATAAACCATCCTTTATACAGTGTTAGGACTTTCTTTTAATTTTGATACATATTTTTTAAAATGTATCAAAATTAATTAAAACCTTATAATTCGATATAATTGTATATAGATATTTGCTTTCTCTAAATTAGTTCACATTCACTAATATATATATTGCGTTATTTTAAATGTGTTACGTTTGATGTCTAGGTTCAGCCTAAGGATCAAAATTCTTAAAAGAGTTGTCACTACGTCAATTTTTCCTTCCAAATCTTTCCTTATTTAAAAAAATAATTCGAAAAGTTGATTGCATCTTTAGTATGCTTCTATAATTTTTATTTTTATCTTTAGCATTTCTACTAAGTACCTAATAAATTTTTTTTTTAATAATATAAAAATATTTCTCAGTTAAGCGCCATTCACCGTACATCATAAAAAAAAAATTCTGAGTAAAGTTCAATCAACTTTTTTCATTTTGACATGTAACGATGAATCATTTAAGAAATGAAATTCTTCTATAAATTTTTATTATATGCTTTTTAGGAAAATTGTCAGGGCATACAGGTTAATGTAACCATTCGGTTTTTTCAAGTTTTTTAAATTTTTTTGATCTAAAAATTGTATCATATTTTATTAATTTTTATGTTGTTTTTCTTTACACAAAAAAACAAAATTGGCGGCAATATACATATATATATAATATTAATAAATTTTTATATATTTTAATATCATGTCTGTTGAAAAAAAAGTTCAATAAAGTTTCAAAAAAATAAAAAATTCTAAAGAAGTTTTTCCTGGAATTTCTTTCTATCATTGAATTTTTTTTCTATCTTTATTCTTTGGATTATTTTATATTTTTATTATAGTTATAATACCATTGTATTATTTGTATAGGAACCTATATGTATAGGAACATATGTATGTACTTATTTAAATAGGCAATTTTTAGAATAGTGCGCCAATAAAAATTGCGTGGCAAAATTTGTTTATTAAAAAAAATGTTTAAAAGTTATTTCTAAAACAACATTTTGAATTAAAAACATAGAATTACACATATTTTAAAATATACGGAGTGTCTATATATGAGTATATTTCCTATTATACATCCCCTATCCTTCAACTTAAGGTAAATTGTACATCCCTTATCACAATTAAACATCCCTCTTTTAATTTGAAGTTTTTTTTTTTAATATAACAAATGAATGTCGCAATTCGCAAAATGATGTCTATGGAAAGTAAAAAAAAGATTGGGAGGTAAAAAAAATGCAAAATAAAAAAATAAGGAAAAGAAAAATTTAACGGATGATAAGAAAATAGGATAATAAATTTTAAGTAACATTTTTTTTTTGTATTTCGTTTTTTGTTTTTCTCGTTTTAAAAAAATACAAAAAGTCAAGTAATCTTGTGTTTAGATAATTCTCAAAAATAACATAAAAAAATGTTTATTATCGTAACTAACTGTTCTTTTAATTAAAGTTGTTTCAAGTTAATTAGAGACAGTTTAGTTAGATAATGAATAATGTGTTTTTATTTTATATTCTACTTTTTATACATTTTATATTTACATGTATACATATATATAAAATAGAATTAACTGGAATTTTTTTTTTTTTTTAATTTCCGGAAATCCTCAAACTTTTCTTACAGGAAATTCTCAACACCACTTTTGTTATTTCCTTCATTTTGGCTTATATAAAATGGGAGCGTTCCATAATCTCGGTTTGGTAAATCTTTTTTTTTTAAATCTCGTTTCTAGAAAATCTCGTTTTAGAAATCTCGTTTTTTATTGAAAAATCTCGCTTTTTAAGAAAATCTCTATTTAATTGAAAAATCTGGTTTTTAAGGATTTTTGAGTTAGATACAAAACCATAATTATCAGCTCGTTCCAGAATATAAAAAAGGGATTTTCTAAAAACAAGATTTTCTAAAACGAGATTTTCTAAAAACGAGATTTTTAAAAAGGTGATTTTGTGAAAACACCTTTTTAAAAATCAGGTGATTTTAGATTTACTAAACCGAGATTACAGACCCAACCCATATAAAATATACAGTTGTTTAATTATTTAGATAATGAGACCATCATACAGCAACTTTGATTAGTTCCTTCAATTAGTACCCAGCTAACATTGGGGTAAATAAAACTAATAGATTCCATATTTGAACATTTTGTATGTACATTTTTAATGAAAATTTGTTTTTAAAATTGCTTAAATATCGAATTTTATTTTTCGCAGCCTTTTTAAAAAAGATTAAAGGAAATCTTATAAAAATTCCAATAAGATTTTTTTTTCACAAATATTTGACACCCTATAGATATTCATACATATTAAATACATATTTGTTTTATCTTAAGATTTAAAAACAAAAACGCATTTTTTTTAATAAAATTTTTTTTTATATATTTGCCAAAAAACTTATACAGCTCTCAAAGTCCCAAACCTTCATGCTTAGATCGTCTTAAATACAATAATTTTTATCTATATTTGGTTTAGGAAAATTTCAAAGTGTACATCTTAACAATTCCAATTTCGGGATATTTGTTTCATGGGAAGTCAAGACTTGAAAAAAAACAAAAAAAAACAAAAACAAAATTAATAATAATAAAAGAAGAGAAATAAAATAAAACGGCGGAAATTACAGCCGTGAAAACGATAAAGTACACCTGTCACAACAAAAGATTTTTTATATATTATATACTAATACTTATATATACTAACACTACTATATATATATATATATATATATATATAAAACGGACGAATTTTTTTAAAAAGGATAATAGTATTTAAGAATATAAACAAATATATATATATATATATATAAGTTGTTTTTTGAAAAGAATTTCCTGTTTCATAAGAATTTGTATATATAGCTACTTATATATAATATACTTATGTATTTATATATATAATACGATTTTCTTATACAATATGCAGGGAATAGAAACTACGTTAGCCAAAACAAGATACCAAGGGGCAAAAAATAAAAAAAAAACTGATAAATCTTTTGTGACAGAAAAAAAACAAAAAAAACATCACGGTTTTTTGTGTAATCAAAAAAAAACAACAACAATAAAAACCATTGAAAAAATATTGTACAATAGCTTTAAAGAAAAAAGGAAGAGCTTATGGCGATGACATTAGCGTATTTAAGAGAATCATTTTTATTATTTTAAATAAAAAAAAAACAAAAATATCAAAATTATATTGAATAATTCTGATCATGACATAAAAAAAAAACAAAAAAAAAAAAAAAAAAAATTTTAATATCCCTATATAAGAAAATACATTTTATTGGATACTGTAACAAGTTTAAGACTTGTTTGTTGTATTGCATGCACCACACAATATTGAATTGAGTATAAAAAAAAGCAACATTATGCGCTTCCTTTTCCCAGGATCTATAAATTTTTATTTGAATTTTACGCAAGTTGTTTTGAGTGGTTTTTTGTTTTTTTATTTAATTGTAAAGCTAAATTGTTGTGATATCAGATTTATTTTTTTAAGATTGTAATATTAAAAAAAAAAACATTCGCCATTCCAATGTCACGTCACACACACACACAATATCTTCGAAATGAAATGAAAATTTATTTGTCCTTTGTTTGAAAATGAATAAATTTTTATATTTTAGTGTTTTTGTTCACTTACTTTGTTTTTCTTATATTAATACATATATAGATTTTATATATATATATATATAGTTATAGTAGATTCAATTTAATAATAATAAGGGTTATAAATATATAGAAACTCTACCTTCATTTTTAGATTGTATATTAAAGTTACGCAAAAAATAAAAAAGATAAATGTCGCCGTGTAATATAAAATTTTATTTTATTTTTTTTTTTATTTTCTTAACTTTTATTTTTATATTGATTTAATGTTGAAAAATAATCGCATAAGAAGTTTATGTAAGTATATATATATATATATATATATATATATATATATTATATATAAATGTCGTATATAAAAATAATATATATAATAAAATCAAATAAAATATTAAGTTGAAATTGAAGGATTTATATTTTAAACATATTTATATATATATTTTCAAGGACATGTTAAAATTTATTAGATTTATTTTTTATAAGATGTTATTTATTATATGTATTGAGATATTTAGGATTATATTTACTTATATATGTATATAATATACATTTATATATATATGTATTTATTTTTATGATTTTGTTTAAAAAAAAACAAAACAAAAGGAAATGTAATAAAGGAAGATAACAGGTGACAAGTTCTTTTTACTTGTTATCTCTAAATGTACTCAAAATAATTTCAAATTTATCTTAATTCATTTTGATTTTCAAGTAAAAAATCTCATTCACAATAGAAAGTTTTCTCTTTGTCTCTTAATCTAAATATGGTATCAATCTAACAATAAAATCATAAAGTTGGGTAATTCTTTTAAGGAGTAATTCTTATTTTTAAGGATATCTTTTTATAAAGAATTACTTTAATCAGAATTACTTTATCTTGAGATATTTTTTTTTCTTAGAAAATGAAAATTGTTCAATTGTAAGAACATCCATTGTTTTGGATTTAATATTAAATTTTTGAAGTGCTATAAATTCAATAAGAAGCATAATGTATATTTAAATATAGGATATTTAATAAGTTTTTTATAGAATCAATTCAAGTTACAAAGTACAAGTAATTAATATTAAATTACAAAAGTATTTTAAACTTTATCTTTTGTTTTTTGATTGAATAATTTAATTAATTCTTAGAAAATATTTAATTTTCATTACCTATAAGTAAAAGTATCTATGAAAATTAATAGATTTAAAATTATATCATTAAGATACATTTTAGTTATATATACATAGTAGTTAAGTATATATATATATATTAATATATAACTATAATAAATTGAAATTTAAAGGATAATCAATTAAAATATCGGAAAATATACAAAATTAACTGTACAAATAAGAAAATTCATTTTCATTGAATAACTTATAAATACTTTTTATTATATTAAAATTTATATTTAAAAAAAAACAGTTATACATTATTTCCATATAAATGTATAAATATAAATGTATTTTTGCACAATTTGTCGATACTTTTTTATAAATTTTTATTGTATATATACATATATATAATTAAAATACAAGTAATTGAATGTGATGAATTTAACAAAAATAAGTCGAAAATCACGTGCATTCGCACATAAAACGTGTTTTTAACTTTTGTTTCAATTTCTTTTATATGTATAATTATATATACTTATGTATATATATATTTTAATGCCACATTTCTTGTTTATTTTCTGTCATATTATGGAATATATTTCTTTTATCTTCCGAATTTTTAGTTATTTTTAAAAATAATATTTTTTTACTTTGTGTACTTTGTGTTGTATTTTGAATTTATAAAAATTTATGTAATTTTAAAAAACAAATATAATAATTCTGTAAAATTAAAATTTACATCGATTAAATATTGGTAAATATAGTTTTGTTCAAGTCTTAATATGAAATATGTTATATAAGTAGTTAGATTTCAATTTATTTAAATATATTTAAGTTCATATGCATACTCTTTTAAAATGTTATTTAATAAATTTAATGAAATCATATAAAATTAATGAATTTTAAGAAGAAAGGTCCGAATTTGAATCCTTAGTATAAGTGAAAGAAATGTGATACCAGATTTTTGAAGATTCAATTCAGATGAGATTCGCCATTGGGTTCGAATTAATAGCATATAACAATTAATAGTATCTATATTAAAAAAAATTTATATAATTGTTAATATAAATAAATACGTATATTTACGAAATATAAAAATAAAATTGTATCTTAAGATACTTAATTGAATAATATAACTCACAGATATAGAAATACCTTATTTTTCAAATACAAAATTATTACAATATACATTATAACAAATATATATATATATACTGAAGACTAAGCCGTTTCTAAATGTTATAAGGCCTCATAATATATGTGTATATATAGAATTCCTTAAAGTCAATTCTTATTTTTAGAATACAATAAGTTCAGTACTTTTATTCCTTATCCAACATGTGCTTATGGTGTAGACAGACCTATTTTTAAATATCGAAAATCTTATATTTAGAAATTCACTATAAATTCGTTTCTCATACAAGCAATTTTATCTTAAGAATTTATATACTAAATAAATTTACGTGCAGTCCTTCCTTCCTTAAAATCCCTTTAAAAAAATCAATTTTATAATTTATGCGTATCTAATTTTAATACGCCTTTTATACATTTATTTATGTAGACATTTGACGTAGGCATAAAAACATAACTAAAATAATAAAAAAAATTTTGCAAAAATGAATAACAACGATAATTTGACAATATTAGTTTGTTCAAAAATGCAAACAATAACAACAACAACAAAAAAAAATGTCCTTAATGTCCTTTAATCTATTTTTAAACGTCGAAAAATGTACACGTAAATCATAAAAAAAAAACAACAATTGATAAAAATAGAAAAGGAATCAATTATTTTTGTTTCTGTTTATTTAATACTAGTTGTTATAATCCTTATTTACATATATATTGGTGTAAGTATATAAATAGATTTGTTGAATTTACATATATATATATACATTAACTTGTATTACGTTTTGAAATTACATGTACCTACCTACAAGATTTTTTTTTTGTGTTGTGTGACGCAAAATAACAAAAAAAAAAACAAAAAAACATTAAATTTTTCCAAAGAATTAATTTTCATTTCTAAATTTATACACACTTTGAAATTATTCAGGTTTGTTTTTTTTGCATTTATGTAATTTTAATGGGAAAATCCTTCAAAAAAAAAAAAGAAAAAACCATAAAAACAAATCAAAAACTAAAAAAGTAGGTACTTTAGCTAGCACGCAATTTTACATAATTGTTAGATATTATTAAATAATTTCTTTTTCGAATTTAAATACATAAGTACTTAAGTAGTTAGTACTTATATAAAACGTATTCAATTCCAATTTAAGTTTATTAGGTAGGTACAGGTGGGTACTCTTATGTATTTATTATTTTTTTTTTTTTTAATATTCAATATTAATTTATTTAAATATTTTTTAATAAAAATAAAATTAAAATTAATAAAAATGCTTATCGAATTCTATTATGTATCTAATAGATAATTTCAAAATGTATTATTACTTACTTATGTAATATCTGCTTCCACTCCTCTCGGTTTTGCGCAGATCTCTTCCAATTGGTGATGGGAAGTTTTTTTAAATTTGCCGATGTTTCATCTCCCCAACAGAGGTTCGGTATCCCTCGGCGTCGCTTCCCTTGAGGTCTGGCTTCAAATATCCTCTTAACTGGAGCATCGGTTGACATTCGCTCGACGTGACCAAGCCAATGAAGGCGTCTGATTTTGACTTTCGTGGCTACATCAACGTTATTATACAGTTCGTAGAGTTCGGCATTATATCTTCTCCGCTAGACCGCGCCTTCTATAACTGGACCATATATTCTACGTAGAATTTTTCTTTTGAAAATACCTAGTGCTAGCTCACTTGCTTTTGGCAGTGTCCACGATTCTGAACCGTACAGCAGAACTGGGAGTATTAGCGTTTTGTACTGTTGCACTTTAGTATTCCGCGATAGGAGTTTTGACAAACCGAAGTAGCAACGGCTTGCCACGGTTATTCTACGTCTTATTTCTACGTTTATATCGTTTTCGATGTTAGTATTGGTCCCAGAATGAATTATTATTATTTATTGGAATTTCTTAACCTGAGATAAATTGGTTCAAAAATATTGTTTAATTCCCCCTTGAATACAATACTCTCAGAAAAATGTAATCATTAGATTTGTTTCAGCTTTTTGTTGTCATGTACTTAGGTTTCTTGTTATAATAGGTCAATGTTATAAGTATAACATATTACGATATAAATTCATATATATATATATATATTTTTTTTTAATTCAGTAAATTTTAAAGAGATTTTCTTTTAAAAAATTTTATTATCTTATTTGATTCGATTAAAAAGTTGAATAAGATCAAATTGGATGAGGTTTGTTATTTAATTTTTATATATTATATACATTTGTGTATATATATATACTTATATATTCCATTAAATAAGTACTCTTCATGTTTGTTATTAAATATTTTCTTATTCTCTGAACTTAATTCGATATATATACCATTACATATATATTTGTATATAAAATATATAACTATATTTGTATGCATGTACTAATGTATTAATAAAAAATTAAATAAAAAAGATATTTTCTATTAGATTTTTTCTATGAATACTTTTTTTTTTTAAAGTTCAGGTACTTTTGTACTTGTACATATTGAAAAAATTCATATAATGTATCTTTTAAAAATCGTTTTAAGTATTTAAGTGATTTTTTTCTATCTACTTATATATATTTACAAAATAAAATTAATATGACAGTTTTTTTTTTTATATTATTATTTATTACTTTCTTTTTTTTTTTTTTATATATTTGTCGTTCTTGAACAACCTTCAAAAATTTTCGCAATAAATACTTTTGTTTTTTAAATCTTATACAATTTTCTTTTTCATCATTTTTCTTTCACACTTTCTTTAATACTTACAACAACAACAACAAAAACAAAAGAAAAATAAAAATGAAACTTATTACAAGTATTCAACTCAATAAACATTGAGCTGTCAATCTTTCAATTATTATTATTCTTTATTTTTTTTTTTTTTAATATTACATTTTTATTTTAATAACGTAATTCAGACTCAAAAAAAAAAAAAACACCTACGAGTACATAACTAATATGTAATTTGTATGTATATAGCATGTGTATAAGAATGAAAACTTTTTTTTGAAATAGGTGAAGGAGAAGTGAAATTATGTATACTGATATATAACTGATTTTTCTCCTTCATATGTCATGTAAATCGTTATAGCGTGTTAAGTATCAACATGTAAAATATTTACATTTAACATAAAATTGATCTGTAGAGGTTTTAAAATTATTATAAATAATATAGATTTATTGTGAGAGTACTTAATACCTATGCTGCCTACTTATGAGTTGTTTAAGTTAGGAGACAAACAAATTTTTGTTTTTAAATATTTTAATTTCAATTTTTTTTTAATATAATATGTTTATATGATTTTAAAAATTACATTTTAAAAATGTACAGGCATGTAAATACATAATATTATAAAATTAAATTTTATAAGTACTTATATTTGAATACGATTACTCTGTACGTTTAATATTGAGTATACAATCTTTACTTTAAGATACTAAAATACAAAATACCATTTGATAATTTAAATAAGTACATAATATATTAAAATTTGGATATTTTTCAATAATTTTTTTAATTTTCCAAATTGTATATACGTATATAAAATGTATACTTTATCCTATATAGTATATAAGTACATTACTTATTAAAAAAAATATACAAGAGTTCTGTACAAATACAAAGTACCTTATGTTAGGAAGTTTTACACGAGTTTTTAAAAGTTTTTACCGTAACAAGAATATTATTAATTTCACTTGTTTTGGTGTTTAAGTAAAAATTGTGCAAGAAATACTTTGTAGAAAATTTTATTTTAAATAATTAAGTAGGTTTAATTTTTTTAATATATGTATATCTTACAGATACTTTGTTTTTTTTTTTAAACTAATCTGCTTAAAACTTTTAAATTACATTAACATAAAAATAATTATAAAATTAATAAAAAAAAATGGAAAAATTCCATTAATTAAATGACAATATATTTTCTAATTATAAAAATAAATAAAAATGTTCTATTCAGAATTTTTTTTTTTTTTAAATTATTGTTGTTTTATAAATTTATTGGAAAAATTGCACAAAAACAAACTTACGTGACCAAAACAACGATTCGATTTTCAAATGATAATTAAAAAAAATGATTTTATTTTTTATATATTTATTACATACAATATAATTGTTACGAGTAAATTCATTAATATACTTTGTATACAACCTAATATATATATTTACAAGTTTTTACAATATACATATAAAAAATGGTGTAGGGTCAGAACTCCCTGGGTCATAAGGCCTTTAGACAAGAACATTCTTAATTTTATTTGGTTTCGTGTTTAAGTAAAAGTTGCGCAATTGCGTAAAATAATCCTTTAGGGACTTATGACTCACTTAGGTTTGTTAAAAATCAAAGTTGACCCTCTTTCCAGAGTATTTATGAATTCATGTATGCGAGACTTTGGTTACGAAATCAGGATTGCCGTTTTTGCAAAATACTTTTTCAAAATGTAGTTTAAATGTAAAATGTTGGTTGTTTTCGTTATCAAAGAAATGAATCAAAACTCCCAGGGTCATAAGTCCCTTAGGGAGTTATGTCTCACTGCTAGTCCCTTAGTACCTTAGGGACTTATTACCGTGTGCGTTCTGACCCAGCACCTATACCAACTAATGAAAAGACAATTTAAATTAAAAAAAAAATACCGCTTGATATATCTTTAGATACTTTTCATTATTTTATTAATTTAAAATCATTTGAAATCTTTATTTTTCAAGGGTACAATATATAATTCAACAGCACGAGTGTATCTAAAGGTCATTGGAAAAAAACCAATTTTTGGTTTCATTTCGTTTTTTACAAAATGTCTGTTAATTAATGGTAAAAAATTATATCTTATGAAGTCTGAAGTAGTCATGTAGTTTAAATATAACTTTAAAAAAAAACTTTTAAGTTTATTGTTCTTTTAATTTTGGGTGTTCGATTAAATTAATATTATACTAATTATTATTAATGACGCAACATAGTTTTAATTTTTATTTGTTCTTATGAACAAAGAAGTTTTTTTTTTTTTTTAATAAATTTGATGACTCCCATGTAATTTAAAACTTTGTTAAAAGAATGTTATTCCCAACTTTTTTTTTTAACTTTATACCTGTTTTAATAAGTTATAAAAATTATTTAAGTTCGTTTTCCTGTTATTAAAATATTAAAAAAAAAAAAAATTAATTAAAAAAATTAAGTCGCAAAATTATAGTTGTCAGCATTTTTTTTTTTATCAAAAATAATTTAATTACTTGTTTTAATAATAATTAAATTAAGGTGAAATACGATTAAACAAATACCAACTAAATTAAAGATAATAAGTATAATATCATCATAAAATTACAATTTATAATTTTATTAGATATTTTTGTTAAATAAACTTTTTAAAGTATCTGTACATAATTCAATATCTAAAAAATACATATATATATATACATAATATTATTATCTATTTTATATTATTTAATTCTTTTATTTTTGCACAAATAAAAGAAAACCATTTATTTTTTTTTTATTTTTTTAATTTTATTAAAGAATAAACAACAACAGAATAAAACTGGATAAACTTGTTTTATTTATCTAAAAAAAAAAAAAAAAAATTAGAAATTCTTAGTTATTTAGATATAAACTTAATACCAAAAACATTTTTTAATTTTTTTTTTTTTAATTTTATTCATTTTATCCATTAAGAATTCTTTTAATTAAAAAAAAATAAAAAAAACTTTTATTTGATATTTTTTTTTTTAATTTATATATCTTACAAATACTTCTTTAAAACTTTTATATTGCTTTTGTTTTTTAAATTTATATATCTTACAGATACTTCTTAAAAGCTTTAACTAACATATTATATTAATATTAAAATTCGTATATAATTTTAAGGTATAAAATTTATAAAATAAAGGGCCTTACCTAAAAAAAAAGTGTACGACGTATGACGTACAATACTCCGTACTTCGATACGTCGACGTATCCCGAAATCGATACCCGCACACGTAATATAAAAACGTTTGATTTACGCAATGTCAACAAAATTTCACCATAACAACATAACAAAATTTTATACGCTTTGTCAATTTTTAAATTTTAAAAATCCGACGCATAATACGTCGCGTATTTCGGGAGCTCTCATTTAAAATTATTTTGACAGAAAATATACGCCGTACGTCGTCATTTAGGTAAGGGTCAAAATGACCAACTATTAAAATGTGTTAAATAATTGTAAGAAGCTTTAAAATATTCTTTTAAAATTCTATATACTATAAATATTCTAATTAATTTGTGTTAATTTGTATCTTTAGATACTTATAAAATTTTTACCTTTATTTGCCATTTTTGTATTTAATTATTTTATATTAATGATTGAAATTTAATTCGCAATTCTTATTAATCTTATTTGCTTTTTATTACTTATTTTTTATTTTATAATGTCAGCTACAAAGAATTTTTTTTTAGTTTTACGTCAATTGACTATTAATCTTAATGTCTACTATTTAGTAGTTGACAAGTATTCAAGTTTCTTTTATTTAAATTTCTTGGTTTATTAAAATAAAATAAAAAAAAAAAAAAACAAATTTAAAACTAGTTATAATAAAGTTATACTGCAAAAACAAAAAAAATATTTATTTGAATGTTAAAAATATCTATAGTTAGGTTTTAAAAAATTATAAATTATAAGATTAAAAGCGCAAAAAAACAACAAAATAATATCTAATAATAAAAATACATATTTAAATAAAAAAAATTTCAAGAAAAAAAAAAAGAGTCTACGAAAAAGATACATGTGTCTGATTTTTCTAATTTATTTTGCCAAATAGGTTAAAGTCTTTTATATTTTTTTTATGTTATTTGAAGAGATTGCTAAAAAATTAAAATATGTAATATGTTTATAATTTATTGATTGATTAATTTGAATTTTTATTTAAACGCTTCGGTATGGTATCGAATTTAAATACCAGTTTAATTAACGAGTATAAGGCGCTTTTTGAACTTTAATTATCAATTGAGCTCTAATTCGAATTGTTAAATAATTAAATTCTTGAATCCTAATAAGGGAATTTAAAAAAAAACAATTTGAAATATGAAAGAAGTTGATAAAACATCCGGTAAATTAGTACTCTAAAAATATATTTAAGTTTTGGGGGGCATTTTAGAACATCGACTCCCAGAACTAACTCTTAAGGTTTTTTTTTTGAATTTCACAGAGGACTTATTTTTGACATTACTCTCAGTTAAAAGTTCTAATTCAAGTGTACTTACATAATTAAAACATCATTAAAAACTTATTTATTTTAAACATTTAAATGTCCTTCAGATCCTGCAATATCCTTGAAAATTTTCTCTATTTTATTATATTTAACATATCTACTTATACATATAATATATACCTATATATTATTTTAATACATTTCTCTTGTGACTAACATAACTCAATTCTTTTCTAAATTTAATTTAATGACATATAAATGAATGACATTTTTTATATTAATTTGAATGTATCTTTTTACCTATAGAATACAAAAAAAAATAAAAACTTTAAGTAAGCCGCAACAAAATTAATAAAAATTTGCAAATAAAAAATGTATAATAAAAAAAAAAAAAAATTTACCGCAAAAAAAATTTTTTTTTTTCTTTTTTGTATCTTTTAGATACAAATTCAAAAGTTTTTCTTATTCTCTATATAATTCAAAGAAAAAAAAAGATGACTTCTGAAATTTTTTTTTGAAAGAAACAAATACAATTTCATCATCATCATTATTTCATCTCGTGCAGTTCAAAGTCCAAAATATAAATATACAAGAAAAAAAAAACCAGAGAAAAATGAAAAAAAAAAAAAAAACATAAAAACCAATATATATCTATAGATACTATATGTAGATACAATTTAGTAAGTAGATATATAATATAAAATAAAAAGAAAGATACACGAAATAATAAAACTAAAGAAATTTTACAAAAAAAAAAAAAAATAAAAAACATAAAACCATATGTTAAATGCGGATGAAGATGATGATATGCGATGCGAATCCATCTGTCTAATGTATGGTTACTCTGAAATAAAAAAAAAAACTGAAAAAGTAGTTTGGAGTATTCATCCGTATAATTTTCATCAAAAGAAAAAGTAAAATAAGCATTATATTATATATTGTATATATATACCTATTAATATAAAAATGTTTAACTTAAATCAAAATGTGCATGATATGAAGTAAATATTTGTTGTTGTTTTTTCTTACATTTATATTGTTGCCGTTTCATTAAAAAATAAGAAACACGTATACTATACTTTTGGACCTTATAAAATGTATATTAATTTTTAATAATATGTAAATTGTATATATATATATATGTACATATTAGTATGAATGTAACAATTATAATATGAAATGTATCGTTTGTCGTATTCCATCTTAAAAACCAAAACATTCATTTCTTTTTACATTTTGATTTGTTGTTGTTGTTGTTTTTATTGTTTTTATTTGATTCTGACTTCTGCTGCATGAGAAAGGCAAACATTTTCAATAATAACATTTTTTTTTGTAATTTTTAATATGAAATTTTCAATGTGGCATATAAAAAGAAAATGATTCTATAGAATTTACATATACTATATATGTAGAGCTATAACTAAATACTTTTCTGAGCATCTTTAATTTTTAATTTATACCGTTAACTTTCAATATATACATATATTATGTATATATATATTCCATTTCCATGTTAAAATATAGTTAATATAAATTTGATTGCGTACAAAATGTAGTACAATATTGTGTAGATTTATACAATATTCTCTATATCTGTTAAGCTAGAGCATTAGAGTACAGTACTTATAAGTTTAGTATATACATACATATGTACATATATAATTGTTTTTCGTTTTCTTTTTTTTAATTTTTATTTTTTTTTCTTCTTACTATTATTATTAAAAATAAAATTTCCTCATTACATTTCAAAAGATAAAAATATAAGAACAAAATTTCCTCATTTGTTGTTGTTTTTGTTTATTAAATTTCCTCATTTGTTGTTGTTTATATTTCATTTAAATAACAGGAGAATTAAAAAAAAAAAATTGGTTTTTTTGGGAGATTACATACGTTATACATTAAACATGTTACATGTTGTGTATAACATGTTGTAATATTTTTTTTTTCTTTTTTTATATAATAAAACTAATTAGAAGGGGAGAGCCGAGAGAGAATGAGAGATAGAAAGTTATGGGAAATGAAAATTAAAAGTATATTATTTTTGATATATTAAAGTTTCGTGTTATTTAAAATAAAAAGAAATTTTGATCCAACAAAAGCATATTTTAAGATAAAAATTAAATTCTTAATTTAGGGAAAGAATTAAAAGAATTAAAATGAAAAAAAAAATACATATTGTTTTCAAAAGTGTCATATGTAGATAATGTTTATAAGATTATATATGTATATATGAAAAGATTAAATAACATTTTACATATTTAATTTTTTTATTATAAAATCATATTTAATGAAAATATGATAAGAAAAACCAATTAAAATTATATATGTATATATATATATAAAGATTATATTTTGAGTTAAAAGAAAATTAAGAATTTTTAATAAATTTATTTGGGATTGGGATAGGGAATGTATATGTAAATAATGTCATTTCATTTTAAAATTTTATATGTATGTGCAGTTATTTTGATGTAGATTACAGTCTGTATTGATATTGACTTTTATCTTATACGTATCTTCCCTTAGTATTTTGGTTATAATTTCTCCAAATTAGTTTCAAAGTAATCCAAAGTATTTTAAGCTATACTAGTATAGTCTTTGATTCTATTTAACATTATTTCAATTATTAAAATCATTTATTTCGTTTTGGAGGATTTTTTTGTCTTTTAATTAAATGAATAGGAATTCCGTATTTTGACAGTATTTTATGAATAGTGATTATCAATTTTCATTACTATACTAAACTTATTGTCATTTTAGTTTGAAAAATTCTTTAATACCAAAAGATTTGAGAGAATTTTCTAATTTAATTTTCTTTGAGTTTAAATTATTACTTTTCTTTCAATATATGATAAAATATGATGATGTACAGAGTCGTCAAAGGTCAATAAAATATATTTTATAAAATTTTTAAGAAACTTCATTTATAAGAGCTATTCATTATCATTCATTTATTATATTTGAGATACCTCAAGACCTAATAGGTACATTCATCTACTTATAACTACTTATATAAAGTTAAAATACAAAAAACAAAGTAAAGTAAATTGAAATATAAATTAATATTAAGAAATTCATATGATATATATATATATATAAAGATAGTTACCTACCTACCTAAAATAATATGGTAATATCCTGATTTTTCAAAATCCTTGTTTTTCCGGTTTTTTTTTTGTTATTCTAAAACAATTTTCAATTAGAAAAATATTTATATTTTTTTTTTTTAAAAAAATTTCCACATTTCAATTTTCTTTTCCTGTTTAAAAAAAAGAAAAATCAAAGAAAATTTACTTGTTTTGGGGTTTTTTTTTTTTTAAATCAAATATTTTTTGTTTGTTTGTCAAATCATATTTTGCAATTTAATAAATATTATTATATAAGTAAAGTATAATAATATTAGATACAAGTTATATTATATGTATACATTAAGAGTAATAGAAATAGGTGTATATATATATAGAATCTGTATACAACATATTTTAAATGTTGATTATACAATAAAAATCATATATTTTTTTAAAAATAATATATACAAGTATATATACAGGGTGTCCGAGACTCAAGTACGCGCACTACACAGCTACAAAGTTATGAAGGTTCAAAATGATTTAAAATTTCTTATAAAATATTAATGAAAAAATAAATAGAGAAAAAAAAATTTTCATAATTTTTCTGTTTGAACCGATTGAAAATAACAAACTTTTCTATTCTTCATATCAAAAATGGTTAGAGATAGAGAAAAAGTTATTTTGTACTAATTATAGGGCTTGAAAAGTTGTCTTGAAATATGCTATAAAAAGTACCCCAAATACAGTGTGCTTCAAAAGAAAATTGAGTTTGAAACATAATTTTTTCATTTTAAATCATTTTGAACCTTCATAACTTTGTAAATGTTGGGTATATGGGGATCATTATTCCACAAAAGTTAAAGCTGACAACTTACTCTACAAAATGGATTTTTTTTATCTTTCTACAGGAAGCTGTTCAAAAGTTATTGATTTTTTTATGAAAAGTCTCCTTAAATCTTTAATCCCTCATATCTCGAAAAGGGTCCACAATAGACCCCCCCCTCCAGTACAATTTTTTTTTTGTTTTAATGCCCCAATCACTGAGTGTAGTGCGCGTACTTTAGTCCCGGACACCCTGTATATATATATAAATTTTCCAGACAAATTTGTATACGAATGGGTGCTATTGTGTCTAAAGAACGTGACTTTTTTTCAAAAAAACAGAAAAAAAAACAAAGAAATAAAAAAAAAGTTTTCAAAATCTAGAGGAAACCTTTTCAAATCTATATATATATATACTTGTATGTACTCCCCATTGCTTACTTTTTTTTTTATATTTTTCTATTTTCTTATTATTTTCATTTTTTTTATTTAAATGTAGGATGTTGGTTGTATGGATGTTATATGTTATACATATGTATATAATATATAAATGCATGAAGATTTAAATGGAAATTTATATATATAAATATATTTGTATATACCTATATATGTAACTATATTTATGCTCCATCAAGTACAACGGATGTCTGGATCTGAATTGGTTTTAATTTTTTTCTGTAAATTCAATTTTTTTTTTATATTTTTTTTTTGGATTTGTTAAGAAATTTTCTTTATGTATATATGTATATAAGTAAATAATCATTTCGATAAATTTTGTTTTTTTTTATATATTTTAAAGACTCCTATTTTTTTTTTTTTGTTTTTTGAACAAGTTTTTATTTAAATATTTTTATTTTGATCTTTAAAAATTTTTGCATTTATACAAAAGATTAAAAAAAAAAAAATAAAGAAAAACCAAACTTACTTATTTGTTTTTTGATTTGATTATTGTTTTTGTGTTGTGAATATTTATGAATCTATCTTTAAGGTTTATTGTACTTTGTTATCGAATTAAAACTTGGTTTGGTCAAATGCAATGAAACAATTGAAAAATTATATTTAAAGGATTTTGAATTTTTAATGAAGGCTGACGGATGTATAGAAAATTTTAATAATGGGACTTATAATATACAAAGTCTAACTTTGTTAGAGAATAAATATTATCATGAATATTGTATAGTTCTAAATTCAAGTTGTGATGTTAATGAATTATTTATGCTAAGTTAATTTTGTTTTGGTTTAAAAAGTTTAAATCTAATAATTTAATGGGTATTAATTGATCCATTAAATCTTAAGATATTTTTATGAAAAAAATTGGGTTTGATTTAACGTTTTTTAATGTGAGAATGAAGAGGAAATCATTTCAGGTCTTACCTAAGTATGTTTACAGAATCCGATAATATCCTTCAAATTATTTATTTAGAAGGGCGAAGAACGTTTAAAATATCTGATCTGGTTTTAGGGTATGTAAATGGTGTCAGGAGTTCTGATTATAGTATTTTAGGGATTTTCCACATTAGTTTTTATTTTAAATTTGAACTTAAGATACAATAGTTCATTTCGGATAGTAATAGAATTAAATATCTTTAAAGAGAGAAATATTCAAATGTTCAATGAAATGCGACTCAGAGAGTAGAATAAAATTAACAAAGTATTAAATTTAAATTTAATTTTATTTTGTTTGGTAAAACTTTTTCAGATTATTTAATAATAAGAAGAATACAATTCAAAAAAATTTTAATTTAAATCATAACTATAGTGTAATATTAAATTCACTCAATTAAATATTTCAAAAATTGTTGTCTTATTTTCCTAACAAGGAATATTATTTTATTTTATTCTTAAAAAATTTTGTATTTATCTTTTTACTTGAATAAATTTTAAATATGGAAGAAAAAAAATATCTTAGTACTTATCCATTATTTCTTAAGATAACAGAAGATTTAAAGAATAAATTTTATATTAAGTATTATTATTATAATAATATTTTCTTTTTAAAAATTTTTGAATTTTTTTATTTTATGAATTTTTAAATGTTTGCCTTTAGTAGTAGGTACTTGTATAAAATTTTCTTTTATATAAATTACATTTATATATATATATTTATTATAGTATATATCTACATATATAAAACAAGGTTCAATTTTTAAACAGATTTTATTTTTAAATTTATTTAAAGTATTTACTTATAAATTTTTTACTTAAAATTATTTTTCTTTTATTCTTTTCAGGTGAGTCAACAATATTTGAAATAAAATAATAAACTAAAATTTATATAATATTAATAAGGTAATTTTATGTTTAAAAATTTAGTATTATTTTTTGTTTTAATTATATATTAAACAAAAGAACTTAACCATATATTGTATATTTTTAAATTATATACATTTTAAATGATTACTAATTTTTTTAATGGTATTGTATTGTTCAAGGGTTAAAATTTATTAGTTTATGTACAACACGAGCTGAGAATGAGTTCCTTACATATTCATAAGAAAATGATTAATATGTTGTGAGCAATATATTAAAGTTCATATATTGTAGAATATTTTGGGGGGAATTTATTCTGAAAACAGTTTTTAAGAATTTCTGAATTCAATTGTCAAAAGTTAAATATTTTAAGATCTTATGTTTATTGTGAGTTGTACTGCCGTCCTAAGAAAGAAAGTCGTTTCTGCATTTTCTTGGTTTTAGGTAATTTAACTTTTAGTGTTTTATATTCATCGCTATTTTGAATTATTTTTGAATTTTTGAAAAACTAATATGTTAAATAATGGAAAACATTGTTTTTGAACTTACTAGAGATAAGATAGTACGAGGCGTTCATAGTTAATTTGGACATACGACTTTTTTGCTAAGCAATAATAGGTTTATTAAGTTATTAAAGCTTAGATATAGATTCGACATATTAGTTATTAGTTTTAAATGAATTTGCAACGAGATATGGGACATTTATTCTTAGTACAAGGTTGTGAGACATTTATCTGATGTCAAATATTCCATTATCCCGAAAATTCGCTTTTGGCGCTTATGACTTTTTTCCTTAGCACGGGAGTATATGAAATAAATGGAGTTTCATTTTTTAGTATTTATATTAATATTTAGTAAAATTTTCTAGGGTCATGCACCTAATGCTTGTCATTTGAACCTATCATATCAGCTACTAATGGAGATTGAATCTATTTTTTGGATTTGGATTTGCCACTCATCCAATTTATTTATTTTGGAACTTTTACCAATGATACTTTAATTGCAAAAAGTTTTAATGTACATATTTTTAATTAAATTTCTAATCGATCTTGATATATATTATATACATACGTTATTTAAAATTAATTAATTCTTAACATTATTACAATGTAAATCAAAGTTCATTAAACTAAATAAATAAAAATATAATTTATTAATTCACTTGAACTTTATTCAAAGTAACAAATAAATTTTTAAAATTTATGCTCTGATATTTTTTTCAGTTTAGAAAAACTTTTACGCCTATTTGGTTTTCTTAAAACGTAAAAATTAAAAAAAAAAAAACGTCATCAATTAATATATTTGGACTTTGTAAAGTAATTAACAATTCAAATAAATTTTATGACAATTTATTTGAATAATTTATTAGTTTTTATTTTTATTTTTTTTGTATCAACAAAATACAAATAAATTTTAATTAAATTATCATATTTATGTACGAGTACATGTCTAATATAGAAAATTCTTTATTTACTTGCAATTCAACGATAAGTAATTAAATTAATTTAATTTTTTTTTTTTTTATAATGACGTTTTTATGATAAAACTTTTTTTTATTTAGCCGCATTCTTTATATAAAAGTAATTTATAATGTATAATTAGTATATTAATACTATATAATATATTAGTATATATTATCTATCATTAGCACTATTATGGAATACTATATTAAAATTAGTACTATTGTAGTATATGATACACATATTATCAGAGCTATACATAACTAGAATTTTATGAGTACAAGTATAAGTACTTACTACGTATTTAGGTATGTATTTTGAACATTAATACTAATTAAGTACTTTCTATTTATTGTATTACTTGGAAATTATAAAATTTTTAATATATAGATCAATAATTTATTTTTTTTTGTAACTTTGTTTAACCTATAGTTTACAAAAATTATTGGTTTTTAAGTAGCCATTTTTATTTTTGATTTTAAGTAAACAAATTTAAATCAATATTATTATTTTTTAATAATGCAAATTTATTAAATTATAATTAATTTATACACAATTGCCACGTGTATTGATATTGAATATTAATATTAAAATAATTTATACTTATACTATTGCAATTATTTAAGTGATATAATATTATTTATAGCTCAATATTTTTTCAATTTAGTTGTAAAATATAATATGGGAGAAACCAAAATACATAGATTTAATTATTCACCTATTTTTATAACCGAAACCTTTGAATAATAAATCTAAGCATTGAAATCTAAAGCCAATCTCTAATATTATAATTTTAACCTTATGTACGTTCTTTTTTAATTTTTAACACAACTGTCAGCTGTCACTAAAATAATGTCTAGATTACTGTAAAGTAATTCTTAACCTTGATATTGGTTTTCATATATTAAAATTTTAAAGCACAATATTAATGACCTATGATTACTTCTATTCGGTTTTAAGGTAATTGCAATTACTTAAAGGGGGTTATACATTAAATTTTACAACAGTTATATATTTATTCCTCATATTATGAAATAAATGCTTAAATTCTAAAAAAGTACTTGATTATACTTATAGATTGATTTTCTCAAAATTAAAATTTTGTACATACTTCAGTACCTACTGCATGAAGATTACTTATTTAAGTAATCGTGCGTTACTTATGTAGGTAATTGTAATTACAGTTATACATTTACGCCTGATTTTATCAATAAAATGCTTAAATTCTAAAAAAGTAATCAACTACTTCAGTGCATAGATTATTATTCTCAAAACTCAAATTTTGTACATACTTCAAAACCTACTGCATGACAATTACTTATGTATAGGTAATTGTAATTACAGACATCCATTTACGCTTGATTTTATCTATTAAATGTTTAAATTCTAATAAAGTAATCAAGTACTACTACATTGCATAGATTTATATTCTCAAAACTCAAATGTACTTACTTTATTACTTAATACCGAGACCTAATCACTATCTTTTATTTATTTTATCATTATTCATAGTAAGTACTAAATTTAAATATTAAAATATAAAACAAATATAAATAATTATTAATTTATAATTTTCCAATAAAAAATAGATTATCTTTTATTTTATTATAAACAAAAGAAAATTATTGAATTATATATGTACTTATAATAATTTGTATATATGTATATAAATGTAAATTTAATTATAATTGTATTATCAATGTCAACAATATAAAAAATATATAGGAAATTTTCTTTTCTATGAATAATTTTTTTTTATAGTCCTTTACAGTTTTTTTTTGTTTTATTTTTTTGATGAATCATTCATTCATTATATAATTTATTATATACAAGTAAAGTTAAAAAAAAAATTTTAATTATATTTTTTTGTAAGGATTTTGATTTATTGTAATTTTTTTTTTATCTTCAATAATAATCAAAAAATAAATATTTTTAGGTTATTTCTTCCTCTTTTATTGAAAATTCAATGCTGCACAAACACTCAAAAAATTCAAATCTCCCATAACTATCTAAAAATTTAATTTAGCTATAAATTTTTATATTATTCATGATTTAATAATAAAATTATTGTACTAAACAAACATACTATAAATAAATAAAAATAAATTACCAAACAATTCTTGAAATGAGTCACATTTAATTTATATTTTAATGTCATAGTAAAATAGAAATGACATCCCTTAAAATAAAAAGTATTAAGTTTTTTTTTTTGGGGGGTTGTAAATTTTTGTTTTCTAATAGTTATATTTCAAAAATTATTTAACATTCTCCCCATTTTAAATGTAACATACTTGTATATAACAAATTGTTATATGCAATTTGTTTTCATATCATTTCAAATTTCTAATAGATTTATCATACGGGAAAATTCGTTCGTAAATTAAATTTTATTTTTACTTGTAAAATTGTAGAAAAAAAAAACTTAAAAAATAAATTGATCGAAAAAAATGTCAGCATAACAAACTTATGATTTCAGTTCAAATTTAATTGTATTAGGAAATTTAGAAAAGAATGAGGGTTAAAAATGTAACTTTTTTTTTATATACAACATTTTAATATAATTACATGTATCTGAGTCATAGCACAGCACATAATGTGTTGTAAAAATAGTCTAATATTATTTTTATTTAATTTTTCTCCCCATTTTTTTTTTAAAAAAAAAAGCAATTTATAAAAATTATATATTTTGTGGGCTTGCATTATTTGACACTAAATAAACTTTTTTATTTCTAATATTTTTATGTGTTTGTTTTTATATTACAACCTCATATTATTTTGGAAAAACTTTATAACTACTATACTTTACTTATATAATTTTTATATATTTTTTCCAATTCAAATAATTTTTCATTTATAAATTGTTTATTATATTGATATAAGAGTTTGTGTATACAATTCATGTTTAAAACTATTATTATATATTCATAGATTCACATTCTTGTATTTTTATTTAACAACCCCTTATTCCTAAACACTTGGAATACAACAAACTTATATTGTATTATAATTTTTCACAAACATATCCTGATTCTTTCTACTTTGCTATTTTATGCTTCATTTATTTGCAGGACGATTCTATATTTGTATGTGTATGTAAAAAACCAAAATAACTTCCTTAAAATAAAAAATAAATCTATTATAAATTTTTTCATTCTTCTTTTTTTTTGCTTTGGGGCCCGTATACACTAAGTCAATATAATTTATATTTATAGATATGTACATACATATATACTTTCATTTTCTAATGTCATTCACTTGGCTGTCGAAATTTACACAACATAAACAAGGAGGGTTGGCAAGATTCAATAAAAAAAAAAAATCCTAACCTATAAATAAAATTAGAAGTGAAAAAAAAAACAATCATCCTAAATATAAAATATATTGAAGAAGAAGAGGAGAGAAAAAAAAAGGGGAGAACTCAAAAAATTAACACTGCATATAATGACAAGAAAAGTAATCAAAATAAAAAAAAAAATGATTATTAGAAAAGGAAGGAAAATTTATATTATGTATTTGAAAAGAAATGACTAATACCATGTTTTTCTTATGAAAGTTTAAATCCCCTTTTTTTTTTTTGTTTAATATTGTGATGGGACGAAGATTAACTTCCTTTACCACAAAACAATGGTCAAACTTTAGATATCAAAAGTTATTAAAGTTTAATTTATATATGTATATGGACTATTTAATCTATTTTTTTGGTTATTTTTAGTACTTACTTCCTTAAAGGTTTTTTTGTTTTTCTTTTGGTTTTGGAACTGACATTCCTTAACACTTAAGTTAAAGTACTTCTTATCTTTAGCCATTAGATAATTTTTGATGTTTACAAAATGTTTAAGGGGCTTTTAGAACAAGTTAATTTGATTTTTGGAAAAGTTAGAAAACTTTTTAATTAAAGTGAAAAATCTCTAAGGGTTAAATTAAATATTTCTGGAAATATGAAACAAAACTTAAAAAGTTTGAAATTTTTTTTAAACTTAAATAACTATTTTAAAATTTTATAATACTTTTTTTTTGAATTATTAAGAAACTAATGTATGAAATATTTAAGAAATTTAATGAATTTATAAGGATTTTCGGACAATATAAATTAACTTTTCAACTGTCAAACGTGTTAATGATTTGCTAATTAAAGGCTATCATTTCTTTGATTCATTTGACTTCGATTTATAAAAGCCATAGCCCTAAATTTTGACATTATTTTCTAAACTTAATAAGCTTATATTATTTTCTAAACTTAATTATGGAAGATGCTTAAATATCGTTTAATTTAGTCTGAACTCTCTAAGCATGATCCAACAATGTTCGAGGCCTCTCAATATAAGATATTCGAAACATATTTTGTTTTCAGTTCTTTCTAATTAAAGACCTTAAGATCAAATAGAACTTTAGATCATTTTACATTATTCGCCTTTTAACAAAATTTTGATGCTAATTTTGAATAAAATATTAATGGAAATATTCTTTAAATATATAATAATGTTAATTACTGCCTACACATAATTTTTATATACTTAAAATTTTTAAATATATTTATATTTAGTTCTTCTAAAAGTATTTTTGATAAATATACTAAATATACAAGTTTGTGATAAGTTTATGATTAATAAAATGAAATATAAAATAAGTATATATATATGTTAAAACAAGAGGGCATGTGTTTGACAATACACAAGTATTTTCGCCTACTTAATAAACCAAACTAAAGTACAAATGTACTGAAATATATTTGTTTTTTTTTATAATTAAGATGGAGGGACAGCTGTTATTAAAAAACTAAGAAAATAATAAAAAATTATGATGAAATATTTAAACAATCTGCCATGTACACATTTAAATTAATATATAAGAATATATATAAATATATATATATTTTATATATATTCGTATATATATAAATGTACATATACAAACATTTAAATATTGAATGATTAAAAAAATATGCCCATGTCTGAAATTCTGATTTGATGACAAGGGGTTTTTTTTTTATAAAAAAAATTAACTACCCATATGAAGGTGAATTGGGTGGGAACTGCGCCATATTTAACTCTTTTCTGGAAAGGAAATCAATAAAAAAATAATGAAATGGATATACATATACATATGTTTACGTAAAATGTGTAAATTAAAAATAAAAAAAGTTTTTTTATTAATACATTAAAATTATAATGTATACTCTACGTAACTCTCCTTTAACATGTAAGGCATTTCGTGGAATTTTCATTAATTCATTTTCAGGATCTGTAGAATATATTAATATTAATTTGAATTCATTTATAATTTGTTACATGTTTTGTTACGTTTTCTATTATATAATTTATAAATGTTATTAATTGATAATGAAAATGAAATACATATATAAATATTTAATTTAAAATCGAGGTTATCTAAATTACACACTTAAAAAAATCCTTTAATTTCAAGGAAATACATACCTATATACAATATACCTATTAAAATATTTTATAGTAAGTTTTATATGTTATTAGTTAACAATCTTAAGTATAATAAAGAAAATTCCAGGATAAAAAAGGTCCTGACTATAACCTACAAGAATTCCTAGAAGAATAGATAGTTGGAATACATATATATTAAATAAATTATAAAATCATAAATTATCCTATAAAAACTTTTAAGCAAATTAAATTTAAATATTTGATAAGTTTTGTATACGTATTGTATACTTAAATTGTAATTTACAAGTTGTAATATTATAAATCAATAAATAATGTTGTACAACTCAAATGTGGGTTGGTCATCTATTTAATGAAAAATTCTATACAAAATGGACAATAATTTATACATATATTAAAAGTAACAAAACACAGCTACTACTAATTTAATTTTAATAAAAAATTACAAACTTTCTTTTTAAAAAAAAAAAACAAATAAACAATCAAAGTTTATAAAAACTTTTATTCTATATTATGTACTTTAATATGACAATTTGAATGTTTTTTGTAAAGTTTCTTGTAATGAACTTACAACAAAAGAATTTTAAAGAAACTATGTATATATAAATGCGATAAAAAGAGACAAAAGAAAACCATTCAAATAAAAAACAAAATAAAGAGAAGAAGCTATACATAAAAAAAAAGCACAACTAACATAAAACTGAATTCAAGTTGCAATATAACTACTGTTCAAGAACTCATCAGTATTCATGTCTTTAAACATTAAAAAATTTTTAAAATTTCTTTTTTCTTTTCTTTTTTTTGGTTCCAAATCAAGAATCGAGTAGGCGATTATATAGGTATTAACTACATATTTTATACTTACTAAATACTAAACACGGTTAACTGGTTATGTGTTATATTATTTTTGTTAGTATATTATAAAACAGTTAAAAACGTAGTATTAAATGGTTTGAGACTTGAGACAAGATCAAAAGAATTTGACAAAAAAAAATACAACGTTTTGTATTCAGAATATTTTGCATATTACATCACAGTATACCTAAATAAAAGCGAACGCGTTGACACATCTATTATATTTTCTTGTATTTAATGACTTTGCATGGTTTCAACATACTACTGTTAAATTTGTTAAAACTTATTAATATATTATAATATATATATGTATAATATTTTTTTTTATGTTTGTCGACCCATCACTTTTACTGGTGGTCTTGCATACAAAATAAATTAATATAAACCATTTTTGACATTTATCGATTCGATTCTTTTATTAAAGCTATACTGCAATAAATGTGTGCATAATTTTTTAATACAAAATATTAAACATTATGAAAAAAAATATTTTTTTTCAAAAATATAATAAACATTTTATGAAGAATAGATTCTTTATAAATTACATAAGTCATAAATTCTTTATTCTATACTTAAAGTAATTGAAAAATTAATTTTACTGCATTAAAAGAATACTGCTGGTATCATGCTGAGTTTCGCCTTTTTTATATAAGTAAATTATTCAAAGTTTTGGAATATTTTTAATTTAACACTGTGACAGTATGATGACATCGGATATTAATTCTATATATTATATGTATATTTTTGATTGAATATTTAAATAGTAAATGTGATAAAGATGTCCTTCATAATAAAATGAATTTGAAATGGATTGAATTATTAATAAGTACCGCTTCGATTTAATGGGAAGTACGCAAATTGGAACACCATTTAAATATTAAAAAATTAGATTTTGATTATTTTATTTGAATAAGATATGTCTAAAAAAAATTCAAGAACTTATATTAAAAAAAATTCTAAAAAATTTTCTAATTCTTTAAATATAAGAAGTTTTAATATTCCTTCTCTTGTTTTAAGATGGTATGGGATCCAGTTTTAAACACTGTTGCACGTCGTTGAATCATAAAAAAAATTTTAATGTCTTTTTTTGCTTTTCTGAATATTTCTTCACTTTATTACTTACTTATATACTATGTTATAATAGCAATATACTCATATATTTGCATGTTATTCAAGTATATAATATAAGTTTATTTGTAACATATTTAAATTTTTTTTTTTTTTTAATACCTATGGAAAAATAAATTAATTTCGAAGAAAATCTATTTAGAATTCCATTAGAAATTAAATGGAAATTGAATTGAAAATTGGGTATGTTTAATATATATATATATATATATATATACATATTGCAATTTTTATAGCCATGCTATACTTATAAGATATTTAACGACTTTAATCATATATATATATGATTGTATATACATATATGTATTATATGCATATGAATATCTTCAATATATATATATATAGATTGAGTACATATTACATACATATTTTATTAAAAAAGAAGAGACAAACCATTTCCAATATTTTATAATCGAATCGAAGAGTACAAAAAAAAAACAGTAGCTGACCTTTTAAATTTTTATAACCAATTTTATGATATTGGATTTTTGTAAAAAAAAAAAAAAAGAAAAAATAAAGAAAATGAGATCTAAGATGGAAAATAATATATATATATATATATATATATATGTTATGGATATATTCATATGCTGAACAAAATAAGTGAATCTATGTATCACCACCCATATATTCAATAAATAACCATAAAAAATTTTTTGTATGCGGTTTAAAGGTTATATTAATATAAGATATTTGTTTTTTTTTTTTTTTATCTGTAGATACATCTTATATCTATTAGAATACTTATAAGAAAAACAATTGAATTTTATATTAAAAATGTTTTAAGCAATCAAGAGATGGAAAATTTCCAATTTTAAATTACTCAAAAAATTCATTTTTGAAAAAAGGTTCTGTTCAAATTTGGAAAAAAAAAACATGTATTTTAATTTTATTAATATATTAATTTTTATTTTATTTTATTTTTATTTTTTTTTATTCATACACTATCTTTTTATTAGTATATGTGTATATATACTGCATATGTACTGCATAGGTACTCGAAATTATTTGGTAAAATGATTGTTAAAAACTTTTAATACTAAAATATGTAACTCAATTAATAATTATTAGTTACTTTATCAGTTAAGTAATTTTTTTTGTACTTTAATTTGTGTTGAAGCAATTAATGGATTTTCCACAATATTGAAATGCAATATTTTCTAAATTGTGACGTAGTTTTTAGATGCATTTCTAGTACTTTGTATACAACACCAACCATACAGTTCTACATTATTTATATTTTTATGTGCAATCACCTTTACCACATATATTGTGATAAGGGGGCGGTTCAGCCTTTCCTTCAGCTGCCATATGGTTTTATGTGTCTTATATAGATTTCAATTAATAATGAATGAAGAGCTTTGGGTGATGACAAAACAAGAAACGATATGGATCTAAATCAGAAAAAAAATATGGAAGTGGATTGGTCACATTCTAAGGCGGCCAATAACATCAGTGGCACGCCAAGCCCTAGATTGGAACCCACGGGTTAGGAGAAATGTGGGAAGACCAAGAACAACCTGGAGGAGAACAGTCCAGAGAGAATGTGACCTATCGGAAAAAACCTGGTCAGAAATAAAAAACCAAGCGCTAAATAGGGACAGCTAGATAGGCTATGTGGAAAAAAATATAGTTTTCAATCAATAAATATCGATTAATATTAAGAGTATTTCGAAAGATATCCACCTAAATTTTTATCGGAAAAATTTTACATTTATCAAATAAGTCCCAAATAATTGCATAAATATTAAAAATGCCAAAGAATTTTTATTCTATTAGAATCTATATAGTCTTATAACAATCGGCAATTTAAAAATCACATTTATAATTTTTTTTTTTTTAGAAAATTTCATAAACTAATTATTTGAGTTATGCCAGATTTATACCCATGTTTTGAATTCAAATGAATTTTTATAATATAAATTGTAATAAATAATAATATATTAAAATTACATCATAATAAATTTTAATTAATTATTATTCTATATGAATAATAATATGTATATAAATTTTTAATAAAATAATATACATATATATTAAAAATATAAACAAAATTTAATTTAAATGTATTTTACCTAAATATTATAATATTTAAAAATTGTTCCACGAATTGTCATCATAACAATAACATCGTAATAATCAAGCAAAGTTTTAAAGTAAACTTCTGAAAAAATTTACATATTATTATTTGTTTTTTACACTCATCATCCGCTATCCGCTAGCAAAAATCAAAATACATATTCACATGTTAAAATCAAAAAAAGAGTCAAAAATAATAAATTAACAATGGCGGAGTGATGGGAAGGTATGTTAGGGAAGGAGAAAAAACTTAACAAACATTTCAATCAACTGAAATAAATTTTAATTTTCTTCATAAAAATAAAGAGAAAAAAAAAATAAAAATTTTAAAATATTTTATTTTTTATTCAAACACACCTTTTTAAAAAAAAAAAAATATCTTGAAATACTTTATTTTTTTGCGTATTAATTCATTTCTTATTTCCATAAAAAGTTACTTTTTAAAAATATTTATATATGTATTTTTTTATTATTCCTGTCGCATCGTCGTCAACAAATTTTTCGAACAGACTTATGTTTATACGTGTGTGTGTTTATGTAGATAAGTTCATATAATATATACTAAAACGACATAAAATAATGGTAATAGGTTTGTTTTAAATAAAACTACTTATTCTTTGTCAAAAATTAAAAAAAAAAAAAACAAATTTACTATTATTGTAAAATAAAGTAACTGTTTCAAGTTAGTTAAAATTAAAAAAACACCGTTCATGATTTTATTTCACGTTTAAAAACTTAAGTTAATAAACCAACTCCGCCATTTTACACTTAATTTGCATTTTTTTAAATTTTAAATTTAGGGAATTTCCCCTTTTTTATTAACCTCCATTTCCCCTTGTCTATTTTTGTACTTCCTTCTACTTTTCCTTGTCTGTTCTTCAACTTATTTCTACTTCCCATTGTCTGTTCTTTTACAAGCCTTTAGTTCTCTTTATCTGATCTTCTACTTGCTTCTACCTCCCCTTGTCTGCAGTTTGGGACATTAAACTCTAACAGAACTCGATCTTTGATTTTACACAAACATATACAGCCAGCTTAACTGAACTCATTGTTATTGTTTTATGTGGGGAATAGCATATCCCATACTATCATTTAGGCCTTGCGACCCATTGTCGGATTCGTTAAAATTTGTTTAAATACAATATTTAGGTTCAATAAAATTTTCTTGAATTTATCACGCTTGTGCTGTTAATTATCGATCTAGTCATTTTTAAAGAATATATATATATATATATCTTATGTATATATACATATATATTAGAGAATAAGAATTGTTACAAATTATAAATGAAAACAAATTAATGTATTATCAATATATAAGTATGTATGTTATTGCAAAAAAAAACAAACATTTTCAAGTTTTTATTTTAAAATTTAGAATTAAACGCTAAAAAGAGTGCTTAAATCGTCGCCATTGATAATAAGTGTATGATTAACATATATACGAGTATATATGTATGATATTAAACAATAAAAGAAACAAAGATGGTCATGTCAAACAAAGAAAGTAATATCTATATAATTATTTGGTTTCATACAGTTTATCTCACCTTAATACGTTTAATTTAGTATACAATTATCATATGCTTTTTTTAGTATATTAAAATTGCGCCCAGGACCCCTAGATCAGAGAAAGAGTTTTTTAAAATATTTTAAAATCGTATTTATAGTACCTCCTACCTAAGTCTTGTGATCCAGTGTTATTTTAAGATACTTATATAGTTTAAGATTGAATCAAAATAATATATTGTATCTAAAAGACTCTACGAGTCAATTAGAGGTTCAGTGTACATACTTTGTTTTTTTTCTTATATTTTGTCAATCTTCCAGGTATGAATTCAATTTAGTATATAAATTCGGTTTTTTTTTATTTTATATACTTTTCCATATATATATCCTTATATATATATATATTTAATATTACACTTTAAAAAGAAAGAAAAAAACAAAAATAGTGAAACTGCGAAATTCATTTATGATAATGAAAACTGGTTTAGAGGGACTTAACTTAAATTTAATGTACAATATATAAGTAAAGAGCTTTGTGGTTATTTAAATTTTAAATTTTTATCGAAAATAAAACCAGAATATTAAAATAAATATGTATATATATATACATATACTTTATATAGTATAAATTATATATACATATTATAAATTAATGTATATAATATAAACAAAAAGAAATACAAAATAAAGTTGAATAAAAATAAAATTTGTTTTTGTTTTTTTTTATTTTTTAAATTTTATTCGAAGGTGTTAAAAAGAAAAATATACGGAGGTCAGAGTTAATTACATTGTAATATAAAATAAAAAAAATGATATAACATTGATGGGGTTAATGAATTAAAAAAAAACAAAAAAAAACATAAAAAGAGTTAGTAGGTTTTCTGGATTAAAATGGGAAAAATTTTGTATTAAGAGAGTGTTAATTTCTTCTCTTTTTTTAATTAAAACGTTTTTTAATAGGTATTTAAATTATAACAGTATTTAAAATTAAATTTTTCTACCAATGATAATAACGAACAATTAAAAAAAAAATTAAATTAAATGACCTACTTTCTTTTTAATTTGCTGTAAACTTATTAAAATTTTTTGAAGAGAAATTATTATCGAACTGTTTAAATTTCTGAAAATTGACCTTTAGTCTAAGAAAATTTTTTTTTAAATACAATTAGTAAATACTGAACTTGTTCTATGTTATAAAGATAATTTTTATTCTTAATTCGAACTGTTGAACTGTTAGGCTAACAAGCCTGTAGCATAAGTGAATTTTGGAACAGGGGGGCATATTATTAGAATTGATCATTTTTAAAAATTAATGAATTTTACATACAAGTTAAACATAAGATATAGTACTCTGCTTTATAATAAGTTAGTAGTACATTGAGCCTGATGTATATTTGTACGACATAATGAGTTTGGGTGACATCGTAAATGTCGTAAAAAAAACTTCAACCTGATACAATGTGAAAATAACACAATGTAAAATTTCTGAACACATTAAGTCGAAAATACAATGTATTTTGTTTACAATTCCGATTGCGTCAAAATGAAATGTCAAAAATTTAAATTTTTTCTACTGAAACAGTCTTTCAAAAGTATAAATTAATATTTACTCACTTTTCTTCCATGGTTTTTTTTTTTTTTAAATTAGGGACTTCACCACCATAAAAATAAAATTCAACTGACCAAAATTCAAATTAAAACTTCAAAATTCAAATAAGTTTTAATTTTTTTATTTGTGTATCCAAAAAATTTGCGATACTCAATTTAACAAAACTTGTCGTAAAAATGGGTCGCAAATACAATGTAAAATGAATTTACGATCATGAGACAATGTATGAAGTTAACATTTACGATCATGCGATATTGTATTCAGGACGTCGCAAACACATTTCCGATGTCAGGGATAATCTATCATTTTCAAGATATCTTTTTTTACCCCTCTCCATACCCTAATACTTATGGAATAAAAAGTTATATTACATCAGTTTAATTTCTCTTTGATAACTATATATTTTTAATTTTTTTTTAACAAACTTATATATATACATAAGTAAATTTACATTAGTGTCATCTATATATTTTTTTTATTTGGTAAAAGCCGCTAATTACGTTTTATTATTTTTTTTTTATATTTATTTAAATAATTAAATTAAAATATTTAAATTTTTTATTAGTATATAGTATAGTATTTGGTTTATTGATTATCAACATGGTATTATATATGACATGTAAGTTTTAAATTTAGTTTTTTTTAAATAATATTACTTACCTAATTATTTTAAAAATACTGTGCTTTGACGTAAGTTCAGATCAATAAATTTGTTAATAATATTTAGTTAATAAGTTAGTTATATATAGATAAAACTATGATTTTTAAGTCGGAAGAGTTTAATTAGTATTAATCATTAAGGGCCCTTTTTTGATCATATAATCTTTAATTATGTTTTAAATTAAACAATAGATATGTATATATATATATGTATACATATGTATAACTTGAATATACAATATATATAATATGTATATACATTTAAGTTATACCTAATCAATAGGTATGTATATATATATAAATATCAATAGAGTATATTTTAATTTATTATGTATAAAAGTATATGCTTTAATAAAAGTATATAATATATAATTTGTATAATACATATATAACAAACTTAATATAAAAACAAATTAATTAAATAAATTTTTTAATGAGTATAAGTTATAATATAACTTTAATATCTATTTGACACAATTTAACCTTAGATATCATGTATACATATACTTATATATATATATTTTGTTTTATTTTTGTATATTATATGTGTATATAATATTTATTTTGAAGGATTTTGACATATTTAACCCAATTAAAAATATCTATACGATTCTTCAATAAAAAAATAAAAAGTACCATTAATTATTAACACATATACGTACGTATATAAAAAATAAGCGCATATTAACTAAATAAAAAAAAAAAATTAATAAAATTTATGTGGCGACAAGAATTTTCATAATTTCAATTTCAAAATGTTCATACTTTTATATACAAATATTAAATTAAGTTATAAAGTACTTTAAGTATTTATTAATATTGGTTACTATGGTTATTAAAAAATTGAAACTTGTATCATTTAGATAATTTTTATATTCTTCATATAGGTTACGAAGAAACTAACTAAACTATATATCAAATAAAATAATTCAATATAAAACTCTATACTACGAGTAGAGTAAAAAAAATAATAAAAATTTAAAATAAAATTAAATATATATATATATTTTTATAAACCTAGTTTTTTATTTTTATTTTTAAAAATTCATTGCTCTTATTTATGTGTAGAGAGTGTAGACTGAAAGTGTGTAGTAAAATAAAAAAATTTATTTATATTTTATATGTATTTATATAAAATTATATTGTTATTTTTATTACCTGGTTTTATTCGTTTTTTATTATATATATATATATATATTTTTTTCAATTTAATGCTTTTGTCAAAAAATAAATAAGTAAGAAAAATATTAATCGCAAATAAACATGACTGGTATGCCAAAAAAGCTTGCTTTTATATATACATTTGGATTGGTATATATTGAGTATCTATAGATAAATTGTCTGAGAGTTGAGACTAAGATAAAAACAAAATAATTATACAATTTATTAATATGTTTCCCTAGGCTTATTTCACAATGTATGTATTTTGTATTTTTGAATGAGATAATAATAATATTGTGTTGTTTTTTTTTATCTAATTCATTATCATCACATTATCATCATAAGAGATGCATAGTTGGCTACAAAAGTTAAGGAACATCATATTCGAACTGTATTAATTATTGGAAAACCTTTAATTTATACACAGTTAAGAAGTTAAAATTTTTTGAAACTATATAACAACAACTCAGTCATTTTTAAATTAACTTCTTATATTATATAATTTACGCACACACATCTACTTTCTGTTGTATTTTACTTCAATTTGATTAAACTAAACTATTTATAATTCTATTAGATCCACAGCGAAAGTCAGGGTCGTATGCAAACAAATAATTTATATATATATATATATTGTAAATCTGTTGTAAAATGTATTATTAAGATTTTGAAATAAAGAAATAAAAAAAAAAAAAAACTACTTATTTACCACAACTGCTTACCACATGTTTGAAAGCGCTATTGTTTATTTTTCAAGATCGAAGATTGAGTGATAATTTAGTATTCTGATTTTAATTACTAATTTAGTTATCAAATTAAAATTAATATTCAATTAAATTCTTATAAAATAATTGATAGGTATGAGGTATCCAAGATAAATGAAACCGTTTTTTATCAAGGCCAGCTTTTCTATAAAAATAATTAGATATAAACTAAATAGTTAATAACCCTTAAAGTATTAGCCACGCTTAAAATTTAATCATTAAATTAACCCTGACATATACAAAAAAAAAAATTCATTTATTACAAAATTTAATTTAATTTAGCTGGATGGCACAGTGGTTGAGTGCCGACCTTTCATGCGGAAGGACCCTGGTTCGAATTCTAGTGAAAGTGAAAAAACTTTTCTGGTTTTCGACTCGACTCAGCTACCATTCGCCATTGGGTTCAACTTAATGGCATAATCAATAATTAATAATTACAAATCTTTAATAAAAAATACTTTAATATAAAAATATAAACAAATGCAAAATATAAACAAATAATTTAATTAAATAATATAACTCGCAGATATAGAATACCATATAAGTAAAATATAAAATATTACAATATAAACAAAAAATAGAATTGTAAATATTGAAAATCTAAGACGTTTCTACATGTTATAAGACCTAGTACTATCTCATGTTTAAATTGTATGTGGAATTCAATAAGACCAATTCTAATAACACGAATATAGACCTATTATATATATATATATAATATATATATATATTAGCCTAACAGTTGAACAGTTAGCGCTTAAAAACAAAAAAAAAACAAATTATTATAAAAATTTTTTTAAATAAAATAAAATCATCATCAAAACTTTGACAATGTATCAAATATAACAAAATTTATTACTTAATTTTTAATATTACTTAATTAAATTAATAATATTAATATTAAAATTACAATAAATACAAAAAAAAAAAAAAATATTAATAAATTTATTAAATTGTATTAAATTTTCAAGTTAATTTAAAAGGTTAATGGATTATCAGGGGAAATAAAATAATCTAGACAACTGCTTATAATTATTACTTAGTAATTATGTATATATATAAACAAAAAGTTTAATGATCATTAAAAATATTGGGTATGGTATGATTAAAAAAACGTGTTTTTATTTTTGTTAACCACGTGAATTAAGACAAGACACAATGTCATACTTTTCATTAATATTGTACATTACTTGTATTACGTCAAAAGTAATTATACTTGCTTATTGATAATAAATCATATTAATTATTAAGTATATATTTTTGGTTTAGTGATAAGATTTTTAATAAATTATAAAATAAGTATAAGTATTTTTATTAAAATTTTTTTTGTAATAAATCTAATTTTATTTTAAATAAATTTTATAAATAGTAATTAAATTAGTATTCAGTTGTCATGTTATACATTTTGATTATCAGTTAGTTGTTTATTATTAAGTACATTATTATTAAGTACTCTATATATATATATAGAGGGAATTTATCAGTTATTAATAAGATTTTTTTTTTATTAATTTACTTATACATTTTAATTAAGTTTTTTTGCTATTAAGATCAACATTTCAATAAGTTTAATTGATTACTATAATATAAGTCTATCTAAATGAATTTCGTTGATTACTATAGAAAATATATTACTTTATATTCAAATATATATTTTTAATAAAGTTTTTTGTATATATATGTATGTTCATATATATATTCTTTTGTAAAAAAAAAATTAAAAAATTCAAAAAATAATCAACACGTAGTACATAAAGTTTAAGTCAGTTTTAATTGAATTAAGATTCTACTTTTACTTGTAGATTATATATATATTTGTATAATATTGATGTTCGCAAAATATATATATTTATATATATTTCCAGAATTCCACTC
>OY720445.1:31896566-31964847 GCA_963082915.1 Dolichopus griseipennis
TAATATGAAAAAATATGATGTTATAAAAATTAATTGAAAAATATAAATTTTTATTAGAAGTTAAAGCAAATTTTTTTAAAAGTTATGTTATATATAATTGAAATTTAAATATATTTAAATTATTTTGGGAAATAAATTTATTTATTAATTCAAAAGAAATGCAATAACTCTTACTTTTAGAAATATCTTCAAAGAAAAGGTAAATAAAAGTTATAAAAAAATCAAATAACTGAAAAATATCACGAAATATATCAGAAATATATCAAAAATCATACATTTATTATGTCTAAATTTAATTTGTATTTCTCCCAATAAAAAATATAATTTTCTTTTAAATTAATCATAAATTAATGATTATTTAATTTGGATTTTAATACAAAAGGTAAAAAAGATTACTATAATGTTTCAATCTATAGTCGAAAAGCATGTGATATAAATTTATATCATGATACAAAAAAATAAATAAAATGTTAACCGAAGATAACAGAAATATCCACTCTCCCAATCTCCCACGAATTTTGATCTCCTTTTTACTTTTATTCTACATTTGTATTAGGTGAGAGTGTGAGATATTTTGCAATTATTTTATTTTTTTAAAATTCAAAATTAACATTCTATGTTACAGTATTTATTACATGAAGTTAACATTATCTTAAAGAACCGGATGTTTTGATTTTTTATAATACCTACTGTTATCTTTTAAAAATTTAGACAATGGTTAAATAAAAGAAAAGCTTTGAAAGATATTTCTATATTTTATTTGAAAAATAATATATTAATAAATTAAAATAAAAATATTAAAAATAAAAAAAAAAAATAATAACCTCACAAAAATTTGCATTGATTTGTTTACTTTATCTGTATATAATATAGTGTATTTATTATATATTTAATTAAAATTAATCGTTTGTTTTCATTTTTTACTCGTTTCGTTACATTTACAATTAGACCTTACATTATAAATTTTTAATTTGCTGCTTTAAGTTTTGGACTTTTTTTTTTATGATATATTAATATATATATTTTTAATATATGTATATACAATATATTAAAAAAATAAATACATTTATTTCTACAACGTATAATAAATATGTTTTGTTTTTTTTTCATTTACATATATTCCATTAATTTTATCTCAAATTATTTTAATTTTTTTTTTTAATTTATTTACTGAATTTTTTTTATTTTATTTGCATGAAATTACATGGAACGATTTAAAGCAATATAATTAAATATTATATTAAATTCATTAACATGCCAAATGTTAAACCCCTATGCGTATGCAATCAAAATTGTAGAAAAATATTTATCTAGTGAATTTAATAAGTGTTAATTTTAAAATTCATTTATTTATTTAGTTTTGGAATATGTAAGATAGCTTTTACTTAATCAACAGAACTAATAATTTTTCAAATGTGGATCCATTGTAATAGAGAATAAGATTTGATAATTGTGTTAGTTCACATCATTAAATAAGCTAAATGCAATTTATTTTCAAATGCAGAGAGGATCTTCCTTTACCTATTGATAAAAAAAACCTTTTGAATATAGTGAATCAACTTATAAAAATACATAATTACAAGCTTTAGCTTCTCTTAGTTTTCGTTTTGAACTACATCTTAAAAAACCCTTAATAATTAATATTTATATAAGCTGAATATGGCAAGCCTTTAACAAATCATTTTTAATATAAGAAGCTTTAGCTAATCTTTGCATTAAATATTTTACAAAGTATTAAGAAAAATATTACTGAACTAAGTTGTGAGTTAGAACTAGAAATATTTAACCAATGTGTATAGTGGTCTGTTTCGTTATTAAAATATTGTAGTCATTCCTTGTACTGAAAAAATGTTTTCATCAGAAAATAATCGAATTTTAAAGCCTAATTTTAAACTATAAAGTTTATTTGTCATTGTTTTATAGAAACCTTGAAACTATTCAATATTATTATCGTCCCATGTAATTAACAATGTGAATCCATATACAAATTAATTAATTTTTTGTAAAATCTCTCTAATTTTACAATCGTTCATTTAATTTATTATTCAAAATTATAATTACAAAAAATAAATAAATAAGAAAAAAGTTGTTTTTTTTTTTTTTGAAGAAAAAATTATTAATTTTTTTTTTTTTTATTACAAACTTAAAATAAAATTAATAACTTAATTATAATACATAAAAAAAAATATTAAAATAATATTAATAAAAAAAAATTTTAACTTAAAAACTAAAGAAAAATAAAATAAAATAAAATAAAAAAAAAAAAAAATAAACAATTATCAGATTAATAAAAATAACTTAAAATAAAATATAAAAAACATTAAAAAAAAAATGAAAATATCAATTATTTTGTATAGAAGAACTTTTCATTTTTAATTAATGTTTTTTAAATAAAATCACATTTTTATCAGGTAATTATCACTTAAAAATTAAAAATTAAATAATTAAATATATATGCATAATATATATATATATATCAAAGTATATATATATATTTTAAACATTAGATTTTGAAAATTTTAACAGAATTTATAAAAAAATTAAAAAACATCCAATTGTATTTTCATTAAAAAAAAAAAACAAAAAGAAATTTTTGTAAAAATTAATTGAAGCAAATTTGATCATATGTTACCATAGGTATATCTATGCTAAATTAAAATTCGATCGGATTCAAAATACTAAATATATATTTATATATATATATATATATATATATATATATATACGGAAGTTCGATCAACGATAAATGCCTTACATTTAAAGCTTTTATACATTTAAAGCCTTATACTTTTAATTCGAATATACTAATTGTTAAATTTTAGTCTGTGATCAAATATGTTTCATATAAGAAAACTTAAAATTAAAAAAATTTAATAAAAAAGTGGTCCTTTTCCTGCCTCCTGACTCAATTTAATTTTATCTTTTTCATAAGGAATTTAAATTCCCTTAAGAATTACAATCAATTTAAGTAGTCAAAATTTAGTTCAATTGGTGTTGGAGGAGTTAGTGACTACTGTTTTTTTTTTCCAAAAATGTACTTTAAGAGAGAAAAAAAGTATCTAATAAACTGAAAATTTTAAAAATTTAATTTAAATACTTTATTCTTGGTCAAATTTTTTTTATAGTTTTGTTATTAATTATTCTTTTTGTTTTTATTTCTGTTTTATAGTTTTCTTTAATTAATTACTGGCTTCTATTAAAACACCACGATGTTTATCATTTAATGATGATGATGAAGATGATGGAGATGATGTTGATGATGATGATGACTGATGTTGTTGCTGTTGTGTTGATTGTTCGTATTGTGAATGATTTTTTGATGTGCTATTTCTTAATTCAGTTGGAAGAAATACTTTAACAACATTTGTTATTTTAATACGGCAATTTGGACATCTGTCACATCTGAAATAAAAGAAAATAAAAATTAAATTAATTTAAAAATAAATTAAAATGAACTAAATATTATTATATACTATATTTTATAATTTTGTTTTATATTTTAGTACCTATTCTTTACTAAAGTTAACGTGATGTACCAAAGATACAGATATTAAGAAGATGATAATAAGAAATACCTTAAAGGATTTTATTGTATTGCATTTAAATTGAATTATTATACTTTTATGAGATACTATATCTTTTTGAGAAAGACTAGAGAACTTAAAATGCGAAGGAAAAAGTGTTCGTGCTCTGAAGACTACTGACTGCAACAGAGTACTATGAAATACTTTCTCATAAGATAAAATTTTCTAAAATGAATAATAGTTGACTAATTTCAAAATACTTTAGAAATAAATAATAAGTGATGGGATTCTTTGAATAAAACTTTCAAATTAATTAACTTTAATGTAGATCACAGTATTTAGTTACAAAATTATGAATTTCAATGTTATATTTAATTTTTAATTAATAAAATTATTTAAAATATGAAAACTTACTTTGAAGCACAATTGCTACACGCTGTTACATGACCACATGGATTAAACATACTATTTATTTCACGATCCATACATATTTTACATGTCATTGCTTCATTTATTCTAGAACCAACACATCTTTCAATTGTTGCTTCACGATCTTCTTTTTCTTTAATCGCCTGATCAACTTTACCATTAATTAATTCAACTGTTGGTAAATAACGTTCCGTATCATTCGTTTGTATAATACCAGTTGTTATTTCAATACCACGTTCGTATAATATTCTTCGTGCTTGATCATGTACTTCACGACATGTTCGTTGTATATCAAATACATATCGTTTACCCAATTCAGTATCTTCTTTAAACATTGATGCTATTGTACCCTTGAGATCTCTTGTAAATTGACTTGTTACAACAACACGTACCTTATCACAGACATAGAATGCATGACGTTCTGTTATTGAACGATATAAACCAGCAGCAATACAATGTTTTGGTAATTTTATTTCTAATTCTTTACGTTCATTATGATCATTAACATAATCTAATTTAAATGCACGACGTAATGATTTTGCTGCTGTTATGGCACTAAATGGGATGCTGCAAGTTAAAAAAAAAATTTCATTAAATTATATTATTTTTAACAAAATTTATTAATAGAATATTTACCTGTTTTTCTCATCACCCTTAAATACAGTAATACCATGAGCACCAACAGCAACATCACAACGTTCTGAATTTTCATTACCTGTAAAACCACTAAATATTTCTTCACCATATCCAGTTAAATCTTGAATTTCTTTTAATAACCAATATTTTGCTGATTTTGGTGACATTTTTAATTTTGCTAATTTTCCATGTTCAATAGCAATTTTACGTAAATATTCATCTGGATAAGATGAATTGAGATCAGTAGGTTGTATTAAGTAATCTTCATATATTCTTAATGGTGAATTACTATCATCTTCTTCTAATTCATTTTCATGCTGTTTTTCATCATTGTTATTATTAACAATTGAATTGTTATTATTATTGTTATTATTATTTTGATGTATAGATGATGATAAAAGATTTGATGATGTTGTAGATGATGAAGAGAATGAAAAATTTTTTAAACAATTTCCACTTATAACATTATTATTATTATTATTATTTGATGTTGATGATGTTGATGTTGATGCCAATGATGAAGATGAATTACTATTTGAAGTACTTGCTATTGTATTTAATGAAGTAGTTGCTGTTGTATTTGTATTACTACTTGTACTATTTAATATTGAACTGAATATTGATGAACCAGATGATGATGTTGAACCCAATGAATAACTTTGACGTTGAAGTTGTGGTCTTTGTTTTTGTTGTGTTCCATTATTGTTATTTAATGTTGCTGTTGTTGTTGTTGTTGTTGTTAATGGTATATTACCAGTACCTAATGCAATTGCTGTTGATAATGCTGCAACAGTTGTTGTTGCTGGTATATCAAAACTTTCAACAGATTTTTGTTTTGATAATCTACGTTTTTTAAATGCCAATACAGGTTCTTTATCTTTTTTCTCTTTTTGATTTAATTGTTCTGATTGATGAGATGATTTTAAATTTTGTGGACATTTTGCTTTTAAACATGCCTCATTAAAACGTTTACCATCTGCTTGACATAAAAGTGCACTTAATTTTGCTGCATTTGCCCAATCTTTTGCCAATAATCGTCCTTCAATTAAATCAGCTTTTGCTTGCATATAAAATAAATTTCGAGCACTTTCTTGTAATATTAAATGTACTGGAACCCAAAATTTAACACGTATTGCTAACATTAATTGAATACTGCTACTACTACCAGAATCTTGACTTAAACGATTCCTTAAATTAATCCATTGATGGGTACGTGATTCTTTTTGATTTGGTGTCCAATGTTCCAAACCAAAATATTCCATTTCACAGATAATATTTAAAGCTTTGCAGACCTGCAACAACAAAAAAAAAAACGGGGAAAAATTAATAATTAAATCAAATTTTATTAAGATTATTTTATTACTATATAATAAAAATTCATTCAAACTAAGTAATCATTCAAAATATAGAATGGGTAGTACCCAATTTTTTGTTTCAATTGACTCATAGTTTTATATTTTTTTAAACAAAATTAATTATGAAATCATATTAAGATCATTGTGAATTGAATCATTTCAATTTTTAATTCCACCACATTAAAATGTTGTCCATTCAAATAAATTTTAGATTCATTTGAGTTTTTAAAACTTTGAACATATGAAAATATACATATAATAAACTTTTATTATACCGTAATTTAAGGATATAGAATATCTTTTTGTTTTAATTTAAGGATACAGAATAAAAAAATTAACCCTGAATTGCACAACGAAGATTTTTACGTACAAATTTCATGAGTCAATATTTCCTGTGGTTTTAATCAAATTGCATATCACGTACTAATATGAATGTACTATAACATTTATTTAATCCACTTTTCTTTCAAATTGTATTTATTAAATTTTGTATATGGGGTATATTTCCCCCTATAATTTGAACTTAAGGGTTAAAACTAATCAAACAAAATTAAAATAAATTTTAATTTCAACATTTTATTAAATAAAAACTTTATCTTAAAATAAAATTAAAAATGTGGTTCAGTTTTAGTTGTTTGGTATAAATAAATTCTAATAAACCATTCTTTTTTAACTGTGATATTTAACTGGAATTCACAATCATTGTTATTGTTTTTAGTTTTTAATTGACAAATATATGACCAAAATTTTATTTTATTATCTAGATTTTTTATGCAATTTTAAATTATAAAATTATAATGAAAAAGTGTTTTTTTTTTTTTTTTGGAAATAATTAAAATAAATTTAAATAATATTTTAGAAAAGATTGCAATTTTTATAAAAAATTCTAATGATAAACTTTATTTAATATAAAGAGTAATTATATTCATTGGGGACATTAGAATAAATTACAGATATTTTAAATAACAAAGGGTTGTACTTATAAATATTTTAGTACTAAAAAACCAAATCATTAGATATAATTTATGAAAGCCTTAAAACGTAATATGAATTTTTTTCTAAAATTGTCTAGTCCTCTAAATTCTTTAAGTCCTTCTATAGCTTCTAGTAGTTCTTTTTTAAAGCCATCCATGGGAGCTGTGGTACGTATTTCTCGTAGCTAACATTTGAACCAGCGTTTTTGTAGCGTTTTTGAACCAAATTTTAAGATGGGACCTGTGATACAAATGTACAGCTTCGTTCAGAGAATAAGGATGTTAAAGGAAGATTGAGAATTGGGTTTAGGAAATAAAGGATTCTAGAATTATGGATGATAAAGGAAATTAGAAAATTGTGTAATCAACAATTGATATGGTGGTGATGATCTGTCTAGACCCAATACAAAAAACAACTGGTTCAAGCCTATCATAAAAGCCATATATAAATTGTCTTTTTCAAGTTTTATACAAATTTTAATTTTTTCCAGATTTCAAATTATAAAAATTATTTAATATTAAAACTATGTCAGGATCATTCAGATTTACTCCTTCTTTCTAAGTACTTCTAATTTAATTCAAGTCAAGTATAAGAATAAACATCATACAGTATAGTATAAGGCGATATATGCATATTCATGTATGGATAAAACCAGAGTATAAAACATTTAAAAATTCAAATCAGTTTACTTATATATGAATATTGTACACCTAAATCTATATACATTCATTTATATCCAAGTATCTTTAGATATTAAAAGTTATTTTGCATTCACATTTATTTTATTGTTCGTGACAATCTGAAGGAATATTTTAAAATATATTTTAAAAATATGTTGAATTCACTTAAAACTATTTCATATATTATTTATTTAAAAAAAAAAAAAAAAAATTAAATTTAATGTCCTGAATATCAAGAATTTTAAAAATATTTCTTTTATTTTAATTTGTTTTTCATATATATATATATATGTATTTTATAAATACAATTCCTTTTTTTAAATACCCCCAAATAAAAATTTTCCAGAATCTGGAATTCATTTTTGTTTTTTTTTTAGTTTTTTATGTATAAAAAAAAGTATTAAAAATTCCAATATCGTATGCACATATTGCATTAAAATGCATTTTTTTAAAGTGTTCATGCATACAGTGGTTCGGTTCTTTTGCAATTGCAATAATAATAAACATTATATAAAAAAAAAAATTTAAAATTAATGCATATTTAAAAAAAAAAAAAAAAAAACCAAAAATACGATTTGATTGTAATAAAATTAACATTTAGAATGCAAATTACATTTTCCTTCAATTCTAATATTTTTTAGTTATTTGTTTTATAGTAAAAGAAAAACTTAAGAAAATATTTGCTTAAAAAAAACTTTTAAAAGAAAATTTGTAAAAAAATTAAATATTAAGCAAATAGACAATGGGTTGCAGTATGTACTAGACCAGTTAATAAAACGAAAACATGCATATAAAAACTGAAATTATATTTATGTAAAATAAAAAGGGATTTTCTAAAATTAGATGGTGAAGGACATAAAATGAATTGAGAGTCAAATAAAAATTGAATGTAATTCAAAATATTAAATAGGGAAATAAAAGGTTACTATAGCAATAACTAATATGTAGATAAAATTTTTGTTTTAACAAATTTTTCTATTTTGTTTTATCAAGTGGTTATAGAAAAAGTATTGAAATAATCTTGAAAAATCTGAAGATCTCAATCTTTAAATGTATCTTGCGTTTCATATGAGTTCTTTAATACTTTTTTTCCAGAGACTATAGTTTTGTGAAGTTCATGGAAAAATATTATAATATGAATGCGACAAACGTTTGAATTTCGAGTGTTGGGTGATACTATCAATCTTTTAATGTATCTTGTGTTTCTTATGAGTTCTTTAATACATTTTTCCGGGGACTATAGCTTTGTGAAGTTCATGGAAATATATAATAATGTGAATGCGATAATCGCTTGAATTTCGAGTATTGGGTCACACTATTATAATATAATTATTATAATATAATTAGTTAATTCAATACATACTTGTTATGTTTACTTTAGTTTTGCATACGTAATATAATATTTGATATTGAAACCCGGGACCATAAAATTACATTTTTCATTATCGTACTTTTGCATCTAATCTGAAATTGGTGATTTCCCTTTTTTTTTTGTAATAATAATTAAAGTGGAAACTTCTGTTCCGTTTATTTAAAAAATGTTTACAAATTTTTTTATAATACAAATGAAAACACATATAAAATCACAAATAAAAAAAAATTATTATTATATAATTAAAAAATTAAAACAATTTATTTTAAAAAATGGGGAATCCCAGTTTTGTAAATCAATATGTTTCGATATTTGGGATGTTGTATTTAAAAAAGTCAAGAATTAACAAAACTCTAGTTATTTTTTTTTTATATTTTTTAAATATGTTGCTATGGAAACAAAAGCAAAGGATTATAGAAATATAATATTATTGTAAAATAAAGTTTAGATATTATGTTTAACTACTTCTCTAAAGAATCTTGTACTAAAGAATTAAAAATTAAAAAAAACTCTTAAGTATGTATCAGTAAGTACACAATTCGACTGGTGTATTTCATAACTGTCTATCGTATAACAAAGATTTCTATTTTTTTTTTTTTTAAATATCTTTAGTTTATTTTTTACTGATCATCAGATTAAGTTCATTGCATATTTAAAAAAGTATCTTAAAGATAAAAAAAAAACTACAACAGATGAGTGGGTGGTATAAAATAAATATGAACGTGATCAGAGTTAAAGAATTTTTATTTTTTATCTCTTGCAATCCATTTTTTTTTCGTTTGTTTGTGTGTGTACATAAAGTGTTATTAAAGAGTTGTTGAAGAGTATCTATCGTTTTTGTTTTTTAAACTTAAGTTTGTTGCATTATGCATAATACATTTTTATACTATCTATCTGGTAATTCAACCCTTATTTTATTTTAGGTTTTTTTTTTTTTTATTTAAAATAATTTTTTTTTTCTCTCACTTTAATGTGTTTTTGTTTATTTTTAAGATAAATATCTGAAAAAAAAACCCCACTAAGGACATAAAAGTTTTTTTAATAGAAAAAGATAAAAAAAAGAAAATGAAAGAAACATAAAAACCAGATCAAAATAAAATAGAATTTATAAAATACAAAAAAAAAGAAAGATGAAAAGTTTTTCTTAAAATAATTTTTAAAAAGTTTGCATTTTTTTTTTGATTTTATTCTTTTTTTTTTATTTGATAATAAGTGTACAGAACATATAATTACTATTAAAACATGATAGTTAACTATGTTTCTTTAGAAAAATTAAAAATGATTTTTTTTTAACTTTCTTTTCCTTTGAATCCGATGTCGCCCTTCATACCCCCTACAAACAAGGACAAACATTTGTGTAGGTATTATTTGGAATGTAAATAGAAAAATAAAAGCATTCTTGGAACACAATTAGGACTCAAAAAAAAAGAAAAATACAAACATACACACCTTCATATAATATAGTTTTACGTTTGTGAAAAAAGAATTACACTTAATTATAAGTATATGTATCTTAAGATACAAAATTTTAAAGAGTTTTTTTTTAATTTCTTAAAAGATTTTATTTAGAATAAATATTATGTTTAGTTTTTTGAGTTGGATTCTTTTCAATGTTGTATTACAGGATGGTATTCAGGGTTGTAGTAACCCAGTGAATATAATTTTTCAGCCAGCACCACCAAGTAATTTAATATTGAAAGCTTCTTGATATTCCTTAATCTATAACGTTGACAACATTTATACTCTCCTTTATCTTAGCAGTATACACTCGTTTCTTTATTTTTTCAAATTTGACCATGATATATACCCTTATCTATTATACCAAATAACTTAATATTCCTTAAAATTGGTTTTGAATTAGATAAGTATGGAAACTCCTAAGTTTTAACTAGATTTTGCAAAATATAGAAAAATCTCTTTAAACATAAGAAAAGGCTTCTTAATGGAAGAATTACTCCTATAGAAAGCAAATTTCTTTTAAAAACCTTCAAATTTTTAATTTCTAAGTTAAAACCCCCGAAAAATACCGAAGGTTAAATAAATAAACACGTGTAGGTTAAGATTTCAAGAAAAATGATAAAAGGAATGAATCTATCCTTCGTCTAATACTGTAATCGTCCTAAAAAATTTTATACTTAAACATTTTAGTTATAACAGGGTTATACCTTTATTCTATTTAAAAAGATCAACAATGCCGCCCAACCCCCGCCCCCCTATAAAACATATTTAAAGTAATTTATTTAACTCTAATATACATACACTTACTAAATACTAATATACATATATAATATATATAAGAAACTTCCAAATTTATTTGAAATTATTTTACTAAATTTGTACGAAAAAAAAACAAAAGAGTAAATGTCAAAGGAATCCTTTTTTTTTTAATGTGAAGAATTTTAAATATTTAAGGGTCACTAATTATTATCCTTTACAAGAAAAAAAAAACAACACACACACATTTTTAATGTCATCCCTTATTAATTGTATTTTTATTTTATTCTTTATTAAGAAAAAGAAGGTAGGAAGGAGTAATAAATTATTTAACAATATATATATAGTTTTAAATCTTTATTAATTTTACCCTTGATTAACATTTAAATATCAAATTAGTTAAAAAGTATTTAATTTTTAATTAAAAAAATTGTTTAACTTTGTTAGAAAATATTTTTATCTTTATATTTATATATTTCTTATGAAAAAACAACAGTTTATTTAATTAATATAAATTTAAATTAATTAAAAAATTTATATAAGAATAAGAATATACAATAAATATGGAATATTAAAGTTTTCGAGGTCGTATAATATATAGAGTCTCTATTTTTTAATAGTTTCAAATGTTTTTTGTTTAATTTCTAAAAATTTCTAATAATTTCGAATTTTTTAAATCTATTTCTAAATTAACTTTTGGTTGAAATTCTATAAGGGTAACTACCCCTAGAGATACAGTCGAATAAATTATATACAGACAACTGACAGTACAGACATTTGGCAAAAACTACAATCAAATAGCACTACAAGTGAATGAAATCTAGTCACATCCCACACTGCTACACTCCTACATTAAGTTCCAAGGATTTTTTTAAAAACTTTCTAAGGTATCTTTGAAAAATTATATTCAAAATAGAGAATTTTATAGCCCTGCAATGTGGTATTAAGATCAAAAGCACATTCAACCACATCCCACACTACTAAACTCCTATACATTAAATTACAAGGATTCTTTTAAAAGCTTTCTAAGGTATTTTTGAAAAATTGAATTCGAAATAGAGAATTATATAGCCCTGCAATGTGATATTAAGATCCAAAAAGCACGTTTCCCAACACACCAAAACTCGAAATCCGATAAAAGATTTTATGTAAGCTTCTTTATATTTCTTAATCTATAATGTTGGCAACACTTATCCTTTCCTTTATCTTATTTGCCCTACGCTCGTTTCCTTCCATTTTTTTAAAATCTGACCATGATATATTTAATTCACCCTTATCCATTATCCCAAATAATTCCCTACCCCTACAAACTATCCCATTTTATTTAATATTCAAAGTAAAATATAAAAGTTTTATATAAACGATTTTTATATAATTAATCAAAAAAAAAAATTGTTTTTTTTTTCCAATACAACATGTTAACATTTTTTTAATCAAATTTAATACACACTTACATACATTCCTATACATATTACATAGAAGAAAAAATAAAACTTTTTTCAACTTCCTTTTTTTTTTGAGTTTTTCCTAATTAATTTTCGAATTTTTTTTATTATATTATATATGATGTTATTCTAATCAATTTTATTCGTATCATAAAAATAAATATTTTTTAAATTATTAATTTCCATCATAAAAAAAAAAAATAAAATTAAATAAAAAAAAAGTTCAACAAAGTAAGACAGAAAATAAAAACCAATTTTCTAAATTGAATTTCTTCTCATGTTTATATATACTTGTATGAATATATATATGTCTGTATGTATGAATGTAAAATGTAAATATATAAAAATCGACCACAAAAAAGTTAATCGCAAATAATTTTCTTAATATGTTCACCACACTTCACAGTTAAAAAGGTGAAATTGTATCATAACATAATATCTGATAACATGTAACATGACAATATGTAAATATGTATATATAAATATTTCTTATTATAGAATTTTGTAAATGATAAATGACATTCAGGTAATAAAACATTAAATATAAATGTATTAACATTTAACATATTTTAATACTTATTATAAGTATATATATGTACATATATATATACAAATACATTAACAAAAAAATATTTGCATGTTCTACAGTAATTGTCACCTAATTAAAAACATAATAACTTTTCCTAACAATTGAGTAGTACATAGTACTTAATTATCGAGTTGTTGGGTAATCAATTGAAGTATTTGTGACTGTAATCGCACGAGACTTTTAGGACAGAAGAGACGCTATAACAGCTAAATCTATGGAAAAAATCTAGAAAACTGTGAGACAGATTTGGAGCAATCAAAAAAATCGAGATTTTCTAAACAATGAATACATATGTGTGAATATAAATATCACCCATGAATATAATAATCACCCATTAATACTCTACATAAGTACAAGTACTTGAAAGTACAAGTACTTCAGAGTAATTAAATTCTTATAAAAATAATGAAAGATGTGCAATATCCTTTTAAAAAAAATCTTGTATCAATGTAATAAATCTTTTTAATATCTAATCAATACAGTAGGACGTATGATAATACACACAATTCCTGAATCCTGACTTCAATTAGAATTAATTTATATAACTGTTTATGAAGTACATATATGCATATACATATATATGTTAAAAATAAATGGTTGTATAAATTTTCAATTTTATCACATTATTAAGGACACATGACTATAAGATGCTCTTCTACAATTAAAATACCTACATATTTATTATTTAATTTGTTTATATATAAAAAATATGTAATTTCTTTTATATATATATAATATAATAATAATATTATATATAAATGTTTAAATATATGGTCACGTGTCAAAGAACACCTTTTCTATATAGCTTAATTTATGTATATTAACCCATATAGTTATCCAAGTATATAAATATATATATAAGTATTTACTGATTTAACCAATTCCCACAGTTTTATATTCATCATCATCATAATCATTATTATCATCATCAAAGTGAAAAAAAAAACACAAAAGTTACGTGTATATTTGGTACTGAAACTGAAACCATTTCAAGGCTTCAACCAAAACAAAACAAAAAATAAAATGAAAAATGAAAATTTATTTATTACGTTTCATATTTCAAAATAAAATAATTCGCAAAAATATACATATATATGTACATGCATTTGTATATTAATTCAAAAAAAAAACAACCATTAGAATGTAAGGGTGTTTTCATTTTGAATGTTGTTACTCAGATTAATAATTCAACACAAAAATATTAAAACAAAGTAGCAGTTGAAATTAAGGGTTTTTAAGATCAACATTGATACATGATAGTGACAATGAGTCGCCACACCTGTGATACGATTCCAAAGGACTAATTTTACTATTTAAATAATATCATTTGAAGTTACCCATACAATAATCTGAAGTAATCCATATTGTCATCTGAAGTAACCCATACAATAATCTGAAGTAACCAATACAATAATTTAATGTAACCCATACAATAATCTGAAGTAACCTATACAGTCATATGAAGTAACCCATACAGTTATCTAAAATAGCTTATATAGTCATCTGAAGTAACCCATATTTATGAATGTATTTTAAATGCCTTTTCTTATATGACTCGATTTCGAAACCCTAATTTTACTCATTAAACAATATCTTTCGAAGTTACCCATTGCGTAATCTGAAGTAACCCATATAACTATATGTTGTTTTCTGATCTTTCCCCTTTCAAATTTCAATTTTAAACCAAAAGCTTTTAAAAGAAAGGGACTTCCAAAAATTTTAAATGAAATTTTAGCTTAATTAGGCCTTAACCTATGTAGTAGATTTACCGCCACCTTCTTATAAGACATATTATATCTTTGGTTGAAATGTCATTGTTTTATATCAAATGGTGTCAGAAATTTGACAGTTAGAATATAAAAGTTTTATAAAATGACGGACGGTATAAATTGATTTAAATTAACAAGTAGATTTTGTTTAAATTTTTTTAAAAAAAAAGGGCTAAAAATTAAAAACAAAAAAAAACAACCATAAAAATAAGAAAAATATGAAAAAATAAAATGTGGTGACAGCAGATTTTGAGGTTTGAAAATTAGATGAGAGATGGAGGTGAAAAAGTTATTCATTTTTTTGGATTTATATTGTGGTTAAAGCATTTGTTATTTGTTTTTTTGTTTGTTATATTTTAATATTTCATTAAAAAATATGAATGAATATCTTTTGCTTTTGAAAATTAATTTTAATTAAAATTAAATAGTAACTGAAAAGAACAATTGTTAAAGTTAATGTTAAAAAAAAACCTTTGTAATTTTGTTTTTAATATATAATATTTTTGATTTTCAATTCAAATCTTGTGGTTTAATATTGTGTAAGGTTATGATTAGTATTTAAAATCTATAATCGCAAGCAATTTTAATTATAATTCTAAGAAAAACAAGGTTTTATAATATTAGTAGAGAAGATATTGTGTAAGTTAATGATTTGAAACCTTTCAACTCACATTTCTCGAGTGTGAGGCTTGGGGTTTTTTTTTTAAAGAAGTCCACGTGCTACACTAGAACACTCGATGTTAAATCAAAGAATATTGATATTAACTAATTATGGGTTAACTATAATGTAGAATTTTATGTACACAATTAAATTAGTCTTCAGGATGACACTTGATAAAGTTTAAATTATTAAATAGACAGGGGCACCCAAATTATTAAATACATGGGTACCCTAAAAGCGCTAACTATTACCCATTTAGGGTACCGATTGATAAGAAAAACATTTTAATTTTTCATTTAAAAATTGCAAAGAGAAGGAAATATTAATTTATTTTGCAAATTGAACTTAAAAATTTTAACATCTATTATAGAACATTGACATTATATATCATTGGAATAAATACTTATTTAATATTAAATTCTAAACTTAGAAGTTTTGTAAATAATTACATTATAATAAAAATAAATAAATAAATAAAAAAAATTGCTAATTATTTTAGCACCTTATTAAAAATATCTTTAATAATAAAATTTTGCCAATATATAATTTAATAGAATTAAAAGTTTACTTTGAACTACAGATCAAAACTATTTATTATACCTACTTAGCTATTTGTTTAAATAATCAAAGTTTGTTATTGCAAAATTATTCTTTATTAAGTAGATATATTATTTATTTATTAAATTAATAACAATGATTAGTTTTTTTTTTAAATTTATAATTATTAAATTTTTATACTAAAACTATTAACAAATATATAAGAATTTGATATATTCTTAAACGTATTCCATATTCGAATTATATAGTCGATTATTATAAAATGTATTTTACAAATGAATTTTTATATTATTAAAAACAACACCTACGTCTTGAACTTCAAACTAAACTTAGTGGTTTATATATATATATATATATATATATATATATATATATATATATATATATATAAATTTTATGTTAAATTTTTGAACAGGAAATGAAAGTGTAAATAAAGTATTTATGGAGAAACAACTTTGTACTCGAAAACACAGTCATGTCCAAAAAATCAACTTATTATTATAATTTAAATTTAATAGTATTATATAAATATAAATTTTCTAATAATTTTAATTCCAAATTAAAATTTGGACTAAAAACTAATTTATATTTAATGTGAATAAGGAAACGTCACAGAATTAACTATAAAGTCAAAGAACATACATATATATATAAGTATTAAATATAAACTGTATCAATTTTCATTGATAAAATTTATTAATTAGAATTAGTTCTGATTATTTTTAATTAGATAACAAAGTAGACCTTTATAGGTATATATCTATTTTATCTAACCCTATAGGTATACTTGTATCTGATATTATTTTAAAAAAGTTTAAATTTCAAAATTTCATTTTAAAAAAAAAATTATAAAAGATTCTTAATTTACAAAATATAATATTAATCGCAATACATTTCTTATCATATAACAATTTTATCTTCATCACCATTTTTTATGTTTATTTTAATATTTAATATTTTATTTACTATTTTTTTTTTTTTTTTTTTAATTTTAATTTTCATAGTTTTTAAACGTAAATAATCGTAAAATAATCGTGATTTTAAATTTTATTGTTATTGTTGTGTATATAACAGCTTAAAGAAAATTCAAACGATTTTTTATCTTTATTTTTCTTATCATATTGTGTATATACGAGTATATAATGGAGGGAAATATAAATATAAATATTTATATATTTATTTATATATATATATATTTTTTTTAATTTCAAATGATTATAGCGTAAAAATGTTTGTCAACAAACAATGCGTTCATAATCAGTAAATTTTCTTCATTTAATATATATATATATATGTGTATATATATTATATATATAATTTATATATGAAGTTATGTACCTAAATACAGTTATAACGAATATTTACTTATCATTTTAACCTTTGATACTAAAATTTTATTAGCAAAATAAAAATTAAAGTACTTTTGTAATATAAAATATACCTATATATATATAAAATACAGGTATATAAAAATAATAAAGGTAAATGAATTGAAAAAAAAAAAATAATGCCACTCAATAAAGAAATTATTACTAACGTTTATAAAATATTAAATTCATTTTTTTTTTATATTTATTTAATAGGAGCAAAGTTCAATTCGAAGGACTAACAATTTGTTAAATAAATATTAAGTACTGAATGGTACTTACTTCAAAGTATTTTGTACATTTTGAAAAAACCAATTGATATAATTGATATTTATAATTATAAGTGAGGATTGATTATTACAAAGGTACTGAAAAAATTAATAAAAATTTAAAATAATTTTAAAAAGTTATTACGCCGCTTATTAAAAATCTCATTACCTACATTAAAATGTAATCGATTTTCTAAATTATGTACAATGATCAATAAATAAAATTGTACTTAAAAATTACTCAACGCCATAACAACGTTTTTGGAAATTATTTTAGAATTTGAAGTAATTTGAGAATTTATCTTTGGGAATCAAATTGATCCTGTACATATATATATATAGAGCTCCAATTTGAACTTGGATAATATAAAGAAATAGATGAACTTTGTAATCTTTTGATTCAGCATTTCAATTAAAATGTTTATCTATCAAACCTTGTTTTAAAAGAATTCAAGGTTTCTTAGTTTTACAAAGTTGTTGATCATTCAACTTTAATGTGCACTGTATACTAATGATTACGGTTAATAGTATTCAATTAAAAATAAACGTTATTTTTAATATGTTATTATAAATCGATCTTATGAAACATTTGTTTTTTTTTTTTTATTAATTACTGTTTTATTTATTGACTCTATATTTAACTACTCTATTATTACCATATATAAATATTATTTATTTTTTTTTTTTTTATTTTTTTCAATTAATTTAGGTTCAAATTTATGACTTTATTTTCGAAAAAAAAAAAAAAAAATAACAGTTTTTTTTTTTATCTTGAGATAAATAAATTACAGATAAAAAAATACAATATAATATCTTTAATTTGTTATTTGTATTTAATTTATAAAAATAAATATTTTGTATATTAAAAAATAAATACCATATAGTTAGGATCACAGTTTAAATAAGTAGATAAAAACTTTTAGACATAATTAATTAATTATAGAATCATAAACATTATACTAACTTTAATCCTCTCCTTTAAATTAACAAAAATGTGCATTGCCTTTAAAAGGTTAAATACAAAAGTTTCATTTAATTTTTGAATAAATCATTCTTATATAAAATACAAAAAAAAAAAAATTGAATTCTAATTAAATTAAATCACATTAAATCAGTCACGTCTTAACTATAGGGCACACCATAAATTAATTTATTTCTGTATGTGTGTCTGTTTTTTTTTTACATTACAGAGTCCTATTTTATTACTCTAACATTTCTTATTATAGTCAATAAATCTTAAAATTACACAATTTAATCGGACAATTTCTAATATGTTATATATGTATGTATATATATGAATCTACATAAATGTATATTTATACCTAAAATGTTAACACATTTTATTTTATAAAAAAAAAAAACATAAAAAGATAAAATAAGAATAAAATGACTCCTGTAGAGCTCCAATTTGAACTTGGGATAACATAAAGGATTTCAAAAAAAAAAAACAGAACATGGACATTAGAATTTTTTGTCATAAAATGTTCATCTAAAATAAAAAAAAAAAAAAAGAAATTTTTATTTTATTTTTATTTTATTCTATTATAAATGAAATAATCACATAGGATAGGTCACCCAGACAATAAATTCTTAATATTAAAAAAAAAATAAAAAAATTCCAACATTTTGGATGCTAAATCAAATAAAAATAAAAAAAACGAGGAAGAGTGTAGTAGAGTAGACTGTGTCAACTCTGGGATACCCGTATGACCGTAACATATACATTATATCATCCGGTTAATTACTTTTGGCAAAATTTCAAACATACAGCTTCATTAGTTGTAGTGTAATGCTCATATAAAATAAGAAGTTGTATGGCTGCTACTCGAACCCACTACAGTAGACCAACTAAATTTTGCAGAAACTTTGGCCATAAAACTAAACTACTTTTGGCAAAATTTCAGACACGCAGCTGTAATAGGTACAGAGTAATACTCATATAAAAAAAGAAGTTGTATGGCAGCTACCCGAACCCATGGACCAAAATGGCGTTGGATTTAAATAGCGATGCTATTGCAAAAAACGAATTTGCGAAAATTTCAAGATCCTAGCTCCTTTAGTTTTTGAGTTATCATGCGGACGGACGGACGGACATACATAGCTAAATCGATTTTTTTTTCGATTCTGAACCGATCCATACACTTGAGTCTATATCTACCCCCCCTCCTTCTCTGTGTCACAAACGTAATGGCAAATTTATTATACCCTTTGACTATATAGTCATACAAAGTCAACTTTTAGGACTAGCTCTACACTATAAAACACTTTTATTCATTCAAAATTTATTACATCTAATCAAAATAAATATGTACATATATATACGTGAAATAAAAAAAAAAAGTAGATATTTTATTTTCATGTATTAACTTTTAGTCCTTTTATTGTCCTTATTATATTCCTATATAATACATAATATATACAATACAGTATAATCTACATTAATTTTATTCATTTTCATATTATTCAGTTACTGGACCAAAACAACCTACAATCAAATCGAAAAACCAACTATTTAAACAAGAAGTCCTTGTTATATATATACATATATATTTATATATATATACAAAATAAATTTTATTTATTTTTTGCGTCATAATACTTTAACACATTTGTACTAGATATCCTAAAAACATATCCTTTCATAAATATACATACACCTAAATAAATATATATATATATACATTAAAACAAAGAGAAAATAAAAAAGTAAAAAATAACTAAAAAAAAAAAAAACAAAAATTTACAACAACGATACAATAGAAAAGAATTGTGCTAAAAAGGACATTAACATGAGAATAAAACTTGTTGATACTGAGTTTTTAAGGATATTTTCTTATTTATTTGACTTGTGTGTTTTTTGTTTTTTTTTTTTTTGTTATTATTTTTCTTTACACAAATTTTAGATAAGGCTTATATTATATACTATATATAATGATTATTTATTTGTATAGGCATTTACTACTTTATATAATATATATATGTGTGTAATACAATTTAAAAAGATAATTTAAAAAGGATATTTCTTATTACATTTGGACACTGAGTATGATTATAATATTATATGGAATATATGAATGTTTTTGTAAAAATTAGACACACAGTTCGTATACTTGTTTTTATATAATTCTCTTATATCTATTATGTGATCCGAAATAACTATTAAAAAATATATGTGTGCCCTTGATGTCCTTCAATGCTTATACTATTTTTAAAAGGACTATAGATAATAATAATAATAATAAAAGTATAATACAAGAAAATAAAAAAAGAAAATCACATACGTTATTTAAGGCTGGGTTAAAGTATATAATATTACAATATTTTAAGAAAGTAGACATGGATTTTGAAAGTAGAAGAAAAGTATCATAATCTGTAAATGATATTTATATTTATATACATATATATTATAATATATAATGATTAAACTTGAGCTTAACAAGACTTTTAAAGGACATTCTTATCTTAAGATTTTTTAATAAATTTATTTAAACAGACAAAAAAAAAAAATAACAAATGTATATGTAAGTATGATACAATATAATCTAAATTCCATTCATATGAACTAATATAAACTAATGTGTATATACTCTTTTACAGCAATATAGAACAATTTTTCATAAACATTCAACATTTTTTCATCCAAATTAAACATTTCATCATAGTTATTATATGTAAAAATGTTTAATTTGGATGAAAAAATGTTGAATGTTTTTGAAAAATTGTTGTATATTGTTGAAAAAAAGTATATAGATACATTATAATTTAAATTCATTCATATATTTAAGTAATATAAAAATTTATCTGTTTAAGTCGATTTTAATTGTCAATTACAAATTAATAATATATTAATTAAAGTTTTCATGTATATTTGTAACTATATTTAATTTTTAAATAAATTATAAATTTCAAATAAAATTAAAGTAAAAAACTAATTTAATATGAAATATATCTTTTGGAATTTCTTACATAAGACATTCATTATCAATTTCAAAAATTGATTAATTACAAAAAATTCTTCAATAAAATTAAAAGTTCTATAATATTTTTTTTTTTACTTATCATTATTTTATTAGAATAAAGAGAATTGTATTAGAAGTAATTTATACATGTATTATGTAGATATATATATATAGATTTTCTTTAACTTATATGAAATCAATGACTTAAAATATACTCATTTGATCTTCAATATACAAGTTCAATGTCAAATAAGTTGCAATTTTTAACTTAATATACATTACTTATGGTCGTTAAGTACCACGCCTCTATTAATTATATTTTACATAGTTTTTTTTTTTTATATTTGCAAAAGCTTTTATTATTGGACCAGAAGTGCATTTGTTGCATTGGCATTGTGCATTCATATTTACCTAACAATTAATATATATATACAAGTATAATAAACTTATAAAACATACATAATATGTATATGTACAATATATAACTAATATAATGAATCAACTTTAAATATAGACAGCATTTTATTGAAATTAATTATATATATGTACTTACTTATGTATATATTATGCAATATACGTACTTATATATTGTATTCAATTGACATTTTTTTTTTTTTTAAATTGAAAAAAAGCTTTAAGTTAAGTTCATATTAATAAAAAAAAAAAAAATTTATCATCACAACCGGCCGGTACTCTATTTTTTTTTTGTTTTAGTTACTTTTTACTTAAATGAATTGCATAACAATCATTATATTTAAAAAAAAAAACGTGTTTCAAACATTTACAAGAACTTTACCTTTAAATAAACTTAAATAAAAAAAAAAAATAAAGTAAATATTTTTAATTAGATATTTATTAAAAATGATGATAATGTCATATTGCATAGTTAATTAAATTATAATATTAATTATATATAATTGAATATCATGTAATAAGCGTGTAAATGTACTTAAATGCATATTATTTAAAATTGATACTTAGATAATAGGTACTCTATACATTGTATTTTTATTATTTTCAAATTTATACAAAGTTGTATACAAGTAATTAAAAGTTAAATAATTATTAACTATTATATTAAATATTATTTCAATTATTTTACTATATTATTTTATTAAGAATTAGTATTAAATAATAATGCACAATACAATGTATTCAATATAAGTACTTACTAAATGAGGAAGTACAAAGATCTATATACAATTAAAAATTATTTAATTATTTTAAATACTTAATAATACTTAAATATAAATTAACTTTAGTTATTTGAAAAAAAAAAAAAAAAAAAAAACAAACAAAATTCTTTAGTATAAAAGTTATATATTTATATGAATAAATAATAATTAAATTCAATTAAATAAAATTACAATAATGATCATTGAATATAACATAAAGAAGTTTATTTACTAATATTTTTTTTTTTTTTTTAAAAATATTGTATAATTTTTTGTTTATAAATTAAGGAAATAATATTTAAACGTTTATTTTTTTAATTACTATTAAATAATATTTAATCTTTGTAATGAAATTTCTAGTAAAAGTTATATAATAGAATTATTATCAAAATATTACGATTTTAATATATATGTACATATTTATGAAAATAAATACAAAACTTAATTCGTAATGATTACTTAACAATTGTTAATATTATTCAATAAATTCAAAAGTATTTAGAAAATATTCCTTTAAAAATCAATATTATATGATTCTTTAAGTATAATTGGAAAATTAAATTAAATTTTATATTTATTTTTAATTTTAATAATTTCAATATTATTTATCGTGATAATAAATATATTAATGTACATTAGAAATTTTTTTAATTTATTTTAGTAATTTGCTGGTCATTTTCAATTATTTTTCTTTGTCAGTAAGGGAATTAAATATAAATTATTTTTTTTAATTATTTGGATTAGATAATCCCTTAAAATAGTCAATTCCTTACTATTTCATTAATTATTTTTTTTTTAAATAATAAGTTAAATAATTATAATTAATGAGTAAAATATTATAAATGAACTAGTAATTAAATTAATAAAAACAAAGTAGGTAATTGATAAGTAATTAATAAAAATAAAAAAAACTAAGTAGGAAACGGAAATTGCTCTTGATATCTTTGAGATCAGCAGAGGCCAGTGCTTATTTATTAAAGAACTTTTAAAGTATTTATTAGAATTAAAAACAGTAATAAATAAATTAACCTCTTAAGAACTTTCGCTTATTTTATACGCATTATGTGGTGTTGAAGTATACATATATACATATATAGGTAATTTTTGACTTTGATAATTTTACTGATTATCTTTGCAATCAGTCGTATTTAGCTGTAAAACAAAATTACTATACGAAATCCACATATTTTACGTAGTCATTAAGATTTTTGATTATTAAATTAAATTACCAAAAAATCTTATTTTTTATTGTAATTTTTTTTAATTACATATATATTTAATTATTCTTCAAATTCTTTATTTTGTTTGTTTTTTGTTTATTTTATCCATATGTTATTTGTTTATTTTATTTTTTCTTTTGTATAGTTGTATTTTTTCTTTTATAGAGTTTTATTTATATTTCTCTTTATATTATTATTTACTCTTTGATCATATTCGAAAACTCATTAAAGGTATCTCTGTTCTACTATATATGACAATCAATAAAAAAATTAACACTTTAATCTATCTATAGACAATAATCAATCAATTACCAAATAGAGTACAGTACTTATTTACGATTTTCGAATTTTTCTAAATATAATAAATCTCTTAAATATTGCTTCTTTTATCTATTTAATTACTTAAATTAATTTATTGCTATTCATAATATTATTATCAGTAATTATTTGACATGATCAGCTGCTTGTTCGAAAATATTTCGAAATTATTGAAAAGAAAAAAGATCAATTATAAATTTCTCTTAAAATTTATGTTATCCAAAATGCATATTCCAATTTTCGAAATTCTTTTACTAACATACGTACAAATGTCATGTAATGTTATGAATTATAACTTTTCAGTTCATAACTTCACTGTATAAATTCTTTAAGTTATTCAATAATTAATTCTCTCTTTTTATTTATACTTTGGTTTGATTTAGTTTTATTTAAAGAATTAATAATATTTCTTGAATTCGCCTTAAAGTTCAGCTATTGATAAAATTTTACTCAAATTTCAAACTGAAATAAACTAAAACAAATTGACAGATAAATTAAAGAGTTTATTATTTAGTATTGTAAAGAGTCAGTAAAATTTTTTATCTCTTTTAAATTGTAAAGTTTTATCTTCTGCTTGTTTATTTATTTATGATTAAATTAAATGGTATTTTTTTCGCCGCATACCTTTAATAATAAATTTTTTATATATTACATATTTATTTTTATTATTGATATGGTATTATTATCGCTTCTAAAAATATTTTAGTACTTTTGTAAACAATTTTAGTACATTTACGAAAAATTAATAATGTCTAGTGAGAAATGAGTAGTGAGTACAATGTACAAGTACTGACAAGTAGTGAAAATTAAAACTATTTAAACTATAATTAAGTCTAGTAAAATGGGAATCTAAAAAATGACAACCCAAATATAATTCTAACCTCAAAATTTGAAATATATGAATTTTTAATTAACCTAAAATTCTTTTTATTTTTATTTAATCATCGCAAATTGTAACATTTGAATTTAAATTTCCCATTAATTAAAAGTGGGTATTTTTCTTAAAACCTCTATAACGTAAAATAGAGAAGTCGGGAACAAAGTTCAAATTCTATAAAATTTATTTATTCATCAATCGAACCGGATGTATCAAACTATAAATCTAATATCTAATATGTATGTAGGTATTTTGTTAGTTCTATAAAAGCAAAAAACAAAAGAGAAATTTAATTTCTTGTTATTAAATTTTTATAATATAAAGCCAAAAATAGTCAATCAAAGTTTTAAACTATTTGACAGCTCTGTTTCTTTCGGCAAAAAAAAAACAAAAACAAAATAATTACCATTAAATTATTACAACAAAAACAAAATTTGCTTTCGTGTTATTTTGAAATTCGAACTTTTGTAAAAAAAAATACAAAAAAAAAAAAAATGAAAGAGTGCTTTTCGAAAGTGAGAAGTGAGAACAACAAGATATAATTATGTCTATATATATTATATTATGTTATGTATATAAGTTGTATGAGTACCAACGAACTGAGCACAAAAACGGGAACTTTTTTTTAAAAAGCATATCCAATATTTGCGTGTGGTGAAGTAAAGAGTAAAAAAAAAGTTGAATGTAAACAAATTGACAAAAAAAAAAAAAAAAAAAAAAAATGCTAAAACCGATAATGAGCGATGAGCTAAGTGTTTTTAGCATGCCGTTTTTTTTTTGTTTTTTTTTATAAATTTACAATAACAAAAAATTCAGGTTTTCTTTTTTTTTTGTATTTAAAAAACCATTTGGTGAGCACATGATAATAAACTATTTCATATTGTATTATTTGTTTCTTTTTTTTGTTTTTGTTTTTTTTTTTATGTGTACAAAAAATTGGACTTTGAACGTTCGTTCAATTGGACTTTGGACTTAACTAACTTCAAAAAAAAAATAATAAATAAAAATAGCAATAAAGTAAAAAAAAAATAAAAAACAAAAAAAAAAAAAGTGTTTTCTTTTATGTTGGATAAATTCGTTGAAATGTACAACAATAATAATAATTGCCTAGTAACTTAATACAAAAGTATTGTGTTTGCATTACCTATCTAATGTAGAATATACATTATGTACATATAGTGTAGGTGAAGTATCTTATAGATATTTATGTGCAATTTAGATGTACACATTACATTAAATGTTGATATACATTTTTATTTAAACATTTTACATTATACATACTTAGGTATTTTTTTTTTATAGTAATTATTGTAATTAAATAGCAATCTTGAAGGAATCATTGTTTTTTATTTTGAATACTTAGGTAGGTACCTATGTACATTATTACAAACTAATGCATTATACAATTCACAAAAAATGCACAAAAAAAAGAGAAGATATAAATCAAAACTTTTTTTTTTAAAAATTTAAACTTAAGTTAACAATGATTACTTTATATAATAATGATAATCATTGCTGATGATGATTAATAATGATAATAATATTAATAATATCAATCATTATTATTTCGTTTTTTTTGTTTTTTTTTATGATTAATTCAGTGATTACAATCATAATGATGATTAAGAACTACGTCTCAAAAAAAATTGTCAGTGTGTTAAGGTTATTTTGATACAAAAGAAAGAAAAAAAAAAGTTCATATTACGCGAATAAATTATTAAATATTTGTTTAGATGTAAATATATGTATGTACCTATACCTATTTAAGTTTGTAGTAACAGAAGGAGACAACTATATAGCGACTAGCGTAGGTGAAGTATGCCAAAAAAAAAAAAATAATAAAACAACAATGGACTTAATAATGGATAAAGGAAACTAAAATATTATTTACACAAAAAAAAAAAACAAAAATAAAAAACAAGAATAAAAAAAAATAAAAAAGAATAAGAAAAAAAACAAACTGGAAATGGAGAGACGAAAAAAAAAAAGTTTTGAATGACGCATTACTATGTTTGGAAAATTGTGCATTTTCGTTGAAAAACAACAAAAATAAAAGCATTTTACAAAAAGAATAAAAATGTCACGAATTTTTTGCATTTATGTATTTTTTTTTTATCTTTGTCATTGTGTGTGTGTGTGTGTGTGTAAATTCTTTTTCGTTTTATTTTCATGCAATTTGATAAGATTTTCTTTTTTTTTTTTTGTTATTTTTTTAGTTATGTTGGATGGGAAAATTTTTCATATTTTTTTTCTATTTTTGATATTTTTGTTGTCATGATTTTTTTTTTTTTTCTTTTGGTAACTACAGAAAAATTTTAAAATATAAAATACAGTGAAAGTTCTCTTAGCCGGACGTTCTTATATACAGACATCTCTTTAAGACGGACAGTTTTTATCAAAACCAATTCTTTTTTTAAATTTTTCATACAAAACACATTCTTTTAACCGGACACTCTAATAACCGGACGCGAAGACTTAAATCATTCGTTAAATTTCAAAAAAATCTCCAAAAAGTTATAAAAATTTTTTTTTCTATTAACCGGACAGTTCCCTTAAGTGGACGAAAATTTTAGAACCGTGAGTGTCCGTTTATGAGAGCTTTCACTGTACTTAAGGCTTTATATAAAAAATATAAATTATACAAAATTAAAAGTAGGTATAGGTAGTAATTGCCATTATAATATATTTCGAGTTTTATAATTTTCAAAGTAATTATAAGTAGTTTTTGTAATTTTATCGTTTTTTTTTTAATTTATAGCACAAAAATAAAAAAAAAAACATTTAGTTCCGTAAAAGTTACAGAGAATTAATTGAAATTTTGGACTACTTTTTTTTTTTTTCTTAATAAATATTATTTTTATTGATATTTTTTATTTTATGTTTTTTTTTGTTTATTTTTTGCAAATAATTTCATGGTAAATTTGTTAGCAAAATAAAATAAAAAAAAATAAACAACAAAAACACTTAAAATGGTTAAATATAAAAAAAAAACTAGGTCATTTGGGTATTTTATGACACAGTACCTAGTAAGAGTTTGTGAAAAAAGGAAAAAAAATTAAGATATGATTCTAAAAAAAAAAATTTTAATGTATTTTTGAAATAAAATACATTTTTTTAAGGAGAATGTTTATTTACATTATTATTATTATTTAATTAGGTAATTTAAGTAAATAAGTAATTGATATATTTGTTTTGAAATTTGGTACGTACGTATGTATGTAAGTATACTGAACTAAATTAAATACATAAATACCAGTTAAATTGTTATGTTTACAATCGGTTCTATTTATCAGAAAATTCTATTTATTCTGATAGAAAATTTATTAGGAAAAAAGTACCTTATGCCTAATACTATATAACTTAAGTACCTACCCAGATTTGTCACATTTTTTAATCATGCATAGTTCCATAGGTGGATTTTGAAGCTTCCCATACCTCTTGTAAATTAAAAATAAATTTATGGATTGAATCCTTTTTTTTTATTCATAAGATTCTTTTAAACATATTAGAATTCATGAAATCATTTATATTATATTTAATACGAAAGCATTCATATCATATTTAAGTGATCACTCCCCGATATCGTTAATAACTAAGTACATACATTAATTTTTTAAAGTGAATTTCAATAATTTTTGATAAAGCTAAAGCTTATAACTCAAAACAATCCTTATTTCAAATAGAAAAGTTTGTTTTAATTTATGTTAAATTCTGTTTTAAGCAAGGATTTGAAGCAAGGACTGAAACAAATTCGGTTTTTTTTTTTGTTAATATCAAAAATATTTATTAAATAAAAAAAATAATCATAGGTGCCTTACCTACCTATGTAAGATACTAATTACAATTAATTTTTTTTTTAGTTAATTCCCATTTTTTTGATAGATTATTTTTATGAAAGGATTACATTGATGTTCTAAAGCTAGGATTTTCATATAGGTAATTTAATTAGTTTGAATTTTCGAATATGTATATACGTATATACCTAATATGAATTTAATATAAAATGGCATAGTAAAAAAAATTTCAATACAACCTAAAAATATGCAATATTAACAAAAAAATTACAATACAACCTAAAAATATGCAATATTAATAAGAAAAATTACACTACACCTTAAATTATGAATTACTTAGTACTTTTTTTTCAATTTTCCATTCTTCAATAAATTATTATCTAAAAAACAAGTAGGGATTATCAATTTAATTAAAATGTTTATTTTTTTTAGAACTTAATTATGTGCTAATAAAATATTAATTGCAATTTAAGTAAATATTTTTAAAAAATCACGTTTATTTCATAGGGTGCATACCTTTATACAAACGTAAATTACATGTTTTAGATTAAATAATTAATAATTTGTTTTTAAAAAAAAATAACTTAATTTAAAAAAAAACAAACAAAACAATTTTAAAATGTAATCACCTTTATTTATAAATAGAATTTTTTTTTGTTTTGTTTCAAAACAAAATCTAGACAAAAATAACTTAAATACAATCATATTGATTACGTATGTATATTTATTGATATTACATACCTATAATTTTTAATTTATGACTAAGTAAAACTAAAAATAACTTAATAAGAAAATTGTATATAAAAATAAAGAAAAACCAATTAAGTTTTTTTTCAATAATTGATTTTGAGTGTTAAAAAGTATCAAATCAATAAATTGAACTGGGCATAACAGAACGCACACACAAAAAAACAGAAACAGCACGATTTTTACGCCCATTTTTTATTTTTTTTTATTTTTATATTTTTATTTTTAAAATTGTAATCAAAGTTCATTAATTTACAAATTTATTACCCTTTTTTGCTTTGTTTGTTGTTTTGTTTTTGTTTTAACATAAATTTCATTATTTATTATTTTTTTTTTGTTGTTTTTTTTTTTTTATTCAAAATAAAAATTAAAAAACCATATGTTCAATATTTAATTTGTGGCATTCGATTACAATTCCATTTTATGAGAGGTTTTTAATTTTTATTGTGACTGCTGGTTTGTTGCATTTTTTTTAAATACAAAAAAATTTTAAAACGCTTTGCAGCTTCGCACTTCTGAGGAAAAGAAATAGGTGTCTCGTTTTAGTCTGACTGAAATGTGAATCTGCACCTTCACTCCACTTTACTTTTAATGAAAACAAAACCTATGTAATTATATATGTGCATATGTGTATTATACATACTCTTAATTTGAGTACTTGGCAATTGACATAGTACTCAGTTAAGTACTCACTACTCATAGTCATACTCATAATATAATAAACATTATAACATATGTACTTTTTATACACAAAGCAGTTTAAAATGTGTGTGTGTATGTGAATATGTAAAAAACAAAAAAAAACACAAACAAAAAAAAAAGAAAATGAAAACATTTTTTTTTTTTAAATTGAATAAAATTTTGAATGCTTTTTGTTTATTTTTAAAATTTGGACTTTGGACTTCGCAATGAGTGCGAAAAAGTTTAAAAATAAATAGCGTGGCTGAACGAATTAAATGTTTATTATAATAGTTTTTTTTTTTCCATTTTTATTTTTATTATTAGTAAAAAAAATAATAAAAAATACAATTGGCATTTTATGTTTTATTTTCTGCTTTTTAATTTGTTTATCTTTTGTTTAGTAATTTTTTTTTTTTTTTTGAATATTTTGTGCATTTAATTTTTAAGCGCCAGAAAACTTTTAATTTTATTTTTAAAAATAATAAAAATAACTTTTTTTTTTTTAAGTTTGCTAAATTCGAAATTTAAATAAAAAAAAAAATTGAAGAGTTTTTTTATTAGTTTCTTTTTTTTTTCTCAATTTAAAAAGTAGTTTTTTAACTTTTTTTTAAGTTTTTTGGGTAATTTATATACAACCAATATAAGTTGCATTTTTATAAGTATTGCGGTTTATTATAAGTTGATTATAAGTTTTAATGAAAGTTGTTTTGTATTCGGATTACACCTTTCAAGTTTCGACAGAAACTGTTTATATTTTATAAAACATAAATAGGTAGATAGATAATTTCATTTGAAATAAATTAATTAATGAAATGATATTTTGATTAATTATAATATACCTATATAATATGTATATATACATTTATATTTTAAAAAATTCAGATATTGCACGGGGTTAAAAAAATATTTAATATTTAGCGAATCAATCATTACTTAGCATATTGCAAAATATATAAATAGTGGTTTAATATACGAATTTGGGAAAAGAAGACTCAAAATCTATCTATAGATTATATGAGTTTATATAAAACAAAAAAAAAAACACTTTTCATGGATATTTTAACAGATTTAAAATTTTTTTCAAAGCCTTCACATACTGGCATATAAATATTCCTAAATTTTTTATTTTAAAATTCAATTCTTATTTCAGTTTTTGTATTCATTATAATTTATTCTTTCTTTCAATGTCTCGAACTGCTAGAATCAAATATTATTTTTTTTAACTAAAAAAAATCCCTTATTCCCTTGTACATATATATAAATCTTTAATACTGCACGTTTTATTATCACATTTTTCTTAAAACCCGCGAAAATTAATTTCAAATCCAGTTTTAAGTGAAAAAAAAATTCTTATCTTAAAGGAATACTCTTCTTATAGATTAAAAATTAAATTATTACTCTTTTTGAACTTAGAGGTGGAATAAATTATTATTTAATATTAATAAAAATTATGAAAGTGTATAATTAAAAAATTCATATAAAATATAATTTTTTTCTATATGCAAAAATTATATATATATATATATATAGCTATATTCACATATGAAAATATGTATACATAATACCTATATAAAATTTTAATTATTATAGTTTATTAATATTCATCAAAATGATTTATATCTTAATAATAATTTAATTCATATATAATATTATGTACATATAATGGAGGTACATATTTATGTACATAAATATTATATTGGAATTTGATTTATTTATTTTAGAAAATACCACTGTAACGATAAATTATCACTTATGTTCTTATAGCATTTTTACGTCATTTCGTGAGATTTGGTGAGATTTTTGCATATTTAATTACATATTTTTTTATAAGTATAAAAGTATCAAAATCAGTTGGAAAACTTTATGATATAAAAAAAATTTATCATTTTAAGTAGTAATAGTTATCATAATAAATCAATTAATATGTTCTTGAAGAACTGATGCATATTACAACAAGCAAAAAAAGTATGCGCACAAAAGTATGCAATATTTTTATAATTTTTAATTAAGTGCACAAAAGTATGCAATTAAAACTTAATTAATAATTAAATTCTTAAATTCAATTTAATAGTTATATTAAAATTTTCATATAATAGTTAATTGAAATTTTATGCAATTTGTTATAATTTTAAGTTAGGTGTTGGAGATTTTGTTGAACTAACAGACAGTCCCGTTATGAGTCATTATCATAATAGATTGATAAAACATACTTTAAATAATATATAAAAGTTAAAACAAGTCCGTAGAATAACTCTGTAGAAAAATATCACATTTAAAAGAATTGATTTTGAATTAAAAAATTGCAATACGATTTTACATACGTATACTTTTGACGATATGTGTACAATGTTATACGTGTTAGTTAAGCTATAAATTATTATTTTGATTGATGGTACATAAATTATGTAAAACATTACCAATATGTTTTTTTTTTACATACATAATACATATATTAATATGCACATCAATATACATAATATATTTGTCGAACAAAATATAACTTTAATATACAAAACATTAATATATCATTTGCATCATAATTTTTTTCTTGCAAAATATATATATATATTTGTATATGCATATAAAATGTACCATCATAAATTCAAATTAATAATTAACGCGTTAAAAGAAGAGCCGAACTAGAATTGAATAGAATAGTACAGCATAGAAAATACAAAACAAATAAAATCCGAAGAATGAGGATGTAGAAAAATCTAGAACAAGTGGTCATATTAGGTACACGTAACATTAACGTAATATGTACTTAAAAATTCTTGCATTTAAAAATGGTAATTGTTTTTCTTTTAACGGTTTCTATATTCTACATTATGTATTTTTTCATAATGATGATAAGTGCAAAATAAATAACAGAAATATAAATCTAAAAAGAAATTAAATCAATGCGATTAAAACTGTCACCTAGCACGTAATGTTTTATTTTCCAATGACATGTATATGACGTACACAATACTATGAATGTTGTACTTACGTATATACTCGTATATACAAGTACTCATATATTCTACAATATGAAAATGAAATAAGGTTAATAGATTTTCAATAAGGAAATGACATACACATTAAATACATATATAGATTAAAAAAATGTAATTTGTTTGCCATGTTCAATGTTGATTTTGTTTTTTGTTTTTTGCAGGTACATAAATTTTTGCCATAAATAATCAGTAATCATAAATGTACTTATATATATTGTTTTTATAAATCATCATGATTGTCAGGTTGTTTTTTTGTTTCTGATATTCTTTTATTAAAAACTTGTCACATTGTTCATCTTTATATAATACAAAACTTCTATAAATGGCAATTGTTTTAATATTGGAACAGTGTTTTTTTGTTTGCTTGCTTGTACGATAAATAATTATTATTTAAAAAAAAAAACTTGATATGTATCTTAAAGATTTTCAAAGATACGAATATATTCTACCATATATAGAAAATATGATGATTGCACAAAAGTATGTATTTCTATGTTTAAATTAAAAATTGCAACGGATTGCAATTTGTTTGTATCATTTTTTTCTGTTATTTTCTAGGAAATAATTGCATTTATATGTGTATATATATATATATATATATATAGGAAGATCTAATAAAAGTATGTCTTTCAACAATTTTTCCATCTTTTTCAAATTCGGAATTTTTCATTAATATTGGAAAAAGAAGAAAATGTTACATTATAAAAAACGTGATTTAATTTCTTATTATACGGTACTTTAAGTTATATTATTTTCTATATATATTTTATTTTAAATAATAATTGAAATATTTCTCAGGAGAATTTAATAACTCTATCGGTATTACATATATAAAAAAATTTTAATTTCTTATAATTTCTTTGATTTTTTATTAAATATTTCAAGATAAAAATCTTGCAATTATATAAACTGAAAAATGGAATATTAGATCGATATTAAATTAGATAATAATAATTAATTCAATAATATCAAATTAAAATAAAAATCATTTGAAACAGTCCTATTAAGGAAATATCCTGTTGAACTTTTATTATAAATGTATTTTTATTATACATGAACTGTTTTAAATGTATCTTTATTAATATTTAATTAAAATTTTAGAGGCATAATGCTGTACAACAACAATTAATACCTTATTAAGAAAATTAAAAATTTTGTAGCATCTGATAACTAATAATAATAATTGTATAAGGCGTTAAGCTTTCAAAAAAAACAAACTGTAATTTTAAGTTCATAAGACTTAGAACAATCAACTCAATCGAGCATATAAGAAAATGACAGCTAATTTTTGACATTTCATTTTTGACATTTCATACAACCAAATGATAAAATAGCAGTGTTAATTTATTAAATCTGAGCTTTTTTAGCGTATACCCTGTGCAAGTTATTCCTATAAAATTTTAAATATAGGCTTTGTGAACTCTTAACTATGCTGAGTAAAGAAAACGTCTATTACCTTTTTGATTTTTTTTTTTTTTTTATTCTTTTTCCACTCCTTTAAGGAGTATAGGGCATTCACCAAGTTTATTTTAAACTTCAAACTAAAAATATTTCAGTTTCTTTAATTATAATATTCACTAAGCCGTTGATTACTCGGCTGTAGCTATTGTATAAGGTTATGAAATATGAATGCACTAATGTTAACTTTGTGCGCCATCTATAATCTTACACAAGAATTATTTATATATTTTTATTAAATCTTATTTTATATTACGATATAAACTATTACGATATAATTATACAATTTTTTTTATTAGATATGATCTGACCGGGGTTTGAACCCGAGACCTTCCACATGAATGGCGGCGTCTTTACCACTACGCCATTGGTCACCTTTCTGATTAATCTATATTTAAAAAATCCATAATAATTCAATTTAAAGACATTTCTTTTATAGATAGTTATTAATTATTATCTTATGAAATCGACTTTGAAAATTATATTTGTGATATTAAGTGTTTAAAACATAGCACACCTTAACTTTACCTTTTAAGTTTAAGGACAAAACGATTATATTTAAAATAAATGAACTGTAAAAATTAAAATTTTTTTCCAATCGAATTCCTACAAAAAATTGCAAAACATTTTTTCAAGTTTTCAATATTTTTTTTTTTGTTTTAAAGTCAATGAATAGTTCAATGTCCTTTCAAATTTTTTTTTTTAAGGACTTTCCCTATTCTTCATTTTGTTTTTCTTAACAGTTTTTATTTATATATATATATTATATATATATACTAATTTCTGTTCTGTTTTGAAAGTACCTACGTTTAATTACAAAAAAAAGCAATAATTAAAAACAGAGCGTTTTTCAACATTGAATGACCTTTATTTGAATATTTGTAAATAATATTCATATAAGTATAATTTAATTTTTATATATATATACATTACATACATAAATATTACGATTTTACAATTAATTGACTTAATAATCTTAATTACAAAGTACAAAAGTTAAACATAACCACAAAAATTACATTTTTCATTGATGAATTGAATTTTTTTTTTTTAATTTTAGCTTTTATTTTTTATTATTGTAAATAATATGTAATTAATTACAACTAGTATTCATTGAAACTGTCTACCATGTCATAAAAATTTAAGGTTTATTTTTATCAGTATACAAATTTGGTATACAAATTAAAAATGTTTTAGCGCTTTTATTTTTCGGCACACCTTTATCTTAAAAATACATTTTAACATTTTAACAATATTATTTTATGTAATTTATTTAAATATATTTAGTAGTAAATGCATGCTGATATATAATAAAAATAATATTTATTTAATTATACACAACATAGTTATATATATGTATATTTAATTTTACATAAAAAGCAGACTTTTATATACACATATGTATGTATGTATGTTATACGAATGTGGCCCTTAAAATAGTGTTGCATAAATTATCAAATCAAAATAAAAAATCAATAAAACAATACATAGTGATAGTATATATATACAAATTTTTTTTTCATTATCTTACTATATGTATTTTATTATATATTGTGTTTTTTATTTATATACATATATATATTGTATATAATCAAATAAAAATCAAATTAAATAAAAACTATTTGTATCTATAGAATTAATTTAATTTAATTAAAAAAAAAAAAATCTTAAATGGTGATCAATATCAATTAGAATAAAACAATTTTAATTTTGGAATTTGATTGGAAAACACACAAAATTATAATGGTTTTTAATGTTTTAATAATCATAAAATAAAAAAAAATCGAATTTTTTAAATTTAAATGAAATTCAAAAAAAATACATATTTAAAATTGGTAGTTACCAGCTGGATATTAAAAAAAAAGAGTTAAAGACATGTTTATTATTACTATAGTGTGTGGAATTACATATTCAATATATTAAAAATCAAAAAAAAAACATTTGTACCTAGATATTTTTATTTCATTTTTAAAAATCTATGCAATAAATGAAACAAAGAAATAGAAATTGAATACAAAATATATGTATATAAAATTAAATGGAAACAACCTACGTTCATATATGTGAATTTTAAATTTATTATATCATAAAATTAATTGCTTTAAAACATGAACACTTTTTTTTATTTTAATTGGTCATTTCAAAAGTTTTTTTTTAGAAAAAAAATAGTAAGTGACTAACAATATTATAATTTATAATTCTAACATTCTTTTGTTGCAAATGTTTAGTGTAAAAACTTTGCCTCGATTAGAGGAGGTGATAGCCAATTCTGAGATTCTAATCAAATCTTGTTTTAATTTAAAAAAGGTAAGTATAAGTATGTGAGTTTCTAATCTCATAAAAGTAATACTGGATTGCCCCATTCACAAAGTATCTCGTCTACCGTCGTACACAAATAAATACTGTTTACAGCATGGAGACGTCTGCTATAATATATTCTTGTCAGCATATTGGAGGTTGTATATTCTCATATTTTATATTAGTGTATGGGTTCGAAATGCATGTCTTTTAATTAACGGTACTTAAGGCTTTAGGCTTATAACATTAATAGTAACACTAATACATAGTTACTTTATTAATCAAAGTTAGTTTTGATATCATCTAATTATACATAGGTACATACATCATCCCTTTAAAAAATATTATGTATTAATAACCAAGGCTGAAGATAAGGTAGCAAAACTTGGTGTTCAATAATGGTACATTAACTTTTGAAGGACATCTCGTGTTTCAATACAATTATTTTTGCGTTCAATGCAATAATTTCAATATTTAAATACTTAGTAATTACAATAATTAATATATTAATCAGGAAATATAAATCAAGTTTCTAATTTTAATTACAAAACTTTAGAATAAAAATTATTTTAACCTTATATTACACATCTCTAATACAGAAAAATTACCTTCAAATTTAAAAAATTTTAATTCATTGCATCCCACTCACAAATTTTTCAATTTCAAAGAAAAATTCTGATCGAAAGCAATTAATTTAATTATTTTATTAGTTATACAATCATATTATCATAAATTATATTATTAAATTTATTAATATGTCTAATTTATCTATTTAAAAAAAAATTTTTTAAAATATAAAATGAAAAAAAAACAAAACTTTAAAAGAAAAATTAGCCTTAATATTTTTTCCCCGAAAAAAGTTTTTCAAAGTAAAAAAACAAAAAATCAAAATTAAAAAATGAAAATTAAACGCGACGATGCTCAGTTAGTCACGTTTAATAAATGCTGCTGCTATTTTAGATTACTATATAAAAACTATTTAAAGTGTTTGCTTTGGTGTTACTATCTAAAAAATTCTAGTAGGTAAAAAAAAAACTACAGCATTTAATATTAAATTGGAATACAATGAGTACAAAAAAAGCTTTCTATAGTTTTTTTTTTGAGCGGTTCACTCATATAATTTTAGAAGTCAAATTTTTTCTGAATAAAAATATCTAAAAAAAAAAAAAGTATTTTTTTTATTTTTTTTTTATTTAGCAAAAAAAAGTTCAAAGTCCAAAATCGTGCATGCACAAAAACTTGTGTAAATAAATAGGTATATATTTATAAGATACACAACACAATATAAAAAAAAAATTGTACACACATATGTTATGTCTAGAGATAATGAAAAATATAAATGAAAAATAATAAGATATAAATTAAAAAGGGTGAGGCATGTATATATATATATATATATATATATCTATTATATACTTATATAAATATAATTAAATATAGATAAAATACAAAAGAAAAATTAGAAATATAGAAAAACCCAAAATATTTTTATTTTTTTTTTTTTTGTTAAATGTCAATTTTAATAATTAAATAATAATAAAATTCTAAAGAAAATATCTTATTATTATTTATTTTATCTTAATTCTTAATTAAAAGATTAAATTAAACAGTTATTTATCTAATAAGAAAATTGTTTACAAAAAGATATATTTTTAAACCTAGCATGGGTTGAATAAATAGGAAGGTACGAGTAGGTACTTACATTTATTACAAGTAAAAATCAATAGTAGGTATACATAATTTAATATTAATTAATTTTAATTAATTGAATTAAATAAAAAGTTTTATATTAATATATAAATAACACATTATATAAAAAAAGTAATTAATTTTATTAATATCTATTACAAATTTATCTGAAGATATTTTGAAATGAAATTTTTTTTACGTCTTATAATTACTTATTTATAATTTTAATTTAATTTACTAATATTGCCAATAATGTTTAATTAAATACTAGACAAAGTCGATTCTGTAATTTATATTTAGTATAATTATATTTAAAAATAAATTATTTCAATACTAATTTATTATAATATCTATTGTAAAATACTGTACTAACTATAATACCTGTAGTTATAATGTAAAAGGTAAATTTAAAAAAAAGAAAACTTTTAACAGTCAAACGTCAAATGTCAAATCTTAAAAATAAATTCTATATAATATCTAATATATTTTAAATATTTAATAAATATTCCAAATTCATAAAAATAAATTTACTATGAAAGATAATGAAAAAGTCTGAAATAAAATTCAAAACATATGATGACAGCTAAAATGTCAATTACTATATAAATTATATTGTCCCTCTTACGGATTAAGTTCGAACATATTATATTTTATGTGAATTACAATACTTTCCAGTACTACAGTACAGTAATTACAGTAGTTCCCAAAATTAAAAGCTCAAAAAAAATAAAATTCGGTGTAAAAACCAGATTTTAACCGGAATTAAAAAATTTGAAAACCGGATTTCTCAGATTTTTAATGACATTACAATTTAGGGGCTATTTACAGAATTTTTCAGATACATAAAGTGAAAAATCTTGCTTGTCAAGTACTTAAAATGATTCTATTCATTATTAAATATGTACATTAAAGTTACAACATTATGATATTGTACTTATTCCTAAAAAAATACGCCAAATATAAATTAATTTTTAATTTTAATAGTTCTTTAAAAACCACACACAATTTTTATAATATCCATAAAATTAAATGCAAAACAGTTTTTATTTAATATAATATAAAAAATTTTAATTATAATTTTCAATTTCAAAGTTCAAATTTCAGAAAATAATAATAATACTTGTATTATGTACTCGTTAAATTCATATGTATAAATAAATATAAGTTGTAAATTAGTCATTCGTAGTGAAAAAAAATTTTGCTAATTAAAAATTTATATTCTATTTTTTCATTACTTTTTTTTTTTTTTTAAATTATTTTCAAGTGTTTTTAAAAATTTATTTTGTATATTTTCATGGTTTTTATAGAACACTATTTCAAATATAATAACAATTGTTTTACTATATTTATTAGAATTTTTAAATTTTAATGATATATTTACACAATTGTGACCTAAAATATGAAAATTATATTTAATTATTATTTGTTTATTTATTTTTTTAAACAAATAAATAATCCCAATAGTTAAATTTTTTCATCGTATCGTAATTTACAAGTAAAAAATTTTTAATTGTTTTTAAATTAAATGAAGAATAATTGTACAAAAAATTAAATTTAAATTAAAAAATGTAAATTATTATTTAATTTCTAAATAAAAGTTTTGGAATTTTTTCATAGATAGTCTTCCAGTGGCCGAATGCATGGTTGATAGAGTTTTGAAAAATCTGACAAAAATCTAATAAACTTTTTCAAATCAAATTTAAATAAGTTTTTATTTTAATTATCTGATTAGGTTTGACATTGAATTTAAAATTATTTTAGTTATTTAATATATGTCAGTATACAGTCAATATTTAATTACCAATCAATTTAACATTTATAATACATTAAAATTAACTAAAATTTATAGCCTATAAGTATTTTCTCCTTTATTAACCTTAAGGTTAATAATTGTAATTAAGGTATAAATTTAATTTTTCGATATAAAACGATATTTATAAATGAATATTATTGGATAATAAATAATAATATTAATTTATGAATTATTTAGTATTTTTATTTATAGATATTGAATATTTATACGATAAATAAATAATAACCTGAAAATAATATGACATTCCCCAATAAATGACATTTTAAAAGTAATTTTCTTTTGGGTAAAAATTTTGTCTTGTTTCAGTTGAGATTGATATAACATTTTCTAAGAATTCTATTTTGAGATTTTAAATTAAGAACTCTTCTTGGAAATACTAACCCACTGTTTCAACCACAGGGCATTATTATTTTTAACAAAGGTTATTGGTATAAATTAGAATAACCTTCAAAATTCTATCAATAAAGTTTAAAATTATAAGATCATGTTTTATATAATGTGTATCTTTTATATAAAAATAAAATTTATGAACTCTTGTATGTATGAATAATCAGAATATGTTTATTTAAAAAGTGGCAGAGCTATTAAACCCTTTGTTGCCTAACAATAGATACTAATTCTTAAACTAATAACCAATTAGTTCTACATTAATGTGTTTTAAAAAATATCATTAATTTATATAAGGTATAAGTCAAGCCTATATAAGGAATAAGTCAACCAAGAGTTTCTTTAATAATACAGGGTGGCACAAAACAACCGATATGGTTTAAATGTTTAATAACTTTTTAAAATTATTTATATTTTTTATTTTTATTTCATAATTTTGTGAAGAAAACTTGGGGAATTGGAAATGGAACAGTACACAACAGAACAGAGATCAAAAATTACGAAAAGTTATGGAAAATGTACTGTTCCACTTTGCGCCACCCTGTATAAACTGCCAACAACTATGGGTAATTCATTACAACAAGTTAGGTTTTTGGATTAAGGAACCGTTAATAAATTACAAGATACTTGAATTAATAAATAATTAAATATACTGATTAATCCGGAATGAATCGTGCCCTTCAACCCTTTAAACCACAATTAAATTCAATGCGACAAATTATTCGGCTCTTAATGAAATGAATGCCATTAAAAAATTCTTATTCTATATTATATAATATGTAATATATATGTACATTTTCTACATGTACATTTTCTGAAATGTATATTATTATTTATGCACATTTATAATAATAATAAAAAAAAACATTTTTTTTATAGTACAAATATAAAAACAGTTGTGCATGTTGTTTCATTTGAATTTTTCTTTTCTTTTTTTTTTATTATTTTTTAAATAATTTCTTTTGAAAAAATGTGTCATTTTGGACTTTAACCGATCAGATATTATTATTATAACTATCAGATACAATTTTATTATAATAAAAATACATACATGATACAATGAACATAATATTGTATTGATATATACTTTCATATATCTGTATACCTATGAAATTAATAAAAATATTATGAAATAAATTTTTCCATTTCAAACAATTAACAGATTACAGATTTACAGAAGCATGTTTTTTGTATTTAACCTTTGAACAAAAAACAATAAAATAAAAATATAAAAATAATAAAAAAAAATATTGTATTATAATTAACTAAAAAAAAACACTGAAATAAAAATTCATACAAAGTGATCTCATCTTAAAAAAAAAAAATAGAGAGGCACAAGTTTAATTTTTATATTTTAGTTTTACAAAAAAAATATTAAGTTTATTTTTAGAATAAATTTTAAAAAATAAAAAAAAAAAAAACCCCAGAAACCAAAAAATTTGAAGAACTTAATCAGTTAATCATAAATTCATTTAACGGAAGAAGAAGAAGTAGAAGATGAAAAAAACAAGAGTGGATATACTAAAAATATAAAATTATATTCTTTGTAAATAAATCAAAAAGAGAATGATCTAATAGGTATACATATACTAAAAGTAGCATATATATATGTATAATAATGTCATTGAAGAAAAAAAAATAGAACAAGACTTAAGATACCACATAATTAGTGGTTCTTTTGAAAATAATATATGTATATAAAAAAATTAAAAAAATATTAATTTAGAACAATGCCAATCTGCGTATACAAATCATAAATTTCATTGAACTTAACAATGAGGGCTATAAGGGGCTGCCTGTTCAACTGTTAGGCTAAATAAGCCTGTCTATACCATAGATACATGTTGGAACAGGGGGTCGTATTATATTTGTGTTATTAGAATTGGTCTTATTGAATTCCACATACAATTTTAAACATGAGATAGTGCTAGGCCTTATAACATGTAGAAACGTCTTAGATTTTCAATGTTTACAGTTCTATTTTTTGTTTATATTGTAATATTTTGTATTTGAGTTATATGGTATTCTATATCTACATGTTATATTATTCAATTAAATTATTTGTTTATATTGTTGTATTAATGTATTTTTTATTAAAGATATATAATTATTAATTATTGATTAAGCTATTAATTTGAACCCGACGGCGAATAGTAGCTGAGTCGAGTAGAAAACCAGAAAAGTTTTTTCACTTTCACTGGAATTCGAACCCGAGCCTTTCCGCATGAAAGGTCGGCACTCAACCACTGTTCCACCCAGCCCAAAATTAATAAAGTATGAAGCACAGCCCCTCACAGCCACAGGATTAAACTAAGCTTAACAATTTTACAATATAAACAACGGTATGTAAGATTAGTTACAACTAAGATAAAATTAAGATATATCCAATGCATCTAATTCTATTAATTCTAATATCACGATCTTAGAACCAAAATTAAAAAACCCACAGAAGGGTTTCTACAAGAAAATATAATTTTAAAACCTATTTTAAATGATACTGATTATAATATGATATTCTAGTTCTTCAAACTTTAAACATAAATATATATGGATTAAGTAAATTTAAGATCACAATTTTCCTATATTGTTCGTTTAGACACTCTGGCTCTGAGTATCTCTTTTAATTTAAGAATCTTTTCATGTATTGAAGTTTAGAATTTACAATTCTATCTATGCAATTAAGATTCAATATCAAGATAGAAAAGATTTTCTTTTTTTTAGTATCGTATCAATTGAGTAAAATATATTTTAATAAAAAATAACTTCTAATTGGATTATTTTAATGTTAAAAAAGATCATTTGAATTAAAAAAAAGCTTTGCAAAGCAATATTTAAGACTTTTTTTTAAGATGCACAACTTAAATTTAATAAACACTTAAATAGTAGAAAAAAATATTTATTAAATCAATGTGATGTGGCGTCAAAAAAATTCCCAACCTTAAAAAACAAACACACACACACACACACACTTTGTTCAAGAGAAATTTTCATGAAAATTTAATTTTTTTTTTTTTTTACTTATAGGTTATTTTTTTTTTATATTATTTTTATATTTTATTTGTTTATTTTATTTTCATCTGTGTTTGCAGTAAAGTTTAATTTTTCAAATCAAATTTATAGAACAAATAAAGCACGTGTACATTGAATGATCACAAAATAAAAAAAAAAAATATATAAATAAAATTATCTATTTGAATTTCTTATAATATATAGTATATGTGTATATATATGCATATATATATATATCCATCTTCATATGTTCATATAATGTAAATATAAATAGATGGACATTTTATAATTTAGTTAGATAATTATTTTAATGATAATTAATTATTTATTTTATATTATTTGCATATACCTACTACTTATAGTTTAAAAGATGTTTGTCATATTATGGTATATACATATATTGAATATTTGTGCAGTGTATTTAATTGAATTGATTAAAAATGTAAATTTTATAAATGAATTAATTGCAAAATTCAAATGAAGAAGATTAAAAAAGCTTAAAATATCTTTTATAATTTTAATCAATGTCTATTTAATTACGATTTATTGTAATTTGCAAATTTAAAATAATTATAAATAAACACATATATATTGAATATATATGTAAATTTAAGCAATTAAAAAGTAATAATGGATATAAATTTAAAAAAAAAAAAAACAAAGTTTATGAATTGTTCTTGTGTTATTCATCATTACATTCGTGTTAAAATTTTTTCCAATAAGAAACTAGAAACAAGGTTGAAAAATTAGAATTTTCTTTAAAAAAAACTAGGAGAAAATTGAAAAATAAGATATTCACAGTTTCCTATAAAAATTTTATTTTATTATTCATATGATATAATATTATTTAACGAGTTAATTAAATTTATAATTTGTACGTTTTTATATAATATAAAAAATGTCAATTTTATATAATCTTGTTCTATATTAAATAAAGCATAAAAAATATATATAAATATTTAAAATTTAATATATACGTATGTGTCGCAATAATGTTTTATGTTATGTTTTGTTTTTAATTAAAATAGATGAGAAAAATATACGAGTCTGTAATAGTACAATGCCGCCTTTTTATCTTTCATTTATATGTACATAAAATAGGGAAATATATAATAATATTTACAAAAAACAAAAAAAATTAAAATATTTAAAAAAAATTTAAGTTTTTAGCACATTATTATTTTTGTAGCTTTAAGATTTAAAAAATTAAATAAACAAAATTTTAAAAAATTCAAAACACTTCGTCCTAAAAGTATGCAAAAAAATTTTTAATACCAAAATAACGTTTGACAGCAAATTGTTCGGAGAACAAAAAAGCGATTTTGGACTGTCATTTTGTTTTAAGCAAAATAATAATGTCAAAGCTCTTATTACTTATCGCACCTTCAACATAAACGCATCCTAACTCATTAATTGCGCATTTTATATAATATAAAGTACATTCCGCGAATCCTTAATTTCATAAATACCTTTTTTTTCATTTTTTTGGTTTAAAATCTTTTTTTTCTGTTTACATTTCCCCTTTTTTTTTTTTGTGACATATAAAAAACAAAAAAAATTTTCTTTCTCTTTCTCTTTATCCCCATCTAATTGGTTTCAAAAATGAAAATGCTGACATAAATACATGTAAATTTATTTGTTTGCACATATATACATATACATAATAAACAAATAAAAAGTGAATTTCATGGATTTTCAAATTAATCTCAAAACGAGAACATTTAATAATAAGAATAAGGAAGAAAATAGCATGTAAAAACAAAAAAAAAAGGAAAGAGAAAGATGTATGCATATATTTAGATATAATGAAAAATGACAGAAAGAAAGCAAAATATAATCCGACTAATAAATAGATTTATTTTTAGTTAATAAGAAAAAAAAAAACAGGTGGCAATTAAGATTGTAAAGGGAATCTTTTAAATTTATATGAAAAAATAAATGGGATTAAAGCGTTTTATATACAAAAAAAAAGTTTAAAATACTTTATATATATGCGATATCTTTACATGCGTACATATTTTTACATTTTTTTATAATATTAATTTTATTAAGAAATTTTACGATTAAATTCTCTGAATTTATAAATACAAATACTAAAAAGATTAAAAATGACATTTAAACTGTCAAATATTTCAAATATTTAATATAAGAATTCAGAATTCTGTTATATTATGATATATATATAAAGTAATATATACATTTGTGTCATTGAAATTTATTCTGAAATTTATTATTAAATATCCATTTTTCACTGTACATTAATATTCACCATTGAAAATTTTTTACTTAAAATCTCAATTAAAATGTCAACAACTTCATAATTTAATTTGACATAAACATTTGGAAGTTTAAATTGATTTATTTTATGATATTTTTTCCCGTTGTATTGGAATTTTTATTAAAATAGTATGTATGCATGTTAACAGTGTTATAACTATGGCAGAAATTTAATATTAAAAGTAGTGTTAATAAAGCTGTACGTACACTTACGTACTTATAAAGCTGTACGTACACGTACCTACTTGTATATAAATTTTTAAATTTTAATTAAAAAGAAATAACGAATTAAAATATTAAGTTATGTTTTTTTCCATTACTATTAATTCAATCTTTTAAATAACTAAAATTTAGGTCAAATTGTTTCAGTTATTATTATATATATATATTTTTTTTACATTTAAATTCTTTAAGTCAATCTGGTTACCCTAATTAAATTAAATTCAAAAATTTTCGAAAAAATTGGAATAAAATATAAAATAATATAAAAATAACTTTTTGAAATGAATCCAAACTCCTTATTTGGCTTGAATTCAAATATTTTTTTTTTTTTTTTTTTTTTGTAGCAAATTTGTTAGATTTTTCAAAAATATTTAAAAAAAAAAAAAATAAACAATAAAAAAAAAAAAAAATTTTTTAACATAATAAATAAAATCACCCAAAAAAATTTTCTCGCTTTTATACAAGAGCTTATACACAAAAAAAAAAAAAAAAAAAAAGAAAGTACAACTTTTCTATTTTGTATCAAAAAAAACTTTTATTTAAAAAAAAAAAAAAAATATTGTCAAAAAATACAAAATTTAAAAGTTGAATAAAAATTCCATTATTGTATAATACGAGTACTATAACTGTATATTTGCGACATCCGTTGTGCAAAAAAATAATCCACAGTATGTGTTTAATAGTAAATTTTCTAAATAGAAACTTTTAATGTATAAGAATATTTTCCCTTTTTATATTTGAAAAAAAGGATTTATGTATTTTGTATATAAGATTATGTATTATATATATATGTATATATATATTTGTATAATATTTATAATATCAATAAATTTTTATTTCGAACCATGACCTAATTTCAACAATTTTTTTTTTTTTTAATTCATAATAGTTAAATGTATATATATATAAATATACATATATATATATATTTTTATATTCTATTCTTTTATTTATATACTTTTTATTATATGTATTTATGTATGAATGTATATATATATATTTTGATAAAAGATTTTCATTTAATTTAAAAATCTTAAAGTAAAAGAGATTTTTTTTTTTTTTGGAAAATATTTCAATGGGTCGGTCTATACTTTAAAAATACTTTTAAAGAATATTTTTTTTTTTTTGATAAGTATAATTCTTTTTAATAAATTTAATTATTCAAAGTAAAATTTTTTTTTTTTTTAATTCAACATTTTATAATTAAGATCTTTTGAAAGAATGCAGTTAGTTTATTAAAAATGTAATAAGGTTTTTCAAAAATATTTACCCTTGAGAATTAAAGTTATTTATATAATATAACTTTATTATATTATATTATTTAATGATAATGAATTAAATAATTATAAAAAAAATATACTCAAATCTATTTATTAGTTGATTATTCAAATCTTAAAAATATTTTTAATTAAAATTAAATAAATCAATATTCAAATGTTATTACAATAATTATCAATTTAATATATAAGTGATGGATGTAATTGAAAGATAATGTAATTCTGTGGAAAATATCCAAAACTTGATAAGCGCAAAATTACAGTTTTTCAATAAACGTGTTTGAAAATTTTTAAAAATATTTTGTGACACAAAATGTTTATTTAAAACATTATTAATAACCATAAAATAACTTGCTGTTGGTTTTGTAATAATAGATTTTTGGAATTAATGTTTTGTTTTAAGTTGATTTAGCTATTTTACTAGAAGAGCAAGAAGATTATAATCATGTTTTGGCAAATTATGAAAATTGTCTTCCCATCTTAAGTTTAAGATCAGATTTCGCTCTTATAAACTTTTGAGGGATTTTTAATTAAATAAACGCTTATTTATTTTTGGCAGTGCAAAGATTTGATGTTAAACAGTCCACTTCAAATGTTATCTCAAAAAGGGAAAAATTACGCTTATCAAGTTTTGGATATTTTCCACAGAATTATAAATTACAAGCTATACAAATAGAACAAGTCTTTGATTGTCAAGTTTAATGTCACGACCTTAGTTATAGCTTAATGTAAAAAATACAAATCATGACCTAACTTAATGTTTAGAAAATTTTCCAATTAAACGTTATATGAAACAACGTCAAAGTTAAGTAATTAAATATAAGTGATTTATTGCATAATACTAATTATTATAATTTATTAAAAATAAAAAAAAAATAAATGTATATTGTGTATAGAAATTTCTATAAAATATTTAAAATTATGTAATCTAATATATATGAATATTAATATGTTGATTATATATTAAGCAAAATAAGTAAATATATTAAGATTATAAATAATATATAAATTTATACTTATATGATTATTTATTAGTATATAGTAAGATATTATAATACTATGAAAATTTTATAAATTTTTTTAATCCCTTTTTATATTAAAAATTAATACTAATAAACTAAGTACTTATATGCATTATGTAATTGCATTTTAAATATTTTAATAATTATTTTTAATTAAGAGCTTATAATAAGTCTATATTATATTAACAGATTAAATCTCAATAATCTCCTATTTTATTTTATAAAATTAATATAAAAAAGATTAAATAAATTTGAAATATATAATATACGATAATATAGAATTATGATGCTAATATATGTATACAACATTTCCGTGAATTAATTTTCCTAATGATAATTTATTAAATGTGTGTATCTTGCAGATAAATTTTGAATTATTCAACTTAAATTAACATGAGTTTAGAAGCGATTGAATAACTTTCAGTTCAGAAAAGCTAGATTGGATCAACTATACTATATAATAGAATAGATTAAAAACAATTATACGCAATCATTTTCTAACCAACAATCTGAACCTTCGTTGTAGAGCTAAAATATATTGCATTTCAAGTTTTTTTGTAATTTATAATCTTAATTATTAGTTACTTAAGTCATTGTACTGAAGTCATTAGTTACCGAAGTAATTGTAAATTAATTCATTTTAAATTCATTATAATTATAAATTATCTTATTCAACAATTGTTTTTATTTAATATACTTATAATTTAATAGAAACTTTAGTATATTCCAGAAAAGAAATTAAATTTAAATATATGATAAAAAAATAAATATTAAATAAAATTGTATATTCTATAACTTATCTAATAAATAGTTTCTTTTTAAACAATTTCTAATCAATAATGAACTTGTTACAACAAATTACAATAAATTATTCTTAAGAGCACATTAATTCTAAAAAAAAATATTCAGTAGTTTTTTTTTTAAATTTTCTATAATATCTTAAGGTTCTTATTATTTCTATATATTCTTAAGATTCTTATTATAAAAAAAAAAAAGTAAAAAACCACACCTTTATTTACTCTTAAAAATTCATCTGCAATGAATGCATTTTGTTAAATAAATTATTCAATAAACTTCTAAATAAATTAATAGAAAGATTGTATCTAATAAATAGTAAGTATACAAGTGTTTATATAAGGTGTGTCAATAAAATAAACCAGTCAAATGAATATAATATGGCATAAATTAATATCATTTGACATTTTATTTATTTAAATTTTTTAAAAAATAAGTTAATTTGACGTTAAAGTTTTGTTGTAAAAATTATAAAATAAAAAAAAAAAATTTTTTAAATCTTACATAACATTGAAGGTATAATTTTAAAAGTCATCTGTTATTTTCTATAATTTATTATTAATTGAAAGTGATATTATAAGTACATATATATGTGAATGTTTTTAACCCATTTCGGACGACAAGTCTAACTTATTTAAAATTTTCTAATTTTTTTTTTAATTAACCATTTAAATATTAAGTAAAACAGATTTTGATGAAATTTTATAGACCTTAGAACACTTAGTAAAAATATTTCTAATTAAAATATTTGAAGTTTGAATGTATCTTTAAGTTAAAATATTTCATTGTAAATAAATCGAATTTTATGTATGAAAGATTTACAAAACAAAAATACAACTACATTCAAAACTTATAATTTTAACAACATCTTCCCCACCTACATCAACAACTTATCACTAATCAAATATTCAAATTATAACTTTTTTTGATAAATTAATATTGCACAAAATCATATTTGACATTAAGCAATGCAGATTACCTAATTATTAAAAAACTGTTACTTATCATAAAAATGATTATTTGATTAGTGATACTGATAAGTGTTTCTGTAATTGGGCCCAAATACTATATGGTTCAATAAATAAATTTTGAACCCTACGAATCGAGTATAATTGTTAAATGTTTAAATGTTACATTTTTAAAACACCAGTTTTTCATGGGTTACTACATAATATATTACAATAATTTAAAGTAATTTGAAAATTATTATAAAATCAAAAAATTACTTTGAAATTTTAAGAAAAATTTATTTCAATTCATTTAAAGTTATTATTATCACATTTAAATAATCATTAACTTTTAAGCATTTCATATTTATGAATGTATATAGATGTTTTTCTATACTTAAAGATCTGCAAATATGTTTTGTAATTTTAAATGAATTATTTGCTTTTTTATTAAAAAAAAATTTTTTTCGCAATTTTGTACAAGAAAATATTTCAAAGTAATAAATTTGAAATAAAAGGAAAATTTACTATATATATACATTATATATAACACTTTATATAGGTACTGTATATTATTACTTTGTTACCTAATGTTCCAAACATTATATTATTTTTTTTTAATGTATTATTATTATTTGTTTTTAAATAGATATTTGTATCTTTAAAATTTTTTACTCATTTTTCTCTATTTGTAGATACTATTTTCTTCTCTAATGTACCAGTTTTTTTTATTTAGTGTAAAGATACTTTTATATATATATATATTACATATATATTTAGATTATTTTACATTTTATATAGAATAAACTCTTCTTTTATGCCTTTTATGTTCTAAAGTTTATTTTAGTATAATAATATACTTTTTATAAAAATAAAATGATTGCAAGTTTGTATATTCTTTTATTTTGTGTAAATATTTGCAACATAAAATTGCATTTCCTACTAAAAATGAAAATTTTCTTTTTTTTCAATTCAAGACAGTTTATTTTTTTTATTTTCTTCCTTGATGTTTTTTTCCCCTTTTCATCTTTTCTTATTGTTATTATTATTATCACGGAAGTTTTTTAATATAGTATATTGCAATATTAGCATAAATACATAATGTAAAAATAAAATAAAAAACAAAAAAAAAAAAATAAAAAAAAAAAAAAGATTTGTGTCAGAAAATGAAAAAGAAAACTTTTTTAATAATACTATAGATATTATGTATATAAATAAAAAATCCTTTTTTTTTGTTTTTGCTATGTTTTTTTTTTTGTAATATAATGTATCTGAAGGATGTATCTATATGTTTACACCCATGTTAAAAAAATTTTTTTTTTTTATAACAAGATTTTAATGTAAAAGGATTCAACTTTTTTTTTTTTTCATTAACTCGCGTTTGTTGTACTTGTGTTTTTTTTTTTAAACTCAAATTTTTACACATGATGAACTCGTGTAAAACTTACTTATTATTAATGTTATATGTATATTAAATAAAGCTATATATATATTAAATAACATAAAATAATACAAAATAATCATTTTAAATAATATTATTAAAAAACTGTTTTTTTTTTTGAATGTCAAAAAAAATTTTCCGGATAGACTTTGATTTTCCGGATTTTAATTTTAAAAATATAAAATATTTTACATGAATTTAAGTTTTTAAGATTTTAATACATATCTGATATGAATTTCATGGATTCGTAAAATTTGTTAGATATTGTGGAGATTCAATTTTTGAGAAACACATTGCATGAGAGAAAGAATTATGTAATCTCTGGCAACAAGGAATATTTGGTAACAGTTTTAATATTGCAACATTTATGTAAGCATCTGTATCCATAAGATATGAATATCTGTGAGATTTTTTTTTAAAAATTGTTATCAAGATTGCAATTGAATAAAAGAAGCTCAAAGTTTTAAAAATATGTATTATACAGTTTTAAAAATATGTATTGATTTGAAGGGAGATATTTCAATCTATAATTCATTTAGAGCAAAGTAAACATTCAAGAATTGCGATAATGTAAAAATAATAAATTTTAATTGATAATATCAGAATATGCTAAAATAGTTGGTAGTATCTATCATATTTATTTATATATTAACTATATATTTATTATATATTTTATTTAAATAATTAATTCAACTTTTTAACGAATTATCTTATTGTTTTAAGTTTAATTATAATTTTGAATCTTTACTATAAACTGCAAACTTTAATTCAATTTAGTTTGAATCACTACCTTTAAGATTTCAAAAAAAATAACTATATCTTATATTTAAAAATTATTCATCACTGTTTCTATGGAACTTTTCTACTTTTATTTTATCAATAAGTATATATACTTATTAATATATTTTTATCTCATTAATCAATTTAATTAAATAATTAATCATTCACTTAATAAAAATAAAATTTTTAACTCATGTATAAATTATAAGTAACTATTTATAAATTTTTATTGTTTTTAATACATACTTAACAAATTTTTTCAAATTAGAAAAAAAAGTTAAGGACAACGGAAAATAAAAGCTTATTTTTTTTTTTTAATGACCTACTTACACTTTTTTTTTATCATTTTGTCAATCAAAACAAACTTTGTTTAAATTACATTTTGTTTTTTAGTGATTATTAAAAACCCACCTGAAAATAACAAAAAAAAAAATTTCATTAATATTTTTTATTTAGTACAAAACTGTATTTATTAGATACTTAACAAAAATATAAATTAAAAAAAAAAAAACAAAATAAAAATAAATTCTTCAAGTAGTTTGTTCAAATATGATAAGATTAGATAACATGACAATGTTTTCGTTGTTTGTAAAAAGTATTTATAAGACACATTTTTTTTTATTTAGATAAGTGGTATAGCTTATAGTAGCACATAAGTTAAGTACTCAAATTTATGCGTAATATAAGTTTATACATATTTTATTATAGGTATACATAAAATCATATTTATAGGTACATTTGAATTTATAGGTTTATTTAGATAAGATTATAAAAATTTTAAAATCAAATAATAGATTAAAAAATTATGTTTTTTTTTTTACTAATATGACTCCATTTTGTCTAAATTTTTTCAGTCATTTTGGTTTTTTATTTTCAAGTTTTTAAAAGTAATAAAAAAATTTTTGTTTTAAGCTTTAACCATATTTATTTAAACTTTATCCCCAATAAATTGAATTTTTACCCAATAAACCGAATTTATTCCCAATAAACCAAAAGAATAAAGGGATGTAAAAGTACAAAATAAAGCCTTTGAATTAGAATGAAGTCTTTATGAAATAATTTTTTAATAAAAGAATGAGGAGATTTTAATTCATAAGTCATACTTTAGATATACCCCTACTTCATCTATATATGTTACCCCAGTACTTAATTCAAGTAACATTCTTATATAAAAAAAAAGATAGATTAGAAGTAAACCTAACTAAATACTTCTGAGCTGGACTTATATTTTATATTAAGATGAGCTTATAACTCATTTTAAATTTCGTTGTAAGGAAGTTAAGTTTAAATATTAAAATTACAGCTTCTAAGATATATTTGACTTTCAATCAAAGCTTTGGAAATATCAATATTATAATTGCACTAAAACGGAATCTTGCCTATTGAATCAGGAATGTATTCAGAATTACTAAAATTGAAATATTCATTTTAAAAAGGATTTAGAAGCTAAGCTTAAGTATTAAAATTACAGATACTTAGATATATTTGACTCTTGATCAAAGCTATGGGAATATAATATTGTAATCCCACTAAAACGCAATTAACGCCTATTCAATCTGGAATGTATTCGGAATTATTGAAATTGAAATATTAATTTTCAACAGGATAAACAACAATTCAAGTTAATAATATATTGTATAGATGACATTCAAGTGACATTATCTATGAAAAAAAAACCAAAACTCAAATTCGCGTATAATTTAATACAAGTATATTCCTTTATTTAAAAAAAAACCCTCTAAAATCTTTTACTTATTTTTTTTTTTTTATAAATAATACTTAATAATTTATTAATCATAAGAAGAGCTTAAATAAATTAAATTTAATTAAAAAAAATATACACAAATAAGTTTTTGATTTTTTTTTTTTATATTTTTTATACTTTTACTAAATTTAATTTTATTATAGATAAATAAATAAGAAAAAAATATGAAATATCTATAGATACTAAGTAATATACATATATTGTATTATAATTTATAATTTAATAATGAAATTTGTTTTTGTATATATATGTATATTGGAACGTTTCTGTACCTAGTATTAAAAAATAAAAAAAACAAAAATAAAATTTCTTTAAGAGAAAATAAAGTTGGTTGAACTTTTCAAGGTGATTCGTTCACTTCTAAACTTAAAAAAATAAAAAACTAAAAATAAAATTGTATAAAAAAATATAAAAAAAATTTAAAATTATATACCAAATGAAAGTTGTCATTCTTAATATTGTAGTTGAATTTTTTCAGATATATATGTTTGTACCTATGTACAAATAAATAAGTCTGTTTGTTTGTTCCTTATTAGATACTGATTAAAGTATATACCTACATCTATATTTCTATATGTATAGTTGTATTTATAATTTATTTTAATTTTTAAACAGATGGTGACGCATGTGTTTTTTTTTATGCATTGATTAACTTTTTTAAATTGAGCTTTCTTTTAATTGAACTAATAAAAATGTATATGTATATAATTATTAATTAAAAATGATTTGTTTATTATTTAATTGGGGGAAAAAAAAACTAAAAATTCATCACAACTTGTTAAAGACTATTTAAAACGTTTAAAGACATGGCGCATTGAATTAAGAACTTACATGCAGTAAATAATTGCAATAAACTGAATTTAACTTAAAATTAAATTCTTTTATCCCTAATTTTTGTAAATAAAGTAAAGTGAATTCCTTTTCAATGATATCCTAAATATTCTATAAAAATCAAATCCTGTTTTATAATTAGAGCTTTCTTTTTCCTTAGAGCTTCCCATTTTGTATAAAATGAGATCCCAATTTTCCAAATGTATGATTTTTATTATTAGTCCAAAGGGTATACTAAATTTGCCATTACGTTTGTGGCGCAGAGAAGGAGAGGGGGTAGATATAGATTCAAGGATATGGATCGGATCAGAATATGTATGTCTGTCCGTTCGTCCACACGATAACTCATAAAATAGCTAGGATTTTGAAATTTTCACAAATTTTTTCACATTTTGGTCAACGGGTTCGAGTACCTACCATACACAACTTCTTCTTTTATATGAACATTACCTTACAACTAATGACGCTGTATGTTTGAAACGTTGCCAAAAGTAATTAACCGCATGATATAATGTTTATATTACGGTCATACGGGTATCCCAGAGTTGACACAGTTTACTCTACTACACTCTTCCTCGTTTTTTACTGAATTGATACTTTGTTTTATAAAATGCAATTCGAACTTTTTCAGTTATGTTCAAAGGAAAAATCCCTATTATTTTAATTTTAGTCCGTTATTATTTACCACAATCCTCTACAGTACAACCTCTTTTCCAAGCTCAGCAAAAACCCTCTTTATTTTACAAAATTTTAATTAATAAAACAATAATATTGAACAAATATTAAAAATAACAAATTCTCCAAGGACAGAATAAAAAAACATTACCTAGAACTAAGATTATAAAATTTAATCACTTCATTGGAAAACAAAAATACAAAATAAAAAATAAAATTAATAATAATTTCAATTCGAATTTATTACTTAGCTACAAAATATTAAATAATATTTTTTTCCATTTAATTTTCCAAACTTTATCTATACACTAAAATTGTCTATGTTCTATGGCTAATAACTTTGTTTATTTCATAAAAAGTTAATAATAGTACACAATATAATAGACCATATAGTACCTAACCCAGACTATAGAGCAAGTTTATCTCTAATTATTTTTATTTTTTTTTTTTTTGTTCTATAAATATGAGTATAAATGATTGCTCTTTTACCCTAATGTGCAATAACGAACTTAAGACTTAAATGTCATCCATATCAAAGTTATTAATCATAATCTAAAAAATAAAAAAAAAAATAAAAAAAAAAATAGAAAAAAAAAAATTGTTTTGAGTTTTTTATTCTATGATTTTCCTGTTTTTTAAAAAAAAAAAAAAAAAAAAAATATAAAAAAAAAACAGCAATAAAGAAAGCTTTCAAAAAGCATCATAATTTATATTTTTAGTATACTAGTTACTAGCTGATGGATTTTTTTTTTTTTTTGTATAAAAATAATCTAGTTGTTTACTGTGCAACTTTGTACATACATACTTATATATACACACTTTATCTGTTAAAGGATGAAAGCATATATATACGTACGTGTGTATATAACATAAAAATATGTTATAAAGTTCAGAGTTTTAGAATTATGTAGACTTGTCGTCTATATAACTCTAAAAATAGAGTTGAGTTTAAAGTAAAGATTGTAATTTATTTATTTATTTGTAGTACCTACCAGACACAATAGTAAATATTTAGTATAATCCCTCTACATTATTTAGTATAATATAGTATAATACTTTGCCTATTTTGACATTTGGACATCTTATATTAAATTATTTTAAAATACACTATATTTTTTTATTAGATATGATCCGACCATGGATTTGAACCCGAAACTTTTCGATGGAAAAAACGGCCCCTTTACCCCTGAGCTATCAGATAGAATGTGATTTAAAATCACTTTATGCAAGGTGAAAGCTAAGCTAGTTTCGAATTTATGTTTTAAAAAAAAATAGTTATAATTTTTTATGGTATTAAATCCGAGTTAAAGCATCGCATATGTCATTAAATCTATAGTTTGATATTAATTATGAGTTCTATTTATGAGAATTTAACTTCTTGAATATTAGGGAATATCTGGGAATACCTGGAAATATTTGGGAACTATAGAATTTAAAATCTTTAATTTTATGGATTTTTTATTTTTGAAGCCTGGTATGAATTTTTCAAACTTATTAAAAACGTCCGATTAAAAATAGCATGCGAATTATTGAAAACCAAAACTCTTCGTGATAAATAGGTATAGATTAATGTTACCAGCGGTTCATTGTATTTTTTCATTAAATAGTCCATTAAAATTGATGATCACAACACACACTACAGTATGAGTGAACTATCAAGTATAGTTACAAATACACCGCTTTAAAATAATCTTATACATGTTTGTCTTGTCATTTTTGAATAATAAATATTGCTTCTTCCGACCTAAACCACGTTTTTAATGAAAATGCAAAAAATCTGCCTACCATTTATTTATCAAAATAACAAAACAAAAGTAATTTTTAAACTGGTTGTAAAGTAAAAAAAAAGAAAAATTCAAAAAAAAAAACAAACTCAACCTGATTTCGTGATGCAAATTTTTGTTTTTAAATAAATCGATTTATAACCATGGAAACATACTTTAAACAACAAAGCAACATTAATACAGTGTCTTGCACTATATTGCACCAAATAAAAAAAAAAAAAAAACAAGAAAAACCAAAATGAAAAAAAAAACGTATAATAGAACAAATTATTATTACATACTTTGTTTTTGTTGAAATTTAAAAAAAAAAAAATAAAAAAACAATTTTTTAGTCAATGACCTTTTTGTGTGTTTTCCTTATTTGTTTTTTATTTGAGTTGTGCTTTAATTTTCCGTCAGTGAACTCAACGTTGCCGCCAGTCGCCACCGACATTTTACTGTATTACTATGTTGTAAAATTGTAATTATTATATGATTACATCCCTGCTTTGTTATTTGTTTTTTTTTTTTTTGAATTGTATAGCTTGTATATAGATAATAAATTACATACATAATTATAAATAACAGTGCTTATTGCAAAAAAAAAAATGGGTTTAATAACAATCATAATAATAACAAGTATTATAGGTAGTACTTATATTAAAATATAAATTTAGTAGACGTAGATTTTAATTATGAATTTTATATTGATAAAGCATTTTATAAATTATATATTTATATTTTTATATATACGTATCTATACGTTATTATTATTTAGTAGAGATTAATATGACATTAATTTTACTTAATATTTATGAATTATTATTTAACTTTTATATAGAACAACTGTTTCATAGACAAAACATCCAATTTATATTAAATAAAATGTCAGTTTATCGAAAATATACAGGTTGTGATAGAGAAGTTCATAACAAACAAAAAACTGTTCAGGAGGGGTAGTCTATTTTTAACGATTTTCAAAATAACGATTTTCAAAAAAACGATTTTGAAAGTAATTTCGTTAACTTTTTAAAGAAATAAAAATATATTCGCCTTTGTACAATATACAAAATTCATTTAAGTGTAAGTGGCTATAGCTGAAAATATGGGCTTTGCTTACTAAAAATTGGTTTCCTATAATAGGGTTTCGGCATTTTGCACATGAGAACAGCACGAACTCCTTCTCTTAAACGCGTATGAAAATTCTCTAGCAAATTATAGTGCTACTGCTATGCGCAATGCATTGAGTACTTAAATAATGCATTGACATTAAAATTATTGAATAAAATATGTCAAATCAGCATTTTTAAGATGGCAATTGTCTTGTTAACCCTTGTGATCAACGCTTCTGTCATTTTAATAGAGAAGAAGTTTACAATTTATTATTATTATTGAATTCAAGTACTTTTATAAGTACATAAGTACACAATATGATTACTTTATGCTGCAAAATAAATACATAATTTTTTTTGTAATTTATATGTTATATCATTATAAAACAAATCCGAATTGCACCAAATATAAATTAAATAAATTGCTCCTAAATGGGTTAATGAATTTTTATTAAAAAGTTATTAAAAAGTTATTAAAAAAATATTATTATATATTATTAAATACCATACAATTTACATACTATTATAATACATAGTTATTTTGTGTGTACTTAGTTAGTTTCATTGATAAACTAAATTTTTAATACTGTGTTAATTATTAGTTGTCAAAATAATTAAAATTAAAAAACAAATTACTAATAACTATAATTATAAAAGTACCATGTGCTACTAAAATAATTGTCATATTAATTAATTAATTTTATTATGCACTTATATTCAATTTAATTAATAAAATTCAGTTTAAAACTAATTATATAGTTAAAAAAAGAGTTTTTTAAAATGATTCATGAGCTATTAATTAAAAAAAAACCCTTCATCTTTTCAACTTATGTATGTACAGCTAAATGAATAATTAGGTTATTAATAGTATCTATATAAAGCATCTATACAAATATATATACATTACATAATAAATTTAATACATTTTATTTTAAATTTACATAATTGCATTTTGTGGATTACATAATTGCACGTGACAAACAAATGTTAAGATTAAGAATAAACCCTTTAGAATAATTTAGAATAAAATTTTTTAAATTTTATATAATTTTTATCATTTCTTATATATAATTTAAATTTAAAAGACATTTTCAATTTGACGTAACATTTTTTTTTTTTTTTTTAAATTTTATTCTTAAGAATAAAATTTTCAAAATTTATTCCGTCATTAAGTTTTGGCACAAAGCAACAGCAGCCATTTAAATTGTTTCACATTCTAAGAATATTAGAAATTATATTCTATTTTTGGAAATAAAATTTATTTCAAATACCCCCACTCATTTTTGCGCTAAATTTTATTTCAAACATTTTTCTGTTATTTTTGTACCACTTCTTGTCTTTTTCTAATATTTTGATTTTTCTTAAAGAACTCTGCAAAAGTTGAGAACTAAATTTGGAAAAACTAACCAACAACCTAAAACATTTGATTTCACGTTTGTGGTACGTGTTAAAAAAAAAATAAGTTTTTTTTTTTTCATAAAAGAAAAATATTATTTTGAAAACATAAATCTTTTGTAAACAAATACATATTTCTTATTTTTTTAAAAATTTAATAATATTAATAGAATTTTTATTTATAGATATATTTATGTATACTAGAGTATTGTATAAAAAATTAATCATTCACAGATTCGTGCAGAATTAGTTTCATTATTATTTTTTTCTAAAAGAACCTTGAACTTGAAATTTTTTTTTAAATTTTAATAACAAAATAGTTCATCATTGTATTAACAAGATACATATTAAATGTATCTTAAGAATTTTAAATGCACACCTACATTATTAAAAAAAAATTTTTAAAAGTAAATATAAAAGTAAAATATCTAAATATTATTTTACTTAATAGATGGTTGATGTATATATAGATATATAGATTTTATAAAGTATCTTATTTAGTATCTTAAGTGTTTGGTGATTTTTTTTTTAAATGTTGCAAAACAAAGATTTATCCAAAAAAAAAAAAACAAAGGATTTAAATTGAACAACAGGTTTTGGTTTTTTGTTTTTAAATTAAAATTATTTTAAAAAATTTTTTTTTTAAAGATTATATAAGATGTTTGTTACAGTGTTTTTTTCTTTTAATATTTAATTTAAATTATTAAAAATAAACAAAATAATAAAATATATAAAACTAAAAACCAAAGAGAAAACTGAAAAAATTATAACTTAGTTAGTAAATTAAATAAATTGCAAATTAAATAAAATTAATTGAATTTGATTGTCTGGGTATTATTTAATTCAAAAATTGAATTTGCGATTCCTCTATAAACTATATAATCTATATATACCATTAAATTCTATAGTTTTCTAGAACATTGCTATGATTTGAATAATCCAAACTGCTAAGAACGAAATTACTCTAATCACACTATTTTAAATTTCTGATTGAAAAATTGCATACTTAAAGGGGCCCATGTATTTTAATAAATTAATATATTAAATGTAAATAAGGATGATAGTATTCTAATTATTAAACCGGATATTTCTGTTCATTTCTGTTGACATTCTGTTCATTTCAAATTTCTGATGGAAAAATTGCATACTTAAAGGGGCCAATGTTTTTTAATGAAATAATATATTAAATGTAAATAAAGTCGATAGTATTCTAATTATTTAACCGGATATTCTGTTAATTTTTTGTTAGCTTCTGCATTGGAATCTATTAATATTAATTAAAATACTAAAATTAAAATTCTAAATATAAATTTTTAATATAAAACAAATCAAAAGATTTAATTTAATTAATTAAAATAATTTAGTTATAGAAAAATGTTTTCCTCTATTTTTACTAATTAAATACAATCTAGTTTATAAAGTTCAAAGTATTTTTTTTTTTTGAATTTTTGCGAAACACATATAAATATATATATATATGTGACCAAAATTTCTAAAATGAATCATAATATAAAACAAAGATGAAATAATTCATAGCAGTCATGGCTTTCTCATTAATTTTTCAATTAAGTTTTTTTTTTTTACAAAACTATTAGTGATGAAATAATTAATAGGTTAAAACTAATCAAATTGAACGTGACAATTAGTTCAATTTCAAATTGATTTTAATTAAAAATTTTTATTTTCCAGAAAAAAATTAATAAAAATAATGTATAATGTATAACTAATAAGTTTAAAAAAAAAAGTTTTTCCACATTTTTTTAACATTTTGTAACAAATTAGAAAAATATAAAAAAAAAATGTTTTTTTAACAACTTGGAAACCACATTTAGTATATTAAATGTAATAAAACTTCCGCCTTCTTTAAAATGCCATTTTATATACCTTTGTTGTTTCATATATAATTTATTGAATATTTTTTTTTTAAATGCATTTCTTATTTGCAATTAAACGACATAGAATGGACTAAAAAAAAACCAATTCGACTTGTAAATTGTAAGTAATTACAATGACTCTTTATTATAAAAAAAAGTTGATGTAGTTTCCTAAGAAACATATATAACAACATAGTTATACGAATGATTTTCCTGTCGTCAACTTGTAAAAATTAAAAAAAAACTTTCCAGCCTATTTTATTAACTAATAATGTACAGTAATACCTCGATATTTACATACAATTAATTGAAAATTTAAATTAATGGATAAAATATTGAATACTATCCAGTATTATTTCTTTAAGTACAATCGCCTACCACTTACAATGTGATAAGTGAGTGATTCAGCTTTTTCTTTTCAGGTGGGGGCAGATATGTATTTTATATTATGATTTAAATTATAAATTATATTTTTTAATTAGATATGATCTGAAATGAATTTGAACTCGAGACTCTTCAATTGAAAAGTCGGAGTCCTAAAGCCTACGCTAAGCAATATTATGTTTTTCATTAAATATTATCATTTGAAGTAGTATGTGTAATAGGTTCTCGTACTCATGCATCAAGTGTGTTTAATAAGTAGTTAAGTATATTTTAATTTATATAAGTATCAGTTCAGGGTTTAAATAGAAATATTTAAATTTTTATTCAATTCCATATAAGAATAAGCAATCCTTTGATTAAAGGAAACTAAAATTTGGCATCATTTTAGTAAATTTTATATTCCATTTGTTAAGAACAATCAGTAATCAATTCAATAGCATTACCAATTAAGTTGAATTATATTTTCTTAATTTAAAGTAAAGAAACCCAAAACATTTGCATTTAAATACATAACTTTCTACAACTTAATTTAAACCAATTTGTTCTTAACACGCTTTTATATTTTTAACCTTTTTTTTTTTTTGTAAAACTACGATTTAAATAAATTTGTTCTTAACACGCTTCAATTTTGTACAACTTTATTCCCTTTTTTTAAATATATACAGTGCATTAAGAATGCACATACATATGTGAAAACTTTAAAATTCATAAATATAGTTTTCTTATTTTTCAGTTTCAATTTTGTTTTTCAAATTGCATTTGTTCTTTCAAATCGTCATATTCAGTTGGAAAAATATGTTATTATAATACTTGGCAATTTTCCTAATGTTACACAAAAAACAGTTAATATAAAATATGCATGTACATTTTCATACATATACTCGTACATATAAGTATATTGCACTACTCTAATTTTCTATTTTTTCTACCATTTCAATGTCCGCTCATTGATTTTAGAATTTTTGCAAAAAAAAAATTTTCTTTGATTGTGAAAACTTAAAAACAAAACAATAAAGAAGAAAATTTATAATTTAGATCACACCCAACAGTAAAAAAAAAAAGGGTATATAGTTTTTCTTTTATTACATGCATACATATATATGCAATGTACGTATACGTATATTTCACACATATATTAAAATTGAAAACTTAAAAGTTATACTTCTATTGAAAAATGTGTTTGTGTCCTTGTCCGTTCTTATATGTTTAAAATTTTTTAACTGGGTTTTGACGCTGAAAATTGTTTACACATACATATATATATACAATATTGTTTATAAATATATATTTGAAGATATATAGAACGCATATATATATAGCTGAATTTGAGAAAAAAACAAAAACGTACAAAATTTATACACAAAAGTACAATAATAAATAATTTTCAGAATTAATAAAGAAATTGCATGTACAAATATATATATACGTATGTAATGTATATGATACATATATAAATATAAATGTGTAAAAATGTTTTTTCATATATATATATTCTTAATAAACAATATCCAACCTTCAGTATTGTTGTTTTTAATAAAATTCCAACAGCGTACATGGTCACGCGCTACTAGGATTATATTTTCTTTTATATATATATATATATATATATTTTTTAATTTGCTCTTTTTTCCTCTTCATAACAATAAAGGCCAAATATTATACATATATATTGAATATATATGTACATGTGTATATAAAACATCACATTTTAAAAGAAAACTTAGAACATAAGCCAAGTTTTAAGAAAAAACAAAATCAGCAAAAAAGAAAAACAAAAAAAGGGTTTTCAATTTTTTTTTTAGAATTATTTTCAAAGTTAATTTGAAAATATAAAACATATACGTAACACATAGTTATAAGTTTATAATCCATCTATTTTTAAAATTTGTTATCTCAAAATTTTAAAAAAAATTAGTTTATTAGTTTTTTTTTGAAAATGTGTTTTAATTTAAAAGTTTATTTATTCACTAGTTGCAGTCTTAAGTACGATAAAAGAAGAGTTAGGGTAGGTTTTTTGCTAGGGCTAGGATTTTAATTAAAAAAATCTGGATTTCCTTACTATGGATCTTAGGAAAAGCGAAATTTTCTAAACAGCACAAGTTAAATTTAACAAAGTTAACTAAACTTAATTGTATTTTTTGAACCTAATGTAATCAAATTTAATACTTACAAAATTACAAATTTTATTGAGTTTTCCCTTCTAATGAGAATTATTATATTCCCTAAATGTTTAATTTTGGTCTATTGTACAAAACACCTTTCTAAACTAACTCTACTTATTAAAAAATACTTTTTTTGATAAGTTTTTCAAAAATCTCCTTTTTTTAGTTAAACCATTATTGATCTGGACAAATTATTATTAATAAAAAGGATAACAAAAAATATTGAAACTCGAACATATAAAGTTTATTGAAAAACTTTTTTTTTTCTCTTTATATACGTATATATATATATATATATATATATATATATATATATATATATATATTATATATGTACATATTATACGCATTTACAACTATTAATATATTAAAAAATAAGGTTAGTAGCTGTCATTTCAAAGAAACTTATTCATCCATAACTCATATAAGAGTACATAAGTATACAATCAACTTTTTTATTTTATATAATATTGATGATAATTCGTAGAAGAGAAATTGTATCTTTTCAAATATAATAATTAATTACAGAATGAGTGGAATTGTGGAAATATATATAAATATATATATTATGGGAACATCAATATTATAAATACATATATATAATCTACAAGTAAAAGTAGAATATTAATTCAATTAAAACTGACTTAAATTTTATGTATTACGTGTTGATTATTTTTTGAATTTTTTAATTTTTTAATTTTTTTTTTTTACAAAAGAATATATGAACATACATATATATACATATATACAAAAAACTTTATTAAAAATATATATTTGAATATAAAATGAATATAATATTTTCTATAGTAATCAACGAAATTCATTTAGATAGAATTATAATAAAGTAATCAATTAAAATTATTGAAATGTTGATCTTAATTGCAAAAAAACTTAATTAAAATGTATAAGTAAATTAATAAAAAAAAAATCTTATTAATAACTGATAAATTCTCTCTATATATATATATATAGTACTTAATAATAAACAACTAACAGATAATCAAAATGTATAACATGACAACTGAATACTAATTACTATTTATAAAATATATTTAAAATAAAATTAAAAATCTAATTAATTAAAAATCTTATCACTAAACCAAAAATATATACTTAATAAGTACTATGATTTATTATCAATAAGCAAGTATAATTACTTTTGACGTAATACAAGTAATATACAATATTAAAAAAAAGTATGACATTGTGTCTTGTCTTAATTCACGTGGTTAACAAAAATAAAAACACGTTTTTTTAATCATACCATACCCAAAGGTTATGGGTATATACCCAATATTTTTAATGATCATTACACTTTTTGTTTATATGTATATATATATATATATATATATACTAAGTAATAATTATAAGCAGTTGTCTAGATTATTTTTATTTCCCCTGATAATCTATTAACCTTTTAAATTAACTTGAAAATTTAATACAATTTAATAAATTTATTAAATTTTTTGTTTTTTTTTTTGTATTTATTTAATGTAATTTTAATATTATTATTATTAATTTAATTAAGTAATATTAAAAATTAAGTAATAAATTTTGTTATATTTTTGATACATTGTCAAAGTTTTGATGATGATTTTATTTAAAAATTTTTTTATAATAATTTGTTTAGTAAACATATTTTTTTGGGTATCCGGTCAGTTTACAGAAAAACAATTCACAGAAAACCAATTCACATAAAAACAATTCACGGAAAAGCAATTCACAGAAAAACAATTCATAGAAAATGTATAAAAAGCAATTTACAGAAAAACAATTCATTAATATGTTGTGGAACTGTTACTGTTCCTTGCCTGATCCTTCGAATACTTCTTTTCATGGACACTATTCATTTTCATGGTCCCGCGACTTTCAAGAAATTATTTTTTCCGTAAAATCCGTTTCTGTGAATTGACGCGAAATCATTTTTTTGATATCATTGACTTTTTTAATTGTAAATTTTTTATTTTTAATTAAATAATAAGAAAAATTAAATTAAATTTTGTAATAAATGTATTTTTTTTGTATATATATGTCAGAGTTAATTTAATGATTAACCTTTCAGCGTGGCTTATACTTTAAGGATTATTAACTATATTTAGTTAGTTTCTAATTATTTTTATAGAAAAGCTGACCTTGATAATCTTGGCTTGATAAAAACGGTTTAATTTATTTTGGATACCTATCAATTATTTTATAAGAATTTAATTGAATATTAATTTTAACTTGATAATTAAATTAATTAAAATCAGAATACTAAACTATCACTCAATCTTCGATCTTGAAAAATAAACAATGGCACTTCCAAACATGTGATAAGCAGTTGTGGTAAATAGTTTTTTTTTTTTTTTTTTATTTCTTTATTTCAAAATCTTAATAATAAATTTTACAATAGATTTACAATATATATATATAAATTATTTGTTTGCATACGACCCTGGCTTTCGCTTTGGATCTAATAGAATTATAAATAGTTTAGTTTAATCAAATTGAAGTAAAATACAACAGAAAGCAGTTGTGTGTGTGTAAATTATATAATATAAGAAGTTAATTTAAAAATGACCTAGTTGTTATATAGTTTCAAAAAATTGTAACTTTTTAACTGTGTAGAGAAATGAAAGATATCCCAATAATTTATTATAAATTCGATTATCATGTTCCTTAACTTTTGTAGCCAACTGTGCATCTCTTATGATGATAATGTGGTGATAATGAATTAGACAAAAAAAACAATACAATTTTATTTTTATCTCATTCAAAAATACAAAATATACATACATACATTGTGAAATAAGCCTAGGGAAACATATTAATAAATTGTATAATTATTTTGTTTTTATCTTAGTCTCAGTCTCAGACAATTTATCTATAGATACTCAATATATACCAATTCAAATGTATATAAAAAGCAGGCTTTTTTGGCATACCAGTCATGTTTATTTGCGATTAATATTTTTCTTATTTATTTTTTGACAAAAGCATTAAATTGAAAAAAAATATATATATATATATCAAAATAAATAAAAAACGAATAAAACCAGGTAATAAAAATAACAATATAATTTTATATAAATATATATAAAATATAAATAAATTTTTTTATTTTACTACACACTTTCAGTTTACACTCTCTACACATAAATAAGAGCAATGAATATTTAAAAATAAAAATAAAAAACTAGGTTTACAAAAAAATATATATGTATATATTTAATTTTAAATTTTTATTATTTTTTTACTCTACTCTATACTACGCATATTGAATTATTTTATTATATAGAGTTAGTTAGTTTCTTCG